>OZ010574.1:7891402-7968902 GCA_963932145.1 Acanthosepion lycidas | reverse complement strand
TTTTGATGATATTTCAAATGTAAATAAAAAACTAGCGTCATCTTCGAAATTTATCAAGCAGAAAATTTTAAAGTGAATTCTAAAAAGTTTTAAAACTATCATTAATACCTTCCAAATAGCACCAGCAAAAATTAGTGAAAATTTTGTCTACTAATGTACTAATGATAATACTACTTTTGTTTGTTTATTTTTCCGATAAAAAAAGAGAAAGTTTGATGTTTGAAATACAGTAAAAATAATATTTACTTGGATATTATGGAATAAGTTATGTTGTAACAGATCTGAAAATATTTCAACAGTTTTCTAATAGAATAATATTTTCGATAATAATATTAAAAAAATTAATGAATATTTGCTTAAATTTTCACTAAAATCAGATAATTTCCTGATTTGTGGTAATTTTTAAACATTAAAGTTATATATGTAGGGTTATGCATGTTAAAGTTACTAAAGTGTGTATAATGTTTTGAGATGTCGCAAAAATCTTTTGACATTTATAGAAAAAAGAATAAAAATAAAGGTAAATTAACGATCAATAACTTTGTCGCTTTATTTTTTGCTACTTTCTTCTTTTCAGAATTTTTTTCATGTAAAAATGAAAACAGCTCGTTGTGTGCAATGAATTATTTTGACATCGGTTGTCAAATGGTTAAAAATATTTGTAATGAGTAAAAGATTCACTTAATCACTTCAAAATCAATTTTCCCTTATTTTTCTTTTTTATATTTCCTTTTGATAGTGGGAGAAAATTAAAGTTTATTCAACGTTTCATTAATTTTAAGCTTTTTCAAAGGAAACCAGTTTCTTGATTGTGGTAAGTTTGGTCTTCCGTATTTGATTTGATTTATACTTCATTTTTTTTTTTTTTTTTTTTTTAACCCTAGAGGTTTGAAATATTAAGTTTGAGTGAAACGGAATAAGGGGCATATAGAGTAACGGCCATTAAAAGCTGAAGCCTTGAAATATATAGGCTCAAAGAGTTGTTCGTTTGTGGAAAAAACGGTGCAAGAGGAGGAAATTAGCCCGAATCAAATCATGAGTTATCGCCCTTTAATCACGCGGCTGGCAACTGAAGTGAATTCGATTCACCTTTAAAGATTTGAGTGAAACTGGTAAGAATGGTATCATAAAAATCATTTTGCTGTTTATTTTTTTAGCTAATTTATTTCTTGCGTAAAATTTACTTATTAGAATGGAATTATAGGAGTAAAATGCCTTATTCTAATTTCTTTGTTTCAAATGCACGCATTTTTACATGAAGTACAGAACGGCTATATAACCGTCGAGACACAAACATGCTGGGTGGAGGTAGGTGTCTGAAACCTGTTGACGTGGAACTCTAAAAGTGATGGCTTGTTTTTAAGTTATAAGATCGAACACAGTACACAAAGACAGTACGGTTGCAAGCGCAAGGAAAGTTAGCTCCCTGTGCCGCGTCAGGAAATTTTTCTTGCCTGAGTCGATACTTCAAATCTACAAACCAACCATTCGCCCTTGCATAGAGTATTGCTGCCATATATGGTCTGGAGCCCCTTCTGTTTGTCTCAAGGTCCTTGATAAAATCCAGAGACGGATATGCAATGTAACTGGCCCTGATCTAGCATCTCGTCTGCAGTCGCTCTCTCACAGACGTCTTTTTTTACAAATACTTTCACAGTAACTGCTCCGATGAGCTGGTTCCCAATCTTCATGAATTTAAGCGTTCAGCTAGGCTGGCATCTCGCTCTCACCCTTTCATTGTCGAAACTGTTAAATGTAGCTGTCTCTTCTACTCCAATAGCTTCATATCTCGCACCTCTCGCCTGTGTAACCCCCTCCCCTTTTCCTGTTTCCCTGATAGCTATAATCTCTAACTATTCAAATGTAATGTCAATCGACATCTCCATATGCCTTGATCTATCCCCTAACCTTCTCTTCATCATTTCCTCTATCACTCCTATTTGCTCTAGCTCCAACTCTCTGTAACCCCTTGCGTGTCAGTGGCTTCCCGCCTTGCTTGGGGTGAAACGCTTAAAAAAAATAGAAGGAAGAGACACTTTACCGTTCCAAGATTCCTTAGTGAGACAGATCACCAGTTGGATATCTCCCTCCGCTTTTCGCTTCCTTAAAAAAATTATGGCTACCTTGCCCCCCCCCCCCAGCAGCTGAAATAAAATGCGGTTAAGGAAACTGAATGAAACATCGCTGAACTCTTGGGTTATGGGGCGTATTTCGAAGTTATTTCTTTATTATTAAATTTCTCTACTCCAACGAAGAAATCAGCGAAAACAAATCGAGAGGAAGAAACTTGTTGAAGCAAATGAATTAAGAAGTCTTTTGAAAATTTCCAACTTTTGATATCTTACATAAAAAAAAAAAAAAAAATTGCCTCAACATAGTCTATTTCAAGCCGTTCTATTCGCGTCTATCATCAGCGGGAGCGATGATAACCGCACACACAACAGCTTGAAAATAGACTTAGATGTTGAGATAATAATAATTATTTTTTTTTGCTGTAAAAAATACATATTCACTGTTAAAATAAAAACATCAAGCTTTCTGTGGATCAGTTTTAATAATTAATATTACTAGGATCCACCCGGATTACATACCTATATATATATATATATATATATATATATATATATATATATATTGGTTGGGTTGATGTGAGTTTGTGACTCTGGGTTTCACGCTTTTTAGCTCTATCTCTGTGACCTCTCCCGCGCCCGTGCTATCCTGTGACGACCAATGTGACTTGTTATTGGTCGCGGCGCCAAATGTGACGTTCTAACCCTTGGCTGATTCGGATGGGAATCTGGTTAGATTCGGTATCAGCTTTGTCGTTCCCAGCTCGCCTCCAACGTCTGGTTACCGAACTAACTGCTTTGATTTCTAGTCTAATCTACCCACGTTGTGATTTGATCTTAGGTATACGAAATCAATCAGTCGCCGGGCCGTAATGCAAGACGAATTCGAGCAAAGGTGACATCGCACAAGTATATGTAAAAGAAAATAAAGTAACAGCTCGAAAGGTTCAAATGTGTTAAAAAAAGAATAACAAATATTTTTATATCTGGTTGCTGAATACAGGACTGCATCTTTTTCCCAAACCGCTTCTATGGATACATGACACTTTGCGTTTGTTAGGCGAGTCTTAATATCTTAAGTTGTTTTTCAATAACTGGTTTTTGGTATCTTCAGGCGATGTTCGTAAAACTTGTTTTGGTGGTGTGAGTCTAAGTCGTTCTTCAAAAATAAATTGTTTTGGTTAGAAGTCTAAGTCGGAATGCGTGAATATCTTTCAGTCAGCTTCCTGTGAGGCTGGTCTGCGAGCTCACAGCTCAACTCTGTCCGCGTCTGCTGTCTTCTCGGAACTGCAACTCTCCAACTGCCGTCTACTAGCTGCGACTCTGTTCATATGGACGCCGACCAAAACCGGGTTGGGGCCTGTCATGGTTTTGGTTCCTCGATAATTCCAAATCCACAATAAGGATTTTCTTTGTTTTCGGACAGGAAAATTTATCACTTTCCATTTTTGGAAGTCCATTACTTTCTGCTTTAGAGGGGTTCTTAAGGGAATCGTCCTCCCAAATTCTTCCTTTCTCATATTGGTATCTCACACCAATCCCCTCAGAGGGCGTCAATAGGTTTCCCTTCTTTCTCATAGTGGTATCACACACCAATCCCCTCAGAGGCGTCAACAGGCCTCCCCTCCGCTCGGTAGCGCGGGTGTGGCCAGCCTGGCTTCAGTTTACAATTATCGCTCAAAGAAAAAAATTATCTCCCCTTTTTTTTTCTTTCTTTTCCTCGACCAGACCCCTACGACTCGTAGTGTGGCCCTTAATCTCTATCTTAACGGAATGTCATCTGGAATTCGTCAACGAGATTTTCGCCAGGCGTTAAATGGGTGGTCAACCGAACGTCTTCGCATCCTGTCGCCAATTATCTGTCTCGGTAACAAACTTTTATCATGTCCAGGTCTGGACATAATACAGGTGTCTTTTCCCAAAACCAAATGAAATCTCCGAAAGATAGTTAATGGTTTATTCCTTTTTTTTTTCTCTTTTTCCTTCCTTTTTTTTTCTTTGGGGGTGGTCTAAACTGATCTTTTTTTTTCGGTCGCATCTATTATCTTTTAGCATTCTGCCTTGTAGGCCACTTGACCAATTTGAAATTTTCATTATTGCCATGGGCAGATTGCTATCTTTTATTCGTCGCGTCGTAGCATAAATTAGTTCCGACAGATCCGAAATCTTACGAATTTCCTATCTTCTGTGAAAAAATACAAATCTTTACCACTTTTCTTTTGTTAAAAAAAAAATAACATCGCTCAGTATGTCTTTCGTGATAGCTTCTTCTCGCCTTAAGTATTTCTCGTTTTTAATTTTCACGCAACCGCTAAATAGTGTCGCACTCTGATATTGAGCGCTTTCTAATAAGTACCGCGCATATAATATATAAATAATTATATATATATTTATTTATATTTATATACACACGCTTTACACACACACACACACACACACACACACACACACACACACACACACACACACACACACACATATATATATATATATATATATATTACCCTGACGATCCGCGTAGGTGAAATCTAGGTAGGTTTGTCTGTCTCTTTAGGTTTACTTAGTTTGCCCTACTTAGCGTATTGGGCACTTTGCTTAGTTATTTTTACTTTACTCGTGTCGGAGGTTTTTTTCTTTGGACTCTGAACTTTGATTCTAGACGATTATTTCCGCCGGAAGTATATGTTCTTAGTTCTTTCTTTTTTTTACCTTTTTTTTACCCTTGGGTATTGGTTTGTTCATTTACAAGCAAAAACACCTAAGGTTTTGCCGGACGAGTATAGCTGCTTACATTTATAAGATTGTTATTATTATTATTATTATTATTAGTAGTAGTAGTAGTAGTGTATATATATATATATATATATATATATATATATATAAATGAATATACAAGTCAACACTTAGAGGCGACAGGCTGATTCCTCCTAGACGCAATCGTCTCTGATATTGAGCACTTTATCCCAGAAATATATCACATCTTAAGACTATATTTCTTCACACACACACACACACACACACACACACACACACACATACACACATATATATATATATATAAGTTAAGACGAGAGACAAGAGTAGAAATAGATTAACAAGACAAGATCGTCTATGGTCATGATAATGAGTGGTAACCTAAGATGTAAGTTACAAATTGTAGATGTCGACATCAAGTACAGAATTGTGTTTACAGACGCGGAAAATGTCACACAGATCTGAATGTGTATTGGAATAGCGAAAGATGCCTTTCAAAAGCTAAATAAAGTATTAAGAGACAGGCAAACTTTGTTAGGTATGAAGAGTTGAATTGCTACGTAATATCAATCTTCCTCTAGGGCTGTGTAAACTGGATAATTTTCTCCCGGACAAAAAGGAGACTTGAGGCAACAGATGTGATTCTGAAGTACTAAGAAGACCATAGACTGGACATGTGAGTAACGAGGAGGTTTTTAAAGAAAATGGGAATAAAAACGATACCTGTACTTAGAATCAGAAAAGGACAGGTGAAATTTATGAGACGTATAATGAAGAATAGATGCCTTTCAGAATTTGACACTCACAGCACATACTAAAGGCTAGACGGTTAAGAGGGAGTAACCTACCTCACGAGCTCGTAGTAAATGGTTGGCAGAACAGGCTAAGTGGGAGGGCCATGTAAAGCGCCATAATCGCCCATCTTCTGAAGAGTATATAAACGCACAACATAACGTATATCTAAATCCAATAAAAGTAGGCGCCTCCAAAAGTTCGCTAAAAAGGGTTACATGTTGAAAAAAAGCTCAAAACAATAAAAACAAAATTTTATCGTAAATAATCTCTGATATCCGGAATCCCCATATCCGAAGTACCTGATATCCGGAATCCCGCATATCCGGAATCCCACATATCTGGAATCCCTCATATCTGGAATCTCGCATATCCGGAGTGTCTCTTATCCGGAATACCGCATATCCGGAATCTCTCATATCCGGAATCACTCATATCTGGAATCACTCATATCTGGAGTGCCTCATATCCGGACATGATTTTGATGTGTATATTTGAACTATTTGGGTGATATGTAATTGATTTGAAATTTCTGTTTTTCAGAAAATTTACTTTGGATAATTGCTTATACTTATTTCACCCTAATGGCTTCTGTTGGTGCAAAAAATAATGGGAATAAGAAGAAAGGATCACAACGAGACACATCTGCAACAAGATAGCGACGAGATGCATGATTGGGATGAAACCTGGACCGAAATTGAAATAGCTATTGAAAAGGTTGTCAGTTTTATGGAAAGAAAGCCAGCATTCAGGTACGATTGCAATAACGCTCGCAGAGTTAAAAAGTGTCTTTTGTTTAAAAAATTTCAAGAACAAAAGCAAAACAAAATGGAGAAAAAGTTGAGAATGACATTAGAAGAGAAAGGATCATCATGCAACAGCGATTAAAAAATCCTCGTTACATTATTTGTTTTGCATACGTGAATTTTCATTAACATTACATCATTTATTTTATTTTTTCTTAAAATCAATTCCGTTATATTTCGCTCACCATTAGCTTATTTTGTTTACTACAAAACATTGAAAATAAATGTTAAACCTGATTTCAGTTCTTTTATTTTAATCTAAATATGACCCTTCATATCCGGACTTTATAATCAATTCCTCATATCCGAAAGGCCTTATTAGACCGGTTGTTAGGGATTCTACTGTGTTATTAAGAAGAAAAATCATAGGATTTATATATATTTTTGTTATCCTTTTTAGAACACGGTACCTTAAAATTGTACGAGAAATGTGAGCAATTTTTGAAGGTTGAAAAACATTGATTTAGAAATTCTTGCAAAAATCAGATAATTGTCCAATTTTAATGAAACCTTCAGGAATAACAATTAATAAGACAATTGTTTTTTGAAACGAATGACAAAGTGGAAAATTTTTTTGTGTGACGCGTTTCGCCACTTAGGACACTCATCGTACTAAGTTCGTTTACGTTGATGCGACTGCACATGTGCACGAACGAGAGACGCACGGAATGACGATGCACACTCCTGATTTTATATAAGGTGTTGTGCAATTGCATGTAACGGATATAACGACACACTTATGAAAATTATCTAATGGACGCCGGGGTATGTTGAATGATTCTCCTTTTAAGAAGTTGAGTGATCCTACCCCTGTAATCAGCTTCACACTGACATTTAAATAAATTATAGAACTAGTTTTCAAGATCGGTAGGCCATCTTTATGGACAAATCTCAACAGAGGTCGTGAAGCGAATTAGCCGAAAAATAAAATTACCCAACGCTGGTGTGAGATTTGCTTGACAAATTTCGTACCAGTTTGCCAACCGAAGATACAAGTTAAACTGCTATGGTTGTTTTCTTCTTGGGTCCTTATTTTTTTTTTTTAAATTATGTTCTTTCTTTTTGATATAATTAAATTGTGTACTTCTAGTAAGATCTTCATACATGCGCATGCGCGTGCGCGCACACAATGGCTGGCTACTCTTTGTCAAGTACGTTCATTTGCAAGGGTGGCTAGCTACTCCCTATTGTAGACTCATACTCAGGCACATCTGTATTATTTAACAGCCTCGCAACAACCCTGTGGGTTTATGCATGACAGCTATACTGAGCAGACCTTAGTTATAGTTCCTTAGAAAGAACGCATAATCTGACATGATCAATAATTTCAACAAAGCCAAACCTCGGTCAATGGCGCCTGACGCTGGGATCTTCTCCCCAGGACGACATTACGAAATCACTTCCCTGACAAATATATCATACATGTATATGCAGGTACACTGGAGCACTTTGGAGCTACTGAGTAAGGAGTTCGATCTTCACTGGGTGCCCCGTACTTTCGGCCTTGTGCTACATCCATGCTACGCTTAGAAAATCATTTTAGACACTTCAATGCAGTGTAATGGTTAGCAAGCTTGTCTCGATAGATTGATTACGACTGAATAGTGAGTTCGATCCCCAATGAGCCTTAATCTCGGCCTTATGCCTAGTAAATCGTTATATAATTATTTACCCGCTGCCACACGCAACAAGATGTGGCACAAGGCCGAGTTTAAAGTGGAGTATCCGAGCCCGTAGTCTCGGGCAAAAATTCCCTATAGACCACGTAAAAACGGAGTCAGTTTCCCGAGACGATACTCTGCCCTTCGGCAGAGCCTTGTCTGGGGTATACACTCTGACATAAGCCAGGTAAGTATTTTGGACACTTTATTGTGGTGTAATGGTTAGCAAGCTTGTCTCGATAGATTGATTACGACTGAGTAGTGAGTTCAATCCCCACTGGGCCTTAATTTCAGCTTTATGTCTAGTAAATCGCTACATACAGACACACCAGGTGAGGTGAGGGAATAAGTATTAAATAAACATCACAAAACCAATTAATCTATTGCATTACTTAACTACTAGTAGAGTAAGTATTTAACTCAAAATTACACCACGCTATTTATATAACAGTGGGAAGAAATTTTAATTTTTTGTCTATTGAATTAGATTCGACATTTAATTTTATGTAATGTGGCTGAGCACGAATTTTTACTCGGTTTTGTTCTATCAGGTCTTGATTTTGTTCAACACCCGCCTCTTTCGTTGTATTCATAAAAAGCTTTTTCTCATCACACGTTAAGTCATTTTGAAGTTACACATTATGCATCTAAGTTTTTATTCTTTAATATTTGTATCTGTTGTTATGGTGTTTTTGTATTCTGTATAACTTTATGTTGTGGCCTGTTAGGGGCCAGAAAGGAAGACACGGAAAGAAGAAGGAAGGTTGAACAAGTGCATTAAAATAACAGAACATATATACAAAATAAGAGTGTTATTAGTCAGCAGATAGTAGTGTCCGTTCGTACTGTCAGGTTACTCTGCGTCCCGACTGCCGATATTTAACAGTCCCCCCCACGTGGAATGTATGTGGCACAAGGCCGAGTTTAACGTGGGTTTCTCCCACTCTGTAGGCTCGGCCAAAAATATTCCCTTAGAACCCTCATAAGCGGGTTCGGGATCTGTCTACCTCCCCGGACGAAGCTTTGCCGAAGTCCGGGTTCCTCTCTTTCCAAAGCAGAGAGTTCGGCAGAAGTCGTACACAGTCAGAGACTGCGTCCCGATTATAAAGTACAGGCTCTCGAGAAAGCAGTTGAGCAACATGCTCCATATGTTTTCTTTGGGGTTCAGGTCAGGAGATTGGGGCGGCCATGTCATAACACTCACCTGCTTCTCATCAAAGTATTCCTTCATGAATTTTGATTTGTGACAGGGAACATTATCCTGCATAAAAATGAGCTTGGTGGGTCGATTTGCACCCTTTCAGCGGAAGGGAGCAGACAACATTCTAAAATTCTCTTGTACTGCTCGCTCCTGAGGGTCTTTTCAATAGGTTTTAAGAAACCAGTTCCATGAAAAGAAAAGCATCCCCAGAACATTATACTGAACGGATGCTTGACAGTACTTAAAATTCAAAGAGCTTTCAAAGCTTCTTCGGATTTTAGATCCCTTATCCTTTGAATTTAACTCAACTTTCGTTTCATCGGAGAAGAGAACATTTAGTAAAAAAAAAAAAAAAATCAGGTGAGTCACTTTTATCGAACAGCACTGTATATATTTTAAAATTGGATGAAGCATACTCAGGACGTATTCTGAAGAGAGTAAATGTCTAACTGGTTGCTTCCAAATGGCTATCGGCTATTCTAGAACACATTTTAAGTAGTAAATATTATTGGTACCGTAGATAAGTTTACTTGGCAACTTTTTCCTCCAATATCAAATGAGGGAAATGCCTCGAATTGACATTTAGGTTATGCCTACATATGACTTCACTCATTTAGGCAAACTAGAGGATTGTCAAAGGCCCCATGATTCTAAAACCTCTCGCCATGTTGCCATATTGCTAATGAGAGAGAGAGAGAAAGAGAGAGAGAGAGAGAGAGAGACACGATGAGTGTGTTTAGTTATTAGACTTCTCACAGGCAAAGCTTGAAATTCAAATCCTTTTTTTCTCAAGCTTCATTACTCTTCTCAATTCTCGTACATGGCACATGCAAATATACTTAGCGGTCTGGTGGATTTTCAAAACAATAAGTTATATGTAGCATGTTATTCACCATTAAATCATACTGACAAACTGCAGCAATTTGAATACAATCTGCTTAAAATACTAACAAAAAGTCAATCAGTTGATTATGTGGCATGCGTGATACATACGTGATCTTTCGATACATGGCTGACGAGGCAGATTTTTTTCCCCCGTGGTAGGTTGCCAGTTCTTTCTGCAGTAGACCAGTTGTCATCGAAGGCAATAGAACCAGGTCTATTCATACCTTTCTCAAGAGTAACACACTGAAAAGAACTTTTTCAAAATACTGATTCATTTTACATCTTCTATTTTCGAAAAGAAATTAAACTGATTTAAAAAATATAATTTAAAAAAATATAATTAAAACTAACGGCATTCTTACTTTAAATTTTTTTTTATTGTTTACAATTGTATATGTTTTATTTCAGAAAAAAACATTAAATTTTGGCATGAAATGGTCCAATGGGTTGATAAGCCGTAAAAAACAAAACAAACAAAGCCGTCTGCACCGTTATTTCTGCAATTCCATTTGATTGCAGGTGGTATGGTGGGTGTTTTATAAAAGAGGCATCCAATTTGTTTTAACCACAAACACAGGTTCATCAAATTTTTTTAGGGCATTGTCATTTCGAATACAGCGCAAATCCATGATTATTGATTATTGTTTGGAGGATGGGTCTCAAAATATGAGACTACGCCTTTTACAGCACAAATCCATGAGGCCATCAATTCTAAAACACATTCCTGGATGATAAAACAACCAAACATCTGATCAAAACTAAATAAGTTCCAAAAATCCAAAATCAATCCTATCACATTCCATAAAAAATACTCTCCATCAAAGATGATTACACAGATCACCTATGCATCTATATGTATGGATCTAAAGATGATAATAAAGTTAGATGTGCAGCCATTCACCACAAATTAATGAAACCATTTCCAGACCAAGCTTCCATAATTAGTGCCGAGGTGAGAGCTAATGACTTGGCCTTCAACATCATAAATTCAAGTAAACATAAAAAAATTATTATATACACTGCTTCCATGTAAGTAATATTTACACTGAAAAACGAAAAATGTCAAATCCATTCATCATTAATCTACTCGACAGGATCAATAGTTTAAATAGAGATATTGTTTTCAAGCCATATTTAGTATCACAGGGAATGATAGTGGATTCAGCAGCAATAAAAGCATCTACTATAAAAACCACATCAGACCCCTTAAATATCAAAATCTCATATAGGTTATTTACCAGTCACCTACATGCAATCAGATGTGACACAAGACCCCCATATACAGACTTGAAACCAACACTCAATAAATATATTGGAGAAGAGTGGCAGAATCTGTGGAACTCCTGTCCAAAACATAAACTGTACAAAATTAAACCAACTATAGGAGAATGGCATCAGAAACACCAAACTAGAAGAGAAAAAGTAATTATATCCAGGCTCCATATTGGACATACTACTATAACCTATTTGTATATCCTAAAAAAGGAAGAACCTCTGGTATATGTGGCATGTCAAGAGCCATTCACCATAAAACACATACTAACAAATTGCAGCAATTTTAATTCAATCAACTTAAAATACTACCAAACACACTTAAAAGAACTTTTTCAAAATACTGATTCATTTTGCATATTCCAGTTTCTAAAACAAACTTATTTCAAAAATATAATTTAAAAAATATAGCCATAACTAACAGTTTTGCTTAAAAAAAATATTATAGTGATCATCACCACACACACGCATACCTATACAAATTCAAATTTCAATAACAATCATTCATTGGATAGAAATCAACGCTACTGTCTTATGCGACAATTTTGAAATCGCTATATTTTCGTATAGTAGATTTTGTGCACTTTTGGGAGAATCGGTTCCCAGAAATCTCCCCAAAGCTCATTCACTGATTGGCCAGTGCCGACCAATCGGATTGTCTGCACGTGAAGAGTCATTCTTCCCGCGCAGCACTTCTGATCCAATGATCACCTATAAAAGCAAGAAAAAAGAGTAGACACACAAGTGAGACTTCAGCGGCCACAGAAATCCACAACAGTTGAAGCTATGTGACGATCTTCTCACTCAACACTCACAAACTGCATATTCATAATTTTTCTCTTGCACAACAAAACTGTTAAAAAACATTTATTACAAACTATTAACTCTTTCTTTTCAGAGAACTTTGATAGACAATGATAGTCAAAGGGAGACAACTCTCATCTTACTCATTGCATGATTTTTCTTACACATTCTTTATTGTATACATTGTTGAATACAATTTTTATATCTAATGATATCTTTGCCTTGTCCTTTCATCAGTTTGGTTTCCTAATCAAAATTAAATAAATGTCGTGGAAGTCCGCCACAATATAACCATAATTAACGGCAGTCTTACTTTAAAGAAAAAGAAATTTTTTGGTTGTTTAAATATAAAGTTTTATTTAAGGAAAACTTTAAATTTCGACATTAAATGACCCAATGGGTTGATATGCCGTAAAACCAAACCAAACCAAACGAAACCAAACCTGGCAACTTTATCCGATCAAGCGATCAAAAAGGCGTAGTCTTATCTTTTGAAACCCATTCTCCAAACAATAACCAAACGTCTCCTACTTTTCAAAGAGTAGGGATCTTATTTTTTAATTAGTTCTCCTTACAGAGATTTTATCACTCGAGCCGTTGTGTAAACTGACAAATATATCCTAATCCAATCTTCGGCTTTTCTTATTGTAATTTATAATTGAATCTTGTACGACGATTAAATAATAACACGAGACTTGATTCTTCGTTACTTATTATTTTATTCACTTCAATATTCCATCAGATACTCTCAGTCAGTCTCTGATATGCAGCCCCTTGTAGAGCTCTCAAATGAACGTCATCCTTACATTCTCCCTCAGCGATGTGTGAGAAACTTACCCTCAAGACTACCTGGAACGCTTGTTTATATAACTGCGTGTATATTATGTAATAATTCCCATGCCTGAAAACCGGATGCAGGTTTGAAGTTACATACTTCCCCATTCGGGGGTCGAGACTAACTCTAGGTATGCCACCTCTTATACCTGGCTTCCTTGATGTGAATTGTGTGCAATCATACTACACAATTTTGATAACGACGCTAAGTTCATTCGATGCCTTCTGCTTTTTCCTTAATGAGAAGCCACTTATACTTTCTTAATATGTATATATAGAAAAAGTTGGAAATTAAAAAAATAATAATGTTTTTTATGAAAGTATTTATTTATTTATTTATATATATATTTGATATTTCAGATTGACCTCAATCTTTCTTCAGAAATAACTGTTTGTTACAAATAAATTAAAATTACTGTTTGTTTACGCGCGAGACGCGGACGTCACGTGATTTGGAACGCCACTGTGTTTGAATATTCCTAACGTAAATCTAACTGTTATTAAGCTTGATGGACGACCTGATAAGTTGGTGTAGAATGAAATTTAAACCAAACAAGTCCAGAAGTCTTTCTATTAGAAAAGGAAAGTTGAACAAAAACATAAATTTTGTAGTAGGTGGCCAAAGAGTCCCTACTGTATCAGAAAAATCAGTGAAAAGTTTAGGTCGGTGGTACGATCAATCCTTAAAAGATACCAACCAAGTAAAAGAAACATCCAGGTCATTACAAGAAGATCTCCATAAGATAGATCTTTGTCCTCTAAAAGGAAAATACAAGGTATGGTGCTTAGAGCATGTGCTCATTCCAATGCTACTATGGCCCATACTTGTGTACGAATTTGGAATGAGTACAATTGAGTCAATGGAAAGGAAAATAAACAAATATACCCGGAAATGGTTGGGTTTGCCTCCAGGTTTGTCTGATATCGCTTTGTACTGCAGACAAGCAAAACTAAAGTTGCCATTTAAATCGATTGTGGAAGAGTATAAATCCGGAAAAATTAGACTTCAAATGATGTTGGATGATTCCAAGGATAAAGCAATAAAAGCTTTAAAACCTACGTTAAAAACAGGGAGAAAGTGGAAGGTCAGAGAGACGATAACAAGTGCTAAAGACAATCTAGCTTTCAATGAAGTCATCGGATACACTCAATCAGGGAAACAAGGGTTAGGATTAAATGAAAGGCAATGGTGGTCGAAATCTTCTGGTAAAGATCGCCGTGACATGGTCATCGAAAATGCGATGAAAGAAGAAGATAAAAAGAGACTCGTAAGAGGAGTACAACAATCCCAACAAGGCCAATGGACAAACTGGGAGGAGGCTCTTCAGAAATCTATTACTTGGAAGGACATTTGGCAGATGGCTCCACTTAGGTTGAGCTATTTAATACGTTCCACGTATGACCTGCTACCATCTAAGAACAATCTTGTTAAATGGAAGAAAGAGAGTGATCCCACTTGTCCGCTGTGTAAGGAAAAGCCACAAACATTAGAACATGTTCTTAGTTCCTGTAAAACAGCCCTTGTCAATGGCAGATATACATGGAGGCACAATAGTGTTTTGGATGAGCTGGTCAAAATTATGAAGATGTATATGAAGTCTGAGTCATCTAATTCAGCCCAGGAATTTGTTGCAGAAGGAAAAAGATACGTCAGCTCTAAGCAAACAAGCAAATGTCATGCTATACCCGGGAAAAATCTCCTTAGTTCTGGTGGCATCTGGGAGGTATCTGCAGACCTTCCTGGTTGGCGTAATGATTACCCCAAAATAATATCAAGTAAAGGTCTGCGACCAGATATTGTTCTTCTGTCAAGGGTGAACCATAAAATCATCCTGGTTGAATTAACGGTACCATATGAATGCCAGATGGAACAAAGCCACGATTATAAAACTAATAAATATGAAAATCTAAAGTCAGAGCTAATAAAGGAGGGGTATAATGCAATTGTTAGAGCAGTGGAAATTGGAGCAAGGGGTTTCGTTTCAGGCACTCTGTACCAATTTCTGGGTCAAATTGGAATCAAATGGCGTAATAGGGCCAAAAGTATAAAACGCCTAATAGAAGTAACAGAAAATAGTTCTATGTGGATATGGAATAAACGAAATACTCCGTGGAGTGTTTCAGCGAACATGACGGCATGACATGACTGATCGTGAATGCGTAATGAGGTTCACGTTGCATTTTCAGAACGCGAGGTTTGCCGTTTTTCGGAATTTTCGTAAATTTAATTTCGCCGTTACACATTCGAACTAGTTTATCTACAACACTTGTATATCGTTATAATGGGGCCTCACATCAGTGAGGGGGGCCGGTGTGCAAATGAAACCGTTGAGAGGAAGGCCCCGAAACGGTGCACATTCTCTCCTGATGACCCCAGTTTAAATATAAATTCGAGAGGAACACATCAAAATTCAGTGAAGTCATATGCCGTAGTGAAGCTCGGTGGAAGTGTCATTGGCATGAGGAGCATTACACATTCAGCTCGCTTCAGGTGAGTTTCAATTACTTTCCAGTAATTTCCTTCTTCTAACTGTAATAATATTTTAGATGTTTAAAAAAATGGCCATTTTAGATGTTGTTTAAAAAAATAAAAATTAAAAAAAAATTTTTTTAAACAACATCTAAAATGGCCATCTAGTGGCGTTCCATATCACGTGACGTCCGCATCTCGCGACGGACGCTACTTGTAAACAAACAGTAATTTTAATATATTTGTAACAAACAGTTATTTCTGAAGAAAGATTGAGGTCAATCTGAAATATCAAATATATATATAAATAAATAAATACTTTCATAAAAAAACATTATTTTTTTTAATTTGCAACATTTTCTATATATATATATATATATATATATATATATATATATATATATATATATATAAAGTGGTTTAAAATATGGTTTTTTCACTACACAGTAATAACCATATTTAAAAAATGGAAGCTAAAAACTTCAAATTTAATTTATGCTCTGTAAATTTACATTGAGCACTGTTTTGTAAAAATAAAAATTAAAAATAACAATAATATTAACACCGGATTATATATCTTACAGTTCTTTCTTTCTTTATATATATATATATATATATATGTGTGTGTGTGTGTGTGTGTGTGTGTGCAAATATATAGAAAAATAGGAGAGAACACGTTAGGTAAATAATGCGAAGTTCTTTAGTATTTTTGTTTTTATTTTTAAAAATCTCTGCTCAATACATAAAACAGGAGCCAAATTTTTTTGAAACATGAGATCTCTTATGTAGCGAAGGAACCATATTTTAAAAAAATAGTTATATATATATATATATATATATATGTGGATTTTTAGTGTTCACTCTTCCCACTAATTTAAATTTATTCATTAGTATTGTGAATTCGATACTCACTGGGCACCCATTATACTGTGGTTTTGCTTTAGACTAGTCTAAACTTTTACACTATTTACATCGTTCGGACTGTTGTCTTCATCGTTATTGCCATATTCACGATGTTTCGGCCGTTGTAGGCTCCGGACTTCTTCAGGTGATATACACTGGAATTTCGAACCGAAGACTTTATTTAGTCCAAGGGAATAGATTGTTCTAATTCTACAGGCTATGCCTTTTCTGTATATCTCAATTTCATTTAATTCCTTTTATTAACTCAATTCTTCAAGTTTTTGTCCACTCTGCTCTCGCTAGGTATTGAACTCACAGCATGGCCGAGTGGGTAAAAACGTTGGCTGAAGTGATCTAAAAGGTGACTTGAACAAAAGAGTTGTGAGTTCAATACCTGGTCGATCGATGTAAATAGTGTAAATGGTTACAATACCTCACCTCAGAAATATAAATAGTCTAAACTTAGTATCTGAGAACATTTACAGAATTCATAGACCGGGTAGCGGCGTAAAAACTTGATTGTGTTGAAGTATATTCTGCAATTTGCCGTGAAATGCAAAAGAAAGAAAAACAGCAACAACAAAAAACAATAAACTTGTTATCATTATTTTATTAGAATAATAACATCTGTATAATTGTGTCTTAACAGCTGCATAATTGTATCAGTGAAGTCACAGCAAGATCGAAGTTGGATGACGTTTCCTGTTTGAAACCCTCTGAGGATTAGGTGTTGGTGTACTTCGCTGGGATTGGTCATTTATTGTCTTAAGTCATAAAAAAATCCGCCAATCAACGAGCGACATGACGGAATTATTAATGAGTTGGCAGTAAAGGAAAATCAATTGTTTGAATAAGTAGGTCGCTTGACAATGGATGAAAAGATGTCGTCTTCTGGCTTTCAGTTGCTTCTTTTTTTTTTTTGAATGCACCTTTCGTTTTTTTTCCTAGAACAATATGGCACTGCGAATTCTGAATGTAAATCCAAAGAAGATTTTGGTAGTTTTTCCTTGTTATTTCACTTATTTGCGCATTCCCCATCACAAAAACATATCATAGTATTTATTTTGTGAATAGATTCTGTTTTGTCTGGTTTTCTTGGCCTTAGCCCTATTGCACCCAAATACTGATGTGTCTGGAGATGACCTTGAGTGTAAGCAGAGACAAATTGTTTACCGGACGTTACTTAATTAAGAGTCAAAGAAAAACTTTTGTTTATAAGTTCTTCTATGTGCCGTGTCCCCTCAGTACATAGTCAATCATGGCTCTCCACATTTTCCTGTCCGATATACCGCTAAATAAATTTTGTCTTTTTGTTATATCTCTTAAAACTTGTCCCGCCATCTTGTTTTGTAGGTTATGCGTTGTTTTCCCTCTGTCCTTCCATATGTCCTGTGAGTATCAAATTTTCCAAGTACCCTTTCCTCTTTAGAACTTTCAACTGTCTCTTGATGGTGCTAAGCATAAATTTCTGTTTTGTTTCCATTTTCTCTAAAACATCGTCGTTGCTCATATTTTCAGTCCATGATATTCTCAGTATCCTTCTGTAGAACTACATTTTTGTTGCTGCAAGTTTCTTCTTTATCTGTGAGCAGTTTGTGCAGCATTAACTGCCATATATATCATTCTATAGGATATTATATAATAGTTAAGTATATTTTACTTTGTTTCTAATAAAATTTTTCTGTTTCTTAATACTTTGCTTCAGTTTTGGAAGCCATCTTTCGCTATCCCAATGCGCCTTCGGATTTCAGTATGCTTTGCTGAAAGTACTCGGAATAAAATAATATATATCAATACGGCGATTTTCTCTTCCTTTAATAACGACACCAAAAAGCTTGTCCGTCAATATGAAAGGATCCAATTAAATTATTCAATTAAACATGTCTCAATGAAAATATACTTCCAAAATATACGCAACACACACACACACACACACACACACACACACACACACACACACACATATATATTATGAAATGGACAAAGTCCGACAATTATTTTTAAGACATTTTTTATATTTATACGTTCTTGAAAATGTCTTAAAAAATAATTGTCGGACTTTGTCCATTTCATAATGTGTCACATCATTTGTTTACATCTGAATACGCTTTGAGCAGATATGAATGTATGAGAGAAAATCAAGGAGAAATGTGTTTAGAAACAGTAAAATCGACCTCGCTGACCGAACGCTCCCCTGTGGCCCGATCGGTTAAAGCATATCAGGCTATATGACGGTTCCGTATTGGATACAGGTTCGATTCCTGTCGGAGGACGCATATTTTCTATGAAAATTTCTCGGACATTCAGGCTGGTAAATGTTATAAACAGTGCTTTTACTTAAATATTTGTATCTATAAAAAGAACGAATAAAAATAAAAAATGTCTTGATATATATATATATACTCGGCAGCAATTTTTAATTTATGCACTTTTGATTAAAAAATACTGAGTGTTCTTTGTTGTGTAGTATTTATTTACTTTTGCAGTAATTCCAATAATGTTTTTTAATTTCCAGTTCGTACTGGTAAATAAAACCTTCCATGTTTAAGTACATTGTTTTTTTTTTTCTTTTTTTCTTATTAATATCTTCCCACTTCATTAATGGTGATCATTCGGCAGGTAGTCTGTCGAACATGGTTCTTCTGTTATCCGAAATTAAAACGGGCCTCATTTTCCAAAGCCGAAATATCATAAAAAAAATCGTTTCTCATTTTCTCAAGCCGAAATGTCGCAAAAAACGTTCCTCATTTTTCCAAGCCGAAATATAAAGCAAACGTTCCTTATTTTCCCAAGACAAAATGGCGTAAAACAAAAGTTCCTTATTTTCCCAAGCCAAAATGGCGTAAAATGGCGTAAAACCTTATTTTCCCAAACCGAAATGTCGTAAAACAAACGTTCCTCGTTTTCCCAAGACGAAATACCGTAAGAAAACAACAAAAAAAACAACGTTCCTAATTTTCCCAAGACGAAATGTAAAACAAAAACGTCCTTCATTTTCCCAAGCCGAAATATTGTTAAAAAACGTTCTTCATTTTCCCAAGACGAAACGTCGTAAAAAGTAATTACAATTTATATGAAAAATATTTAAACTGCTTTAGTCACCTGGTAAAAAGATTTTGTATTTAAATAGGTGACAACATTTTGAAGAAACAAAGTTATTTAAATGTATTATAAAACAGTATTGAAAAGAGAAGAAAATGGTGGTCGAAACATTAGAGCGTTAATAATCTAAATATGACATGAGATCTGGATTCGGCTCTCAAACTAGAGGTGACTTTATGATCATATCAAAACCAGTGTATCGTTGCTTTTGGCGTTTTGGGGGATGAGAGAAATTAGACATCAGTTTATTTCGATGTCAGACTTGGTGTTGGCTTTATGGCGGATTGGAAGATTTAGAAATCCGTTTATTTTTTATGTCAGCCTTGCTGTTGTCTTTATGGGGGAATGGAAGATTTAGAAATCAGTTTATTTTGATATCAGCCTTGCTGATGTCTTTATGGAGGAATGGAAGCTTTAGACATCAGTTTATTTCGATGTCAGCCTTGGTGTTGGCTTTATGGGGGATTGGAAGATTTAGACAGTTTATTTTGATATCAGCCTGGCTGTTAGATTTATGGTGGATTGGAAGATTTAGACATCAGTTTATTTCGATGTCAGCCTCGGTGTTGGCTTTATGGGGGATTGGAAGATTTAAACATCAGTTTATTTTGATGTCAGCCTTGCTGTTAGCTTTATGGAGGATTGGAAGTTTTAGAAATCAGTTTATTTTGATGTCAGCTTTCCTGTTGTCGTTATGGGGGATTAGAAGATTTAAACATCAGTTTATTTTGATGTCAGCCTTGGTGTTGGCTTTATAGGGGATTGGAAGTTTTAGACATAAGTTTATTTTAATCTCAGCCTTGCTGTTGGCTTGATGGGTGAATGGAACATTTAGACATCAATTTATTTTGATGTCAGCCTTGGTGTTGGCTTTATGGGGGATTGGAAGATTTAGAAATAAGTTTATTTTGATATCAGCCTTGCTGATGTCTTTATGGGGGATAGGAAGATTTAGACATCGGTTTATTTTGATGTCAGCATTGGTGTTGTCTTTATGGGGGATAGGAAGATTTAGACATCAATTTATTTTGATGTCAGCCTTGGTGTTGGCTTTATGGGGGATTGGAAGATTTAGAAATAAGTTTATTTTGATATCAGCTTTACTGATAGTTTTATGGGGGATAGGAAGATTTAGACATCGGTTTATTTTGATGTCAGCATTGGTGTTGTCTTTATGGGGGATAGGAAGATTTAGACATCGGTTTATTTTGATGTCAGCCTTGCTGATGGCTTGATGGGGGATTGGAAGATTTTGACATCAGTTTATTTCGATGTCAGCCTTGGTGCCGGCTTTATGGGGGATAGAAAGATTTACACATGCGTTTATTTTGATGTCAGCCTTGGTGTTGGCTTTACGAATGATTGGAAGATTTAGACATCAGTATATTTTGATGTCAGCCTTGCTGCTGTCTTTATGTGGGATTCGAAGATTTAAACATCAGTTTATTTTGATGTCAGCCTTCGTGTTAGCTTTATGGGGGATTGGAAGGTTTAGAAATCAGTTTATTTTGATGTCAGCTTTCCCGTTGTCGTTATGGGGGATTGGAAGATTTAAACCTCAGTTTATTTTGATGTCAGCCTTGGTGTAGGCTTTATGGAGGATTGGAAGATTTAGAAATCAGTTTATTTTGATGTCAGCCTTGGTCTTGGCTTTATAGGGGATTGGAAGTTTTAGACATAAGTTTATTTTGATGTCAGCCTTGGTGTTGGCTTTATGGGGATGGGAAGACTTAGACATCAGTTTATTTTGATGTCAGCCTTTGTGTTGGCCGTATGGGTGATTGGAAGATTTGAACATCAGTTTATTTTGATGTCAACCTTGGTGTTGGATTTATGGGGGATTGGAAGATTTAGAAATCAGTATATTTTGATGTCAGCCTTGGTGTTGGCTTTATGGGGAATTGGAAGATTTAGAAATAAGTTTATTTTGATATCAGCCTTGGTGTTGGTTTTATGGGGGATAGGAAGATTTAGACATCAGTATATTTTGATGTTAGCCTTGGTGTTGGCTTTATGGGGAATTGGAAGATTTAGAAATCAGTTTATTTTGATATCAGACTTGGTGTTGGCTTTATGGAGGATTGGAAGATTTAGACATCAGTATATTTTGATGTCAGCCTTGGTGTTGGCGTTATGGGGGATTGGAAGATTTAGAAATAAGTTTATTTTGATGTCAGCCTTGCTGATGGCTTGATGGGGGATTGGAAGATTTTGACATCAGTTTATTTCGATGTCAGCCTTGGTGCCGGCTTTATGGGGGATAGAAAGATTTAGACATGCGTTTATTTTGATGTCAGCCTTGGTGTTGGCTTTACGAATGATTGGAAGATTTAGACATCAGTATATTTTGATGTCAGCCTTGCTGTTGGCTTTATGGTGGAATGGAAGATTTTAACATCAGTTAATTTTGATGTCAGCATTGGTGTTGGCTTTATGGGGGATTGGAAGTTTTAGACATCAGTTTATTTTGATGTCAGCTTTCCTGTTGTCGTTATGGGAGATTGGAAGATTTGAACATCAGTTTATTTTGATGCCAACCTTGGTGTTGGATTTATGGGGGATTGGAAGATTTAGACATCAGTTTATTTTGATGTCAGCCTTGGTGTTGGCTTTATAGAGGATTGGAAGTTTTAGACATAAGTTTATTTTGATGTCAGCCTTGGTGTTGGCTTTATGGGGATGGGAAGACTTAGACATCAGTTTATTTTGATGTCAGCCTTTGTGTTGGCCGTATGGGTGATTGGAAGATTTAGACATCAGTTTATTTTGATGTCAGCTTTGCTGTTGTCTTTATGGGAGATTGGAAGATTTGAACATCAGTTTATTTTGATGTCAACCTTGGTGTTGGCTTCATGGAGGATTGGAAGATTTAGAAATCAGTTTATTTTGATATCAGACTTGGTGTTGGCTTTATGGAGGATTGGAAGATTTAGACATCAGTATATTTTGATGTCAGCCTTGGTGTTGGCGTTATGGGGGATTGGAAGATTTAGAAATAAGTTTATTTTGATATCAGCCTTGGGGATGGCTTTATGAGGGATAGGAAGATTTAGACATCAGTTTATTTTGATGTCAGCCTCGGTGTTGGCTTTATGGGGGATTGGAAGATTTAAACATCAGTTTATTTTGATGTCAGCCTTGCTGTTAGCTTTATGGGGGATTGGAAGTTTTAAACATCAGTTTATTTTGATGTCAGCCTTGTCGTTGGCTTTATAGGGGATTGGAAGTTTTAGACATAAGTTTATTTTAATCTCAGCCTTGCTGTTGGCTTGATGGGTGAATGGAAGATTTAGACATCAATTTATTTTGATGTCAGCCTTGGTGTTGGCTTTATGGGGTTTGGAAGATTTAGAAATCAGATTATTTTGATATCAGCCTTGGTGTTGGCTTTATGGGGGATTGGAAGATTTCGACATCAGTTTATTTTGATGTCAGCTTTTCTTTTGTCTTTAAGGGAGATTGGAAGATTTAAACATCAGTTCATTTTGATGTTAGCCTTGGTGTTGGCTTTATGGGGGATAGGAAGTTTTAGAAATCAGTTTATTTTGATGTCAGCCTTGGTGTTGGCTTTATGGTGGAATGGAAGATTTTAACATCAGTTTATTTTGATGTCAGCCTCGGTGTTGGCTTTATGGGGGATTGGAAGATTTAGAAATCAGTTTATTTTGATGTCAGCCTTGGTGTTGGCTTTATGGTTTTTGGAAGATTTAGAAATCAGATTATTTTGATGTCAGCCTTGGTGTTGGCTTTATGGGGGATTGGAAGTTTTAGAAATAAGTTTATTTTGATATCAGCTTTGGTGATGGCTTTATGGGGGATAGGAAGATTTAGACATCAGTTTATTTCGATGTCAGCCTTGGTGTTGGCTTTATGGGGGATTGGAAGATTTTGACATCAGTTTATTTTGATATCAGCCTTGGTGTTGGCTTTATGGGGGATTGGAAGTTTTAGAAATCAGTTTATTTTGATGTCAGCCTTGGTGTTGGCTTCATGGTGGAATGGAAGATTTTAACATCAGTTTATTTTGATGTCAGCCTCGGTGTTGGCTTTATGGGGGATTGGAAGATTTAAACATCAGTTTATTTTGATGTCAGCCTTGCTTTTAGCTTTATGGGGGATTGAAAGGTTTGGAAATCAGTTTATTTTGATGTCAGCTTTCCTGTTGTCGTTATGGGGGATTAGAAGATTTAAACATCAGTTTACTTTGATGTCAGCCTTGTTGTTGGCTCTATCGAGGATTGGAAGATTTAGAAGTCAGTTTATTTTGATGTCAGACTTGGTATTGGCTTTATAGGGGATTAGAAGTTTTAGACATAAGTTTATTTTAATGTCAGCCTTGCTGTTGGCTTCATGGGTGAATGGAAGATTTAGACATCAATTTATTTTGATGTCAGCCTTGGTGTTGTTTTATGGGATTTGGAAGATTTAGAAATCAGATTATTTTGATGTCAGCCTTGGTGTTGGCTTTATGTGGGATTGGATGTTTTAGAAATAAGTTTATTTTGATATCAGCTTTGGTGATGGCTTTATGGGGGATAGGAAGATTTAGACATCAGTTTATTTCGATGTCAGCCTTGGTGTTGGCATTATGGGGGATTAGAAGATTTTGACATCAGTTTATTTCGATGTCAGCCTTGGTGTCGTCTTTATGGTGGATAGAAAGATTTACACATCCGTTTATTTTGATGTCAGCCTTGGTGTTGGCTTTATGGAGGATTGGAAGATTTAGACATCAGTTTATTTTGATGTCAGCCTTGGTGTTGGCCGTATGGGTGATTGGAAGATTTAGACATCAGTTTATTTTGATGTCAGCCTTGGTGTTGGTTTTATGGGGGATTGGAAGTTTTTGACATCAGTTTATTTTGATGTCAGCCTTGCTGTTAGCATTATGGGGTATTGGAAGATTTAGACATCAGTTTATTTTGATGTCAGCCTTGCTGTTGTCTTTATGGGGGATTGGAAGATTTAAACATCAGTTTATTTTGATGTCAGCCTTCGTGTTGGCTTTATGGGGGATTGGAAGATTTAGAAATCAGTTTATTTTGATATCAGCCTTTGTGTTGGCTTTATGGGGCATGGGAAGATTTAGACATCAGTTTATTTTGATGTCAGCCTTGGTGTTGGCCGTATTGGTGATTGGAAGATTTCGACATCAGTTTATTTTGATGTCAACCTTGGTGTTGGCTTTATGGGGGATTGGAAGTTTTAGACATAAATTTATTTTGATGTCAGCCTTGCTGTTATCTTTTTCGGGTATTGGAAGATTTAGAAATCAGTTTATTTTGATGTCAGCCTTGGTGTTGGTTTTATGGGGGATTGGAAGTTTTTGACATCAGTTTATTTTGATGTCAGCCTTGCTGTTAGCATTATGGGGGATTGGAAGATTTAGACATCAGTTTATTTTGATGTCAGCCTTGGTGTTGTCTTTGTGGGGGATAGGAAGATTTAGACATCACTTTATTTCGATTTTAGACTTGCTGTTGGCTTTATGGTGAAATGGATGATTTAAACATCAGTTGACTTTGATGTCAGCCTTGGTGTTGGCTTCATGGAGGATTGGAAGATTTAGAAATCAGTTTATTTTGATGGCAGCCTTGCTGTTGGCTTTATGGGGTAATGGAATATTTAGACATCAGTTTACTTTGATGTCAACCTTGGTGTTGGCTTTATGCGGGATTGGAAGATTTAGTCATCTGTTTATTTTGATGTCAGCCTTGGTGTTGGCTTTATGGGGGATTGGAAGATTTAGAAATCAGTTTATTTTGATGTCAGCCATGGTGTTGGCTTTATGGCGAATTGGAAGATTTAGACATCAGTTTATTTTGATGTCAGCCTTGGTGTTGGCTTTATGGGGGATTGGAAGTTTTTGACATCAGTTTATTTTGATGTCAGCCTTGCTGTTAGCATTATGGGGGATTGGAAGATTTAGACATCAGTTTATTTTGATGTCAGACTTGCTGTTGGTTTATGGGGAATTGGAAGATTTAAACAGCAGTTTATTTTGATGTCAGCCTTGGTGTTGGCTTTATGGGGGATTGGAAGATTTAGAAATAAGTTTATTTTGATATCAGCCTTGGTGTTGTCTTTATGGTGGATAGGAAGATTTAGACATCAGTTTATTTCGATGTCAGCCTTGGTTTTGGCTTTATGTGTGATTGGAAGATTTAGACATAAGTTTATTTTGATGTCAGCCTTGGTGTTGGCCGTATGGGTGATTGGAAGATTTAGACATCAGTTTATTTTGATGTCAGCCTTGGTGTTGGCTTTATGGGTGATTGGAAGTTTTAGACATCAGTTTATTTTGATGTCAGCCTTGCTGTTATCTTTTTCGGGGATTGGAAGATTTAGAAATCAGTTTATTTTGATGTCAGCCTTGGTGTTGTCTTTATGGTAGATTGGAAGATTTAGACATCAGTTTATTTTGATGTCAGCCTTGGCGTTGGCTTTATGGGGCATTGGACCCTTTAGAAATCAGCTTATTTTTATGTCAGCCCTGGTGTTGTCTTTATGGGGGAATGGAAGATTTAGATATCAGTTTATTTTGATGTCGCCCTTGGTTTTGGCTTTATGTGGGATTGGAAGACTTAGAAATCAGTTTATTTTGATGTCAGCCGTGGTGTTGGCTTTATGGTGGATTGGAAGATATAAACATCAGTTTATTTTGATGTCAGCCTTGGTGTTTGCTTCATGGGTGATTGGAAGATTTAGAAATCAGTTTATTTTGATGTCAGCCGTGGTGTTGGCTTTATGGGGGATTGGAAGATTTAGACATCAGTTTATTTTGATGTCAGCCTTGGTTTTGGCTTTATGGGGGATTGGAAGATTTAGAAATCAGTTTATTTTGATGTCAGCCTTGGTGTTGTCTTTATGGGTGATTGGAAGATTTAGACATCAGTTTATTTTGATGTCAGCCTTGGTTTTGGGTTTATTGGGGATTGGAAGATTTAGACATCAGTTTAATTTGATATCAGCCTTTGTGTTGGCTTTATGGGACATCGATAGATTTAGACATCAGTTTATTTTGATTTCAGCCTTGGTGTTGGCTTTATGGGGTATTGGTAGATTTAGACATCAGTTTATTTTGATGTCAGCCTTGCTGTTGTATTTATGTGGGAATGGAAGTTTTAGACCTCAGTTTATTTCGATGTCAGCCTTGGTGTCGGCTTATTTGGTATAATGAATATCATCAAGAGTGTACTATGGCTGTCAAAATAACCACCATGTTACTATCACCAATTTGGTACTATGGTATTAATACTACGATCAAGTGGTAAATAGCTATCCACATAACCAGCATTGATACTGCCATCAAGGTAGTAAAATGACCATCAAATTAACCAAAATTATTGCTACCATCAAGTTGGTACCATGACTATGGAAATAACCAACATTAATTCTTCCTGTCTATATTTCTGAAATGATGTATTATGTGCATTATTTACATTATTCGGACTATTGTCCTAATCTTTGTCGCCATATTTATTACAACGTTTCGGTCGTTGTACTCTCCGGCCTTCTTCAGATGGTTGGAATGTCAAACTTAACCCTTTATTTAATTAGTCCTACCATCAATTTACTACAATACTTATCAAAATAACCAACATTATTACTAACATCTATTTGGTACATGGCTCTCAAAGCAACCAACCTTAGTACTACCACCAAATTGGTACACTGGTGATCGAAATAACGAACGTCTGTACTACCATGATATTGGTACAATGGCTATGAAAATAAGCAGTATTATTACTACCATCAAAGTGGTAAAATGAATATCGAAATAATCAATATTAGGACAATCACCAGTGTATGACAGTGACTAAAATATAATTAACATTAGTATTAGGTTGGTGCAAAAATAATGACGAAATAATGTCGTTTTTTGACGTATTTTTTAACGTCAAAAAACGACATTATTATGTCATTATTTTTGCCCCAACCTAATATTACATCTAGATGGTACAATAGCTATGGAAATAACCAATAGTATTACTCCCATCTATTTGGTACAATGGATATTAATATAATCAATATTAATGCTACCATCAAGTTGGTACAATGGCTCTCAAAACATTATTACTACCATCAAGGTGGTACAATGACTATTGAAATAAACAACATTCGTATGACCATCAATGTATTAAAATGGCTATCAAAATAATCAAATATTATTACTACGATCAAGGGGGTAAAATGTGTATGAAAATAACTAACATTAATACTACCATCAATTTGGTACAATGCCTATCAAAATAACCAACTGTAGTACTATTAGGTTGGTGCAAAAATAATCTCGTTTTCTAACATATGTTACTATGTGAGAAAACGAAATTATTTTTGCACCAACCTAATACCATCAAGTTGTTACAATTGCTATCAATATAACCAATATTAATACTAAGTGTGGCACAATGACTATTAAAATAAAGAACATTATTACTACCATCAAGGTTGTACAAAGACTATCAAAATTAGCAACATTAGTACTACCATCAATGTGGTACAATGTCTATTAAAATAACCAATATTAGTACTACCATCAGGGTGGTACAATGATTACCAGAATAACCATCATTATTACTACTACCATCAAGGTGGTATAATGACTATCAAAATAATGAATATTTTACAACTAACAAGTTGGTACAATTTCTATCAAAATAACCAACATGAATAATACCATCAAGGTGGCACAATGGCTATGAAAATCATCAACATTTATTCAACCATCAAGTTGGTACAATTACTATCAAAATATGCAACATTAATACTACCATCAATTTGGTACAATGTCTATCAATATAACCAATATTAGTCCTACCATTAATGTGGTACGATGACTATCAAAAGAACCAACATTTTTACTACCATCAATTTGGCAAAATTGCTGTTAAAATAACCAACATTACTATTCCCATTAAGGTGATATAATGACTATCAAAATTATCAACATTAGTACTACCATCACGGTGCTACAATGGCTATCAAATCTATTTTCATAGATATTTCTTGACATGGCAAATAATAAATATTATGTTGTAGTCAGTTCACATATTTCTATAAACTTGTAAATAAAAACTATTGAAAAATTGTCTTATAAAATAGTGTTTAATATTTTAGTTGCCAATTTTCGAGGAAAAATACAGTTTGTATAAAAACCAGTTTCATCTGGTTTTACTAATATAATACAAATAGCTGTTCAATCAAAAAAATTCTTTCGATGGAGTTCTACAATAATGCTAGTATCAAGAGAAACACCCTCTTTTTGACGCCATTTTTTGCAAGGCGTATGTTAAACAAAAGCTGAAATGAAAAGTTGAGAGAAAATAAAATAAAAAGGTTTCTAGTGGTAAATGTATCTATTTTTATGGAAATATAAAATGACGTCTCTATCGAAAGTTCATTGAGTCGCAAAATATTTTTACTTGAATTGTGAATTGAAGGATTTAGACACCAATTTCGTTTGCTATCAGTCTTGCTGTTGCCATTTTGGGATTGCAAAACAGTTTTGAAAAGGTGTATGTATACATTTTTTAACGTATATTATATTTATTGATCTGCGCATACAAGAACACTTGAGGAAGGAGGATTCAAGTTCAAATCCTTCCCGAGAGCACATTTTCTTTATTTAGTTTTATTTAATGCGTACGTCAATGTACACTGTTTAAAATTAAAAATCAGAGGATCTGTTTCAAATATGGTTCTCGGCTAAAAATAACATTTGAAGTAATAATAATGTCAGAGTAAAAATAGAACCAATATTTCTATATAAGTAGACATATAATTTAATATAGATATAATATGATGTCATTCGCAGACAGTACTGTTTCGCTGTATCATAGCTCGTCAGTGCGACTTGGCATCCGAATGCCTCAAGCCAGGACTGAAACTCGACCTATTTGGTGTCAGTTGGAGTTTCTACCCCTAAGCCGGGACCACTCGGCAGAGAGAAACTGCTAATTCTAGCGTATTGTTTTTACGAAAGTAAACAAACGCCAGTCAGCCAGAGTGCTCCTATTCATTTACTGAAGAGCTTTGCATTAGCGTAGACGTCTACTGTTTATAGAATTAGCCTATCTCTCAAGAGTACTCAACTAAAATATATTTTCAAGAGCTTTATTTTGCCATTTTGTATAAAATATAGATATAAATAAAATAGTTAATTTTGTATATAAGATAGTTATAAATAAAATAGACTTCCAAACAATTCCGAAGATAAATGCAGGAGATTTGATACTTTTTATGATTTATGTATTTACCGGCTTACAAGACGCTGCGGCTTGTAAGACGCACCTCAATACTGGAAAGATATTTCTCAGAAAAAAAGTCATTCTCATACAACAACATATTCGCCATGTGTCCCTCACATACTGGCGCCACATTTTGTTTACATTAATCACTCGTCTGATTTTGTTTGCATGGCAATGACATATTAGTCAAGAGCAGAAAGACTCCTGCCACTGCTAGTAAGCAGAGCATGTTTAAGCTTGTGGCTCGGATCCAGGAAGGTCTGTAATCTTGTAAACACTTTAACAGCTAAGCAGTGAGGTTACATAATATAAAATTTTCAATTAGATAGCTAACTTTATACTGTAATGACTCAACATAAAAATCCATGGCCCTATCAATCAAGCCAATTTGGTGACCATCCAAACTTACTTGAACCTGGGCATTGCTTTACATTTCTCTTGGAAGATGCACACGTAATTTTCAGGGTATTTTTTTTATAAAAAAAAGTGCGCCTTTCAAGCCATAAAATACAGTGACTTACATTTATGGGTACCAGTGAATATATATAAAAGTTTACAGCTTTGGTCAACAAACTATCTACAGATGGTGTCACACTAAAAACACCAAGCCTGAAAAATCACATTGACTGAAATTCTTAACAAAAAAAAAAAAAAAAAGAAATAACTTAAGTCAGTTTGCAATTTTCCACGAGCAGAAACAGCACAACATTTTCGTTTTTTCAGAAAAAATGAAAACTTGAGGGAAGTTAGAAAAAAATGAAATGCAAACTTGAGAGAAGGTAGAAAATAAAATAAAAATGTTTCTACTTGCAAATGTATGTATTTTTATAAAATGTAAAATTATATCTCTACCAAAAGTTCATTGAGTCGCAAAATATTTCTACTTGAATTGTAAATTGTAGGATTTCGACATCATTTTCGTTTGCTGTCATTATTGCTTTTGGCCTCTAATGGGAGGTGTATGTATATATTTGTTTGACTGGTTGATTTAAAAAAAAAAAAAATTCTTGTCATGTATTTTGTGCTTGGATGTGATCGCTACATTTGGCAATTTTATCTCGTTTATAACGAGGATGATTGCTATATTTTAAGAAAATATTTACAAATTGCATTTAGTTTTAGAATTTACTATATTTATGCGAAATTAAATGTCGTTTACGTTGTCCGAAAGAGAAGTGAACTGACGCGGATATTCGACCGGAAATAATAAAGAGAAGCGATAACGTTGCAGAAAGAAAATGGAAAAAATAAAAATGGTGAAGGAAGAAAAGTTGTGTTTCAATGGCGGAAGAAAATTTTAAGTGGGAAATGGGCGGGAATATTTCATTAGATAGATTTGCGAAGAATCAGTTTGAAAGAACGAAGAAAAATCGGGCGTAAAGATGTTATTGGCAGCTCATTTAATGGCTCGTTAGACAATAACAGTTAAAAGCCATTTTTTTTTATCCGCTGTCAATGTGGGGCAACCGCTTACACACGCATATCGCACGAAGCGTTTGTTGCCCCAAAAATGGATGCGTTATTATCGGTTTTTTCCCCCGATCAATTTGCCACTGTCGGTGAAAAATACATTTATGAAAACCCAAAAATGAAGAATATTGCCGATAAATCCAGAGCAACGTTCAACATTTCAACCTAAACAGAATGAGTTGGTGTGGTGGGGGGGGAGTTTTCATTTGCTTTTTGAGGGATTCAACGGAAATATTTATTACCTGTTTCTGAAGCTTGAAAAAAAAAAAAAACTCATACAGAACAACGCTACAGTGAGTAACTGGCTTGTTTGAATGACACTTCGGAACAGAGAAAAATTATTTAGGCAAGGAACTCAAGTAATAAATTTACTGCATGGCAATACCCGCCCTACAGCACAATAAACGGTTATTGGTTCTATCTATCTATCTATCTATCTATCTATCTTATTTCTTCGTATCTATCTATCTATCTATCTATCTATCTATTATCTATCTATCTATCTATCTAATTTCTTCGTATCTATCTATCTATCTATCTATTTCTTCGTATCTATCTATCTATCTATTATCTATCTATCTATCTATCTATCTATCTAATTTCTTCGTATCTATCTATCTATCTATCTATCTATCTATCTATCTATTTTATTTCTTCGTATCTATCTATCTATCTATCTATCTATCTATCTATCTATCTATTTTATTTCTACGTTTCTATCTATCTATTTTATTTCTTCGTATCTATCTATCTATCTATCTATCTATCTATCTATCTATCTATCTATCTATCACATCCTGTATCTACTTTCAGCAATTTTTATATCATCTACAGCAACACTTACACACCATTTATTATGGCAGCATAATAAAAATGTAATCCATGAAAATGGCTCACAGTTTAACTGAGAGAGCAGGGAGCCAACAAATCGTTGGAAAATCTCTACAAGAGAAAATGCTTGCAGGCATAAATAGAAAAACGTCATAAAAAGTATACAACATTTGTTAGTATTGTTAATCAAAATATGTATTAAACACAGGGTGTTGCTCAAATACACAACTATATATAACGAAAAGAAAAAACAAGAAGAAATCTTTTATACCAACGCGTTTCGCTCGTTGAAGTAATTTATCAAAGCAAGTATGGCAATTTTATTTGGTAACCTGTATTGATACACAGAAATAATGCGGAAAAATGATGTAATAAAAATGCATACACCTGGTTTACCCCTCACAGTAATATGATTGGCTGGTGTCAGCCATAAATACAGACTGATGTGAAGGTACAAGGGGACGACGCCTATTGTCTTCGCCTATTGCCTACACCTATTGCCTACCACTATGACAAGGACCAGTCCATTACGGTTACCTGCTAGATTGTCCTACTCAGTTACAGTAGTCCAAAACCACTTTGCTACTTTGAACAAATATATCCCTTTCCGAAACATATCAAAAAATATCGTTAAGTTTTCAAATTTTGAATTATAGAATGCGTTAAAGTATTTTTAACCCTTTGAGCCCTGCGTTCCTGAACAGTGTTAACCCTTCTGCTTGAGTTAAAATTCGCAAATAATTGGTATGTAATGTTTCACAATAGACATAAAAATAGTTAAAAGTGTGATTTTTCTCTACCACCATTTAACCGGTGGCTGGACATTACGTCCATTTTCTCTACCACCGTTTAACCAGTGGCTGGGCATTGTCATTTTTCTCTGCCACCGTTCAACCGTTAGCTGAGCATTAAGTCACTTTTCTTTACTACTGTTTAACCGGTGGAGGGGCATTAAGTCAGTTTTCTCTACCACCGTTTAACCGGTGGTTGGGTATTGTCATTTTTCTCTACCACCGGTAAAACGGTGGTCAGGGCTCAAAGGGTTATATCTTTCCGTGTAAGGAAAGGTAAACTATGGAGGACGCTAAGCACGTAATTTTTGGCCTATTAAACGAAAGTGAAAGAGAAAGTTAAAATATTGTTATAGAGTGTTCTTATTGATTGTTATTGGAAAGAACTACAGCAACAGCATCAACTCACTTTAGGACAAAAATGACGTCACTTTCTGTAATATTTCTTGTCATGATCTGAATTATTTTTTATTTGTTCATCATTAACGGCTACAGGTCTGCTGGAATATTCTTGGTCTTCCAGATCAAAAAATTCCACTTATAGACCCTAGCGAACCAACGACGGATAATAGTCACAGATATGACTTCTCCATAAATGGCACAAATCTTTTTGCTGCTGATACAGCGTTTTTTTCCTTTCTAAAAAAAATGTAAAACGTTTTTGTGATTTCGATCGCTAGACCATCCACAGGTCCGTACGATATTTCACCTTTCTTGGCAGATTCTCTATCATCACAATGTGGGATATTAAATAATGTAGGGATACAAAAGGTGATTATCTACCTTTGGTTGTGATGAATACACGTGAGCCACGTGACGGCTGCTTAGTGACGTGACTTCACAGAGTGACGACAGTGAGCAGTGAGTCAGCTTCTTGGAGTCAAACCGAATAGCGGCTTTTTTAGGGCAATCTGTTCCCTCTCGGCAAGCTGCCATGTGTTGTCGTTTATAAGCCCATAGCGTTGTTTTTCTATGTAGCATGTCTTTACTAGATATTGAAACTATCTCCGGCTCGCAGTCCTCACTCATAATATATATATATATATATATATATATATATATATATATATATATATATATTTGTAAACATAAAACATTAGGCAGCATATAATCTATATAGTTTATGTGTTTTTAAAATGCAAGTACTTTCGAATAATAATTTAAAAACACATAAACTGGAAACAACAGACAACAGTTTTATAAATGAGGATCACGTCACTCGATGGATTAACAGTATTTTAATGCATACATTATACACTACTAGCGATGGATGTCGCCAATAATAGCATTAATATTTCTGATTGATTGTATGTGTGATTATTTCTTTGTATATATATATTTGTATATATCTTAAAAAGAAGAGAGAAACCGCAAACGTTTTTGGTCGTAATGTGGATTTAATATATATATATATATATATATATATATATATATATATATATATATATATATTATGCTTTATTTTCCATAATTGTGCAACACGTGTTTCAGGTCTCACGACATTCTTCAGGAAAAGAGTGAATATTTCCACATATTATTAAAATGAATTAATTTTCCTTATGCTTTTCGATGTTAAACATTCTCGATGTTAAATATTCTCTTTTTTGTGTGGTAGTGACAAAAATATCTTTCTTGAACTGGCAGGGAGAAAGTTCATCTGCTTGAAAGGTAATAAAACAATTAAGATTGGTCCGAGAAAAGGCGAGGAAAGATATCCGTTTTAATGACCCCCTGTGTGCTCTTAGATCTATTTCTATTTTTTGTATTGTTCGTGTTTTTGCTAGTCTGCGCATGTTTATGTATATTCCCTCTCCACACATACATACTGTCTTAATGCTCAATGTATTTATTATTACAGAACAAATAATTAATACACATTGAATTCCCAAATCACCTCATAGAGGGAATAAGCTTATTTTGGCAGACGAAAATATAATTCATCAGTCTTATTCAACCCCGGTATAGACTGAGTCCGTGTCGGAAATAGAAATGTAATTGTGGAAGCTGCTAAAAAAACGTCGAAAAACTAATACAGAATTTATTCATTTCAATGTTTCAATCTGACCAAAGGCAGACTACTCGTCTGACTGAAACATTGAAATGGAGAAATTCTGCATTAGTTTTACGACGTTTTTTTTTTAGCTTTCAAAGTTAAATTTCTATTTCCGACAAGAACTCAGATTACATCGGGGTTGAATGAGACTGACGAATTATATTTTCGTCGGTCAAAATGAGATTATTCCCCATACGAGGTGATTTTGGATTTTACTGTGTGTTAATATATATATATATATACTATGCAGTGTTACATTAGAACATGCACATACCCACTACAAATCTGTACATCTTGTTTCAACGTTAAAAAAATCTTTTTTAACGTTTCATCAGGTGGGGAATGCAAATAAGTATTTACGGCTCTACTTTTGTATTGAGCTCTGTTTCAAATTAATGCTTTGAACGATGAAATCTTACTCTTCGTTCTTTTACATTATATATATATATATATATATATATATATATATATATATATATATATATATATATATAGAGAGAGAGAGAGAGAGAGAGAGAGAGAGAGAGAGAGACGCTGGCCGATTAAGTCACTTAGCAAAGACGATGGAAGTAATTTCGAGAGATTTCTTTCATGGTAAACCATACACCTGCTACTGTGGAGAATGCCGTCTGGTATCTGTGGTGATCCAGTCACGATTCTTGAGACAAATGTAAAAGGAAAAGAAAAGAAAGTAAAATAAAATACAACAAAAATAACAAAAATAACGAGAAAATAGAATTTCTACAATGTCATCATTAAATGGGCTATGGGTGGAGGAAAGAGAATCGTGAAACAATATTTCACTAAACGATATTGGTTGAGTTCGAGCAGACGACTGCAACGACGACAATATACTTTGATTATTTAAATTTTTCTATCGTCTTTTAGGTGATTAGTCAGAGACAGATTCTGATTGGATGGAGTTGCTTTCTTCAACACAGACAATCTGCTGCTGTTACACAAAGTTTGAAGAAAAAAAAAAAAAAACAAAGAAAGTAAAAAAAGTCGGAAATAAGTTGAAAAAAAAAAACGCTCAGTTTTTCTGTGACTTCTTTGAACAATTAAACAATAATCGCTGATCTAAAAATATGATCGCAGTAAAAAAAATGGGATAATAGTGACTTTCCAAACGTAGCTAAGATGTGGTACAAGGCCGAAAGTAAGGTTCGAACTCACTACTCAGTCGTAATTGTAGTAGCGAGACAAGCTTGCTAACCATTACACCGCCTCGAGGTGCCTTAAGGATTTTCCAAGCGTAGATTAGATGTGGCACAAGGCCGAAAGTATAGGGGACAGAGCGCGGATCGAACTCACTACTCAGTCGTAATTGTTGTAGCGAGACAAGCTTGCTAACCATTACACCGCCTTGAGATGCCTTAAGGATTTTCCAAGCGTAGCTTAGATGTGGCACAAGGCCGAAAGTATAAGGGCACCTAGTGAGGATGGAACTCACTACTCAATCATAATTGTTCTAGCGAGACAAGCTTTCCAACCATTACACCGCCTCGAGATTTGCCAAATTAGATTATATATTATATTGTAGTAAATACTGTCATTCTCATGTTTTCTCTCTTTCAGATCATCTCTGTTTATAGGAATTATCAAAATTTTTTAATCGAGCTCTTGAAGTTTTCCCTTTTTGAAGGTTCAGAGCATAAACGGCTGAGTACCAAAACTGTAAATATGTCGTGATTTATTTTAACAAAGTATCTATAAATAAAAAAAAAAATGTTTTTTTTGCTATCTTCTGCCAGCCGCAATGACAGTGAAAGCATTACCTTGCACCCTCGTCAGCAAAAATCACTCCGAGGCTCGTCCCTTAATCGAGACGCAATCCCGCCAACACTCCGAAGGAACGCCATCGAACGAGGGTCAATGACCCCAGAAGTCTCCACTGCCAATGGAGTAAAAATAAATCTGTCTGCAAAAAAAGAATATTTAATTTTTTTTAATCTCCGCGTCCCGAGTGACGGACCCCGGATCAAACGCGGACCTGACGAAATTACCTGTAGAAAATGTATAGGCACAGGTTGCATCCCAAATCAAAGATTTTCCCATTTTAAAAGCGAAAATGTTCATGTCATCCGGTCGCTTTCCATCATCATGGTCGAGGCTTATGGGTTCAATATTTGGAGACGAACCCAGCTGCATTCAAACTTTTCCTTCTGATGTTATTTATTGCTGTCTGTCTTGGAAAGCGACCGGCACTACGATGACAGGAGAGAGAATTCAAATCAAACTCATTAATGGAAACTCCACATCTGCTGATGCGAAGCTCACATTGCAGAAATTTGCTTTTAGTTTGGACGACGCGAACGGAGGAAATCTTGCGAGGCAATCATCTTTCTCATCAGGATGTAATCCGATTCTTTGGGCATCAGCTCAAGATGAAGATTAGAATTGATAGAAAACGCTTGCATTCGACAGCGAAAGGTGGGTGAAAGAGGCGAGCTTGGTTCGTTTGAACGGGGCTAGCCTTGATTTTCTCTTGTAGGTCAATCTACGTCACATCGGGGTGGCTTCCTGTGGAGCCTTATCTTGGTTAGGTTAGACAAGCTTTTGTGTACCTAGTTAATATGAGTAAGAGTTGTTCCTTGCCTGTTCCCGGCTACATCTTTGGCTATGATCCAAGTTGAGATTTCCAACCTCCCCAGTTTGTTTCGGTCTCTTTTTTTATCTCGACTGTCAGCTTTTTATTTCCCATGTCCGTATATTTTTCTCCCTTAGCGAGAGAGCTTCTTGATTTTGTCCAAGACGCAGAATACAGCGGCCTCTCATTTTGAGGGTTGGGCGGGCCCTACTAACATCAGTTATGTTTAGTTTACTTTGTGTTTATATTTACTTTGTTTTGGGGTTCATTGCCTCCCCTCTCATTGTATTCATCCATAAATTTTTAAGTATATATTTTATAATCATTTGATTTTTATGGCATGGGGGGCACGTTTTGTAGGTTTCCCCTTGAGAGGATGCGGTATTATGGTGGATGGAGGATTGAATGGTGACGGACGAGTTCTAATGGTGAATGTGGAAATTGTAATGTGTGAATGGGTCACGAATCAAATTAGCTAGGTATAAGATAGTTAGTGACGGCCAGCCTCAATCACTTCCCATTTTAGACTTGTGCTGAAATTGTATTTTAAATACAATAAATAATAATTTGCTTTTAGTTGACATTTCTACATTATGACGCTTATATGCTATGACGTCATTTACTGGATTCTCTTGTGTCTTATAATGACGTCATTCACTGGAAAATTGAGCCAAGTGATGTTTTAAAAATTTTAAAAATCATATTTAGCTATTAAATTAATTAAGGGCATCATTTTTGTATTTCAACAGGAAAATATATTCCAAGAATTACCAATAAAACATAATGGGTTTCCTTTCGATTGACTTAGGATACCCACAAAGTTAAGTGTGTAATAAATGATTTTATCTGAGCCTGCAGAGTCTGGTGTTTTATGACAACCAGTAGTAACGTCTATATGTAAGAACTTCAAAACAGCCACGCACTTTCCACAAGTAGGCAAAGAAAATGATGCAAATAAATTTCGAGATAAAGTGCCACTTGATCGGACGGTAGCAAATTACAGTCGTTGACTGGTATAGTTAGACCGTATTTCACTTAATAGGCAGAGTCACAATTAGAGTAAGCAGAGAAAGGAGCCGTCCGTCCAACAAGTGACGTCCAATGAGAGTCGTTCGGTGAAAGGACCAAAGTGCTACTTTTGTACCTACAGAGAGAGTGCTCGGTCCGACTCGAACACAGCCAGTGATTAGAGAGCCGATTACACTGAAAACAGGATTTGTGTTTTTCTCCTCTCGACGTGGCGTTGTTTCATCTTCTATTCTCGTGTTACTGACACCAGGCCTTTCCCAGATTTTTTTTCACGCCAACGCAAACAGGGATTGAATCATGACTTGAAGCAGAAACTGGCTTGTCGATGAAAAACTGATTGAAGGCCAAGGTTGTAAGTTCAAACTAAGTTCAATGTTGATATAACTCTTAAAAATCGCATTGAAATCCGTATCAAGTTATTCTTGAGTTTGTGAAAACGGAGAAATCAATTCGTATTTCACGTTCTTTGAAGAAAATTATCAAAGAATTATAAGAAAATTATCAAAGAATTATAAAAGCATTATCAAAGAATTTTAAGAGAATTATCAAATAATTATCAAATAATTATCAAAGAAGAATTGGAAGAGGATAATGAATAGCTGAGAAGTAACGTCCTGGGAAGTTCAAGTCTATTACACTAAAGATAAAACATGCACCAGAAGACATTTTATGGAACAGAAAGCAAAATCTTACCAATTAATTTAAAACTGATGTCTAAAAGAATTGAAGCGAAAACATTGAACATAATTTTAATTCCAAATGTATACTGAAAACACCCTGTTGCGTAACTAAAAAAAGATCAAAGGAATGTAGCTCATCTGAACACTCTACATGGAAATGGTGGAAGAGCTGAGAGAGTCTTGCGACGTCTCGTCTGTGAGAAAGGGGTTGATGGATGGAAAATAATTCGTCACCAACAAGGACGCAGTGGCGCTTTTGGACTCTATCAAGAGTTGATAGTGAAGGAGGGTGAGCTCATATATAGCAACAGTACTACACTCACGATCTGATCTGACTCTTGCAAAGATAGAGGATAGAAGGAAGAGTCAGGTTCTTGCTGGAGCGGTACAGGGAACCGACCATTTTTCCAGCATCTTTAGCGATGGATCGTATGTAAGAGTTCCACTTGAGGTTTGGATTGAGGTTAAGTCCCAAGAGGCGCTCAAGACAAAGGGTGTGAAGGGAACATCCGATCATCACGATTGGTTTTGGTGCAGATCAGCCTTGATGGAAGGTCTCTAGTTTGGTTTTAGAGACATTGAATGTAACCAACCAGCTTTTTCACCTACTGAGCAGACAGAGCTAGGACAGAAGAGAGCTCAGTGACCTCATATTCGCTTCAAGGAGGTCAGAAAAAGGGACATGAGGTCGATGGACATGGACATAGAAAGCTGGGATGACGTTCCCAACAATCGGTCACGCTGGAGATGCGATTTACGCCGAGGGCTGTAGCGAGGAGAAACGGAGGCCTGCCACTGGGTGAAGCGTGCACAAAGGAAAGAAAACAGTATCTGTCTATATTCGAGAACACATGGCACAGTGGATAAAGGCGTTAGTTAGATCCAGTGATAGGACCGAAAGAGTATGAGTTCAATACCCGGTTAAGGCAGTGGAGAACTTTCAGAGGGAAATTAGCAGGAGATAACTGATAACTCACATCCATTAAACATGGCACGTGGAACTAGAACCATCTACTCCAGTGAGCGAAATAAAGGGTTCAGTTCGACATTCCAACCAACTGAAGAAGGCCGGAGCGTACAACAGCCGAAACGTTGTAATAAATATGGCGAAAAAGTTGGGGACAATAGTCCGAATAATGTAAATGATGTAAGAAAACATGACTACATCTTACTGGTTGCGTCTTTACATGAAATAGTTGCAACCCAACGCAAATCCATGGTCTCTTGAGATCGACAGATGCCATACACACACACATATATATATATAGATACATATATATGTGTGTGTGTGTTTGTGTGTGTGTGTGTAATTCCGTAAAATTGTAGAAAAATTCAACAGATACAAGTAATATCACTAAAAATGAACCCCTTTTGTGCAAAACATAGGCCCCAGATTTGAATTTCGACATTCGCATATACAGGGTGTTCGCGTGCACATTAAAACATGTATAACTTTATTTGTATTTGCGATAGAAATAATCTGTAAAAAATTGTTATAATACAGTGTTTCAACAAGATGGAGCTCCTTGTCATTTTGCTCTGCGTGTTAGAGAGTTTCTAAATCAGGAATTTCCTAACAGATGGATCGGAAGGGGTGGACCATTTTATTGGCCTTCACGTTCGCCAGATTTGACTCCATTAGATAGTTTTATGGAGACATGTGAAAACAATCGTGTAGGCAACCAAATCTAGTTCATTAGAAGATTTGAAAGCTAAAATAACTAATGTGATTTCAGGCATTACTGTAAATCAGTTGGCAAATGTTTTCCGTGAACTGCAAAATCGTATTACCCTTTTTATTGCTAATGATGGAGAACATGTGGAAACTTAAATAAAATTTCAATAAAACCTTAAAAATATAGATTTACTTCTTTCTAATCCTTTTTAAAAATTATTTCTATCGCAAATACAAATAAAGTTATAAATTTTTTAAAGTGCACACGAACTTTATGAACACCCTGTATTACAAAAACTAAGCGATGTTATTTTAAGCGCGCTGAAGGCCTTGAAACACCAAACAACCATGTTTGTCGTCTGCAACGAAATTTGAGAGAATACTCCAGTAAAGGTTCAGCAATATTTTCCCACCTAAAAATAGATATTTAAAAATTGGGAAAGTATTTATTTACCAATAAATTTCTGAGTTTGGTAAGATGATTTTTGTAAATATTAGTGGTTTTAAGTTAATATTCATTTTTCAGTCTTTCTGTAAGTCTTTGAACAGGTTCGTTGTTGTAGACGACCTTTCGTATACATTGTTACTCAACATTTCACATATTTTTATTCGAGTAAATTCTTACAAGGCCATCGATTTTGAAGTAAACTAAACACACTTGGTTTCAACCTTACGGTATCCCCAGGCGATTTTTATCAAATGACCTCTTAACGCTTTATTTTATTTATTTATTTAAAAAAAAAACCCCACTATATTGTTATTTTCAAAAATAAATAAACAACAGCACGACATTGGACGTAATAGAAAGGGAAGAAGAAGAAGAAGAAGAAGAAGAAGAAGAAGAAGAAGAAGAAGAATCATCATCATCATCATCATCATCATCCTCCTCCACCTCCTCCTTCTCCCTGTTGATTTTTTTCTTTTAAATTCCACACATGTTCAACTAGTTTGGTAGGGTACCTAGGATTTGCTAAATTAAATGACGACCTATGATTGTACCATCTACGTTTGAAAGTACCTTCTGTATACCCTACGTATGTTTTATTTTGGCCATTAATATATGTTACTTCTGCTTTATAAATGATACCTTCCGTTATACAAACTCCATTTAATGGGCATTTGTTCTTATTTCTACAGTTGCATAAATTACTAATGTTATTTTGCTTTTTGAGATTTCTGATGTTTTGTCTATTTATTGTTGTTTCTAAATTTCTAGTGCATCTGTAGCTTAATTTAACTGTTTTTTTTAATTTATTAAATATCAGATGTAATTCTGAATTTTTCTTGGGAAGCGTTCAGTAAATAACTTGAAAAATAATTTCCCTATTTTACATTTTACCTCTAAGTTAAAAGGGGAGTTAAACTAAATGATATTTTTTCTTTTCCTCGAATTGATCTTCATATGTTGTTTAAGTTAAGGTTCAAATTCTAGTTTGGTTTTGGGACCCTCGACCTTTAAGTTCTTCTCATATTCTTTCTTTTTATCCTCCAAAATTATTCTACTAGAGGTGTTTCTGGATAACCTAGACGCTATTCATTTAGGGATATGGTTTATTATGTTCGCAGAGTGATCGGATCTAATATTCACGTATATATATATATATATATATATATATATATATATATAAGTAACGAAAATCTTGGTAATCCGTATGGATAATCCAAAGGAGGGTGAAATCCTGAGAGCTCGATATTAATTCAGAGCGAATAATTTAATTTAAAGAAAAACAGACCGTTTCAAGGTTCCATTGTAATAATTTATTTCACCAGAGACTTTTATTTTTCCCTGGATATCCAGACATCATTTTCAAAAGGTGAAACGAAAAATGAAATTAAAATTTATACTTTTGACGGGCAGTATTAAGCTTATATAAGTTCACATAGAGGGCGGTGAGGAATGGTGTGAGAGACATGGTCGAATTTAGAGAGAGAGAGAGAGAGAGAAGGGAGAGTTTTAAAATTTATTTTTATATTTCTTTTTATTATAATACTTAATATTGAGGAAGGAGGGGGTAAAGGATCAGACATTGACCTATTCAATCGGTCAAATCAACGGAAATGATATGGAGAAAGAAAAAGGAGAAAAAGAAGAAAAAGGAGAAAAAAGGGAAAAAGAAAAAAGGGGCGAGTAAAGAGAAAAGAGATGTACTTAGGGTTTTCGGAGGAAGAAGAGGCTTTAGCAATTTAGATAAAAACAGATTTTAACGTTTGATAGTAATTTAAATGTTTAAAAAAACTCCACACAGAAATTAATTTAATGTTTGTTAGCAATTTAAATATTCAATTAAATACAAATAAATTAGTTAAATATTCAACTTCTCTACAAATAAATTAGGGATTTAATATAAGTTGAATACTATATTAATAAACAACAATGAAAAAATAAAAGTTTACTAATATTAATATTTCAATATTGTGAATGACTGTTAAGGTAAAGTCTATCTATCTATCTATCTATCTATCTATCTATCTATCTATCTATCTATCTATCTATCATTTTTCTATATTTGACAACACACACACATACATATTATATGGGATTAAAACAAAAACATGTTAAAAATCGCTACACAATAGCTTTCATGTTTCACACTCAAAATGTGCCACCTCAGGCGATGGTAAACAAATGGTGAGTAATTAATTATTTTTAAATTTCAAAAGCAGAATGTTTTCGAAAGAGAAGAGATGAGTGAGATAACAACAAATCAAAATTAAAACGAGGTTTATGGGTTTACCCTGATTAACCATCAGGTGTTAGACCAACGCTAAAAAAGGTAGAATTTTGATCATGGTTGAAATGGGGTTTGAAATAAAATCCTGGACAAGATCATGAGTGGCAGACAAGAAATTAATAGAAACTATAAGCGAATGGTAACCATGTACCATAATTATGAAACAAATGTAACTTGTTCAATGTTATATAAGAAGTTAATAGTAAATAAGCTTTGTAAAAGGAATCATATGCTGGGATTAAAGATCATAAGCCGGATTTTGAAACTAAACTTCCTATGAGGATTATCAACTCGACCAATTGATACGAAATTGGAAGGATTACCAAACTTATCCTTGATAGAGTCATCAATCAGATTAAACGGCGACTTGGACTTTTACAGTGGACTGTTACCACAGATGTCATCAATTGGTTCAAAGCGATTAATAATAAGATTAACTGTTCTGTCATCGAATTTAATATCGTGGACTTTTACCCATCGATTTCCAAGGACCTGTTTATCTTAGCTTTGGAGTATGTCATAGAATATTCCAATATTTCCAACAATGAACTTGATATAATAATGAACTGAAAAAGATCTGTTCTTATTCACAATAAACAGTGAGTTAAGAACAATTATAGTGGTCACTTTGATATTTGTATGGGATCATCAGATTCAGCAGAGTCTTCTGACCTGGTGGGTTTGTTTATTATAAATAATCTGAGTGCTTATGTTGATGTTAGTGTTAATAATATAGGATTGTATAGAGACGATGGCCTTATGTTAGTAAAAATTCTACTAAAATGATGGTAGACAAATTAAGGTAAATAGATAATTAAAAAGCCTAAAACTTAAAGTTAAAATCACTTCTAATGTTAAACAGGTAGATTTTCTGGATATTACATTAAATCTCGTGAATGGTGTATTCCAAACTGATATGAAAACCAATGCCAACCAAATATATATTCACCCGAAATCTAACCATCCTCCATCTGTAATTAAACATATGCCCTCCTCTATAGAATATAGGATTAGCAATAATTCTTCTAACAAGATGTTTTCAATAAGTTTAGTAGTGTTTATAATAATGCCTTAAAATAGTGGTTACAAGTACACAGAAATCAAATATAGAATACATGATAACAATGATTGAAAAAAGAATAGGAAAAGAAAAATCATATGGTAACCGCCCTCATTTAAGCAAATGGTTAGTACTAATAGCAGAATTTCCTCCATTTAACTGATAAGGATTTCCCCAGAAAATAATCCATTCAATAAAATAATTAACAGAAATACACTAAAACTAAACTAGAAATGTACCGATAATCTAGAAAAAAATTATGAAAAACATAATAATAAAATTTTAATCAAATATAAAAACCCGAGTAATAATATTTATTCCAGTGTAGCTAATGTTGATAATACTAACAAATATAAGTGCAGAATTTCTAACGATTGCCCACTGCAAAACAAATGTCTGACCAACTCTCTTGTTTACCTAAGGACTATTTTTACAATGAAAAATCCGACTGTTTTATATACGGAGTAATAATTTTACATAGGGAGTACTAATTTTATATAGGGAGTACTAAGAATTCTTTCAAAACTAGGCGGTAACAACATATCCTCTCTTTTACCAGTAGCACTTATAAAAATAGAACATATCTTTCCAAATAATTTCGAAATTTAAAGTGGTTAATAAAACTCCTACGGTTAAATGGAAAGTTTTTAAAAAGCTAGAACTTGTAAATCTTTAAATGAACCTTGCTTCTTATGCTTACACGAGAAATTAGAAATTATTAGATTTGCTGGTAAAAATTTTCTATTAAACCAAAGAAGTAAATTAACTGTAAATTGTAAGTATAGTTTACATTTCACCTTACAATAGTATTAAACTTTAAATTTGGTAGTACTATCTGATATGGTGATAATTAGTAAGTAAATTGTGATGCACCTTCTATGAATGATTTTTTTATTTTGTTTATTTGAATTTAATATAGCTATGTATTGCTGTTTAGTCAGCATTATCAATACCTTGTATGAATATTACACATTTTGTTATGGCCACTCGCTTATAGTTTGGATGCCACTCATGACTCTGTCTAGGATTATATTTCTGATCACATTTTACCATTATCAAAATTCCGCCTTAAAATTTTTTTTTAGCTTAATTTTGAATTTAGCATAGGTCTGACAGCTAATTGATTAATCAGAGTAAACCCACCAGCCTCATTTAAATTTTGATTTGTTGTTATCTGGTTCCTCTTTTCTCTTTCGAAAAATAAATTCTGCTTTTGAAATTTAAAAATAATTATTTATTTATCATTTATTTACCATTGCCTGAGGAGACACGGCTTTAGTGCTGAAACATGAAAGCTATTGTGTAGCGATTTGCACGAACTTTTATTTTAATCTCATATATTAAAGGATATTAAGCTCTACTCTGTATTGAGCCCTTTTTTTAAAAAAAGTAAATACTACAGACAGTGGAATTATACTCCATTTGTTCTTAAACATATATATATATATATATATATATATATATACATATATATATATATATATATTCAAGCATATATTGTTAAATATAACAGACAACGAATGTCTATTATGTTTGCTCATGAGCCGTTCTAAGCATCGTATAGTTGCTTTAAATTCGGGAGTATATATATATATATATATATATATATATATATATATATATATATATATATATATATATATGGTTGGATAGATGTGAGCTTGTGACAATAAAAGTAGCAATAATATTACCCAAACCGCAAAAGAACCTACTAAACAAAAAATCAGAGATAATCTCCAAATGTAGGCATGAGAACAAGTGCCTATTATCCGAATTCATACCAAACGGATAAAATATACAAACCACCAACAATCACAATTTAATTTCAAGATACCATCAAAATAATTGCATCTATCATTATTATCATTGCACCACCATTAGTAATCACTTTTACCACTTTACAATAACTATTATCTAATAATATTATCATTACCACCAACACCCAGCACCATCACTTACACATCACACCTACTATTATAAATCCTCTCCAATCTTTAACGCATATTAATCCCCACCCAGCATATTTAACACCTTAAAACAATAAGATCAGATATAATTTCCATATATAACCATGAGAATAAACACCCATTACCAGGATTCATAATAAATAAAATAAAAATAAACAAATAAATATAAAATAAAATAAAACACCAACAACCACCCTTTAGTTCAAGCTAGCACCACAATAATTACAGGTTTTATTATTCTCCCACCAACATTACTAATCACTACTAACAATTTACAATAAATATTAACCACTTATATTATTATTGCCACCATCCACCTTACATATTACTATCACACCATATCTAACATTACCATATAATCCTGCCATAATTATTAACGTATACTACCCCCTCTCCCAGCATATTTAATACCACCATAAAAATAACCAATACGGATTACAAACTGATATTTCTACCAGCCACATATACACAGTCACAAATAAACAAGGAAATAGCGAGCTTTAATATAATAAACAATAATATTTTTGTAAATTAAAAATTAAAATATTATAGCAATCTTCAACTACCATAATTTTACACAGAATACCTATTATCAGGATTTATACCAAAATAAATTGATACATATAACAAAATAAAATAAAATAAAATAAAACACCAACAACCAGTCTTTAGCTACCACCACTATAACTACATTCATGGTTTCATCATTCTCCCACCACCGTTACTAATCATTTCTACCAATTTACAATTTCTACCAATTTACAATAACTATTAGCTAATTATATTATCATTGCCTCCAATCCCTTGCAACATTACTATCACATCATATCATATAGACCCGTTATTAACTCAAACTACCCTCTCACCCAGCATATTAAATATTAAACATCACCATATAAATAACCAATAAGGATTACAAATTTCTACCTGTTACATATACACAGTCAAAAACAAACAAATAACCAGCTTTAAATATAACAAATAAACCGCCATTTTTTTTCAAAATTTAAAAATAAATATGAATAATAATAATTTTTACCTATCATAATTTCACACAAACCCCACCACACGTATATACATACATGCGAGGAAATATTATTCAGCGGAAATATAAAATATATGACATGTATACATTCACGAGACATTCACGAGACATTTCCGTCACACTTCCAATGTTTAAATTTCAACATACAAATGCGTATGTATAGACACAACACCACCCGTATACATACATGTCATATCCGAGACTGCCCGCATATAAATTATATATGTATGAGTCCCGACGGACGAACAAGTATGTATATGTGTCTGCATACATCGATGTTTGCGTCAGTACGATGAAAAAACGACGAAGTTTCCCCCACCACTTCCACAATAACACCAATACACGCAATCTACATAAAACCAAAATTTTTAAAAATTAATCAGTTTGTCTGACGATCGCTAAAGCGTGAAACCCAGGGTCACAAGCTCACATCTATCCAACCATATATGTTAGCTCTATCTCTGATATTGAGCGCTTTCTAATAAGTACCGCGCATATAATATATAAATAATTATACACATATATATATATTTATATACACACACTTTTCACACACACACACACACACACATTAAGAATTATGTTTATACATTCTTTTTATACATACAAATATTTAAGTAAATGGTCTGTTTTATAATATACAGTATTAATAACATTTACCAACCTGAATGTCCGAGAAATTTTCATAGAAAATATTCGTCCTCCGACAGGAATCGAACCTGTATCCGATACGGAACCGTCATTTAGCCTGACGTCCCTTTAACCGATATAAACATAAAAATTCTTAAAAAAAAAATTGTCGGACTTTGTCCATTTCATAATGTGTGACGTCATATATATATATATATGCAATACCAAGAGATTACTGTTAAATGACCAATACTAGTTTGTGTATTTAAATATAGATGAATTTTAAATCGAAGTTTTAGTGTTCTTCATATCACTCATCCTGTCTTTTGCGCGTACACACGCACACAGATGCTTATATTAATTGAGAATGATTTTCTCCAGTTCATGACGTTTTCTTTTCCCAGCGTCGGATTGGTTGAAGTTTTTGACCTGTCCATCAGACGAAGTTGTAAAATAAAAACAAAACAAACCTAAAAGGCAGTCACTCTTCTGTTATAAGATAAAAAAAAACTCTGCTCGCTGGTAAGAGGGACGCCCTCCCACGATTCTCTTTCCTATCCACCATCCAACGAAAACGACTGTCGAGACTACACTCGTATGAACCATACCCGGGTAGAAACGGTTACTTTCTGTACTGAGTGACATCGCTAAAACATTACCGACAGCATCGCCAAGCGCACTCGTATGAAGTGTGCCGGGTAAATGACCAGCCATTTAAAATTCACGACAATAAAAAACGAAAAAAAAAAAAAAAAAAAGACAAATCTGCCTGAGCTAATGGAGTCTTTGTTTAAAGTTCTCCCCTTGGGACAACGACGTCCCTTTCACTTTTCAAAACAATGTGAAATGTCTTTATTTGGGATCGCCATTAGCAGCCTCGCCAAATTCTCCTTAATCTCGTCCACGGCTGTTCAGCGTCGATTTTAGCGCTGGGGAAAGTAAAAATTCGCACGGATTGCAGTTCTAGGATATAGATGGAGGGCTAGTGGCAACCTAAATGATGTGATGCTTTACTAAACACTCGACACGAGGCGTAAACAATCAGATAGGTCGGTCATCACGAGTGCGGCTACGATCACACAGTGCGCAAGCTACTTCAGTGACATCTCAAAACCGACCGAGTAATCTCATGGGAGAGTATCTGTTCAGGTACGCGTCCCCTATAATCGGCTACATTATGGCCACGCAACTGGTTCTTGAGATATTAACCCTAGAACACTAACCATGGCTATATAGTACCCAGCGCAAATTTTCCTATTTTCAATTACAATTTTCAGTACCTGATTTTCTTACCAAAATAATATGTTTTTCAGTTCCTATTAATGTTCATTCAAAGTACAAAGTGTGAACTGCTTGCGTGTAAAAGATTTCAAATAAAGATTTATATTTAATATTTTTTTTGATATTTTCAAAATCGGGTATGATATACTCATGGTTAGTAGGGATGTAACTTTAATTGATGATTTGTATTCTAGAGTTAAGAAGACTTGTTGTCACTTAATCTCTATTATTAACCACTATTTACTATCGTTGTCAACATCTCAATTTCGAAATATGAATAAAACAGGAATAGGTATAATGAAACATCCTAGGTTGCTAAAACACCTGTTTCCGCAAGATAAATACTCATACGAATCTCTCCTCATTGGATGCAATACACTTTTGATTTCCTGTTGTACAAAGTAAAATTTAGTAAATATTAATAATGAAAAGAGTCTCAAAGATCTACAAACGATTCAGAATGAAATTTCGACCAGAGTCTAATTCCTACTGCGCTGTCCTTTTATTTATTTCATATGAAATATGCGTTCGTAATTCAATTGTTGAAAACTTTTGATGACAGGGACAAAGTGTTCGTTTTCAATTCTTGATGGTCAGAATTTAACTTCTGGGCGTTTCTACTTAAATGGCGTCTCGTCTTCTTTCAGAGAAACGGTACTGTTAGGCGGAGCATTTGCGAAGTCTTCTAATGGATCTTTTGTTGGCTTCTCTCTCACTGTCAACAATAAACTGAAATTTCTTAATTGATATTCTTCGACTTCTTACGAAATATTTTGAAACAGACAAATGACCTCTTTTCATTCGCTTTCGTTTTCCTTCATTTATGCTATGATCTGTAGAATTCGTCAACAATTGCTGACAGTCGTAGAGCAATATTTAACGAGAAAATCTAACTATTATCTGCGTTGCTTTTTGAAACACCATGCTCATCTTGGTTGTTATACTCACAAAGTTTCGGTTTTCTTCAGGAGTTTCCCTTCTTACTTAGTAAACGTTGAACTTCGAACGGGTCCCTTTATTCTCATAACAGATTTATATTCTTCGCATTTCCAATGTTTTTGTTAGTTATATGTCCCGGAAAGGGATATATTTGTTCGAAGTAGCAAAGTGGTTGTCGACTACTGTAACCGAATAGGACAATCTAGCAGGTAACCGTAATAGACTGAGTCCTCGTCGTAGTGGTAGGCAATAGGTGAAGACAATAGGCGTCGTCCCCTTGTACCTCTACATCAGTCTGTATTCATGGCTGACACCAGCCAATCATATTACTGTGATGGGGAACCCAGGTGTATACATATTCATTACATCAAGTTACATGATCTGGCAACTGAATAGGTCTATTTCTACGTGAATAGAATCAAACATACACCCTTGTGTAAAGTAATTGAAACAAAACGAATTATTACGTTATTTACCTTTTATTTTTCCAATGAAACATGACCCAGGGCACATGTTAGTACTTCGTATGTCCATTCCAGGAAATCTTGCAGATTGACTACAGATTCTCGATTGGATTTAAATCAGGAGAGTCTCCGAGTCAGTCGACAGCACTTTGATTTGCTCACTGATAAGGCCTGCCAGTGTGTTTGTGCAGCGTTACAATTTTCGTATGCTTCCTTGGAGTAACGTCCATCGCAGACAATAGCCGTAGGACAACTAATCAACAGTTGAGACAATATTGTCTTGCAGTGATGAAAATTTGAAGCAATCCCGGATGACACAATATTTTTCAATGCCAAACAAATTTCATCATACACCCCAGAAAATAGATTCATATTACTGCACACCACTGCAAATGACTTAATCCGAGGAAAAAATAGAAATCTATTACACACTGTCACTCCGGTGGGTCTAAAACTGGCCGTATGCTGAAAGAAAAGAAACTAAAGCGGTTGTTTCAATTAACTTGCATGTAAGGGTGTATGTAATACAAAGTTCTTTTTGTGCAAATTCGTTTAAAAGGGACAACTGCTTATAGTGTCCCTAACTCAAGATCTCGATGTGTCCCAATTAATCGAAATCTACTATATTTAATTATTTTAGATTTTCAAAGTTTTCCCCAAATGAACAGATTCCCCAATTATCCGGCATTCCAATTCGCTGAAAACTTCTATATATTTTTTCTACGTGCATCTATAGAGGCAGTGATAAGGATAAGTATAAAAGATCTCTCAGTAAAATATCACGTATAAGAAAAAAAAGGTAAATAATAACGTAATAATTCGTTTTGTTTCAATTACTTTACACAAGGGTGTCTTCACCTATTGCCTACCACTACGACGGGGACTCAGTCTATTACGGTTACCTGCTAGATTGTCCTACACGGTTACAGTAGTCGACAACCACTTTGCTACTTCGAACAAATATATCCCTTTCCGGGACATATAACTAACAAAAACATTGGAAATGCGAAGAATATAAATCTGTTATGAGAATAAAGGGACCCGTTCGAAGTTCAACGTTTACTAAGTAAGAAGGGAAACTCCTGAAGAAAACCGAAACTTTGTGAGTATAACAACCAAGATGAGCATGGTGTTTCAAAAAGCAACGCAGATAATAGTTAGATTTTCTCGTTAAATATTGCTCTACGACTGTCAGCAATTGTTGACGAATTCTACAGATCATAGCATAAATGAAGGAAAACGAAAGCGAATGAAAAGAGGTCATTTGTCTGTTTCAAAATATTTCGTAAGAAGTCGAAGAATATCAATTAAGAAATTTCAGTTTATTGTTGACAGTGAGAGAGAAGCCAACAAAAGATACATTAGAAGACTTCGCAAATGCTCCGCCTAACAGTACCGTTTCTCTGAAAGAAGACAAGACGCCATTTAAGTAGAAACGCCCAGAAGTTAAATTCTGACCATCAAGAATTGAAAACGAACACTTTGTCCCTGTCATCAAAAGTTTTCAACAATTGAATTACGAACGCATATTTCATATGAAATAAATAAAAGGACAGCGCAGTAGGAATTAGACTCTGGTCGAAATTTCATTCTGAATCGTTTGTAGATCTTTGAGACTCTTTTCATTATTAATATTTACTAAATTTTACTTTGTACAACAGGAAATCAAAAGTGTATTGCATCCAATGAGGAGAGATTCGTATGAGTATTTATCTTGCGGAAACAGGTGTTTTAGCAACCTAGGATGTTTCATTATACCTATTCCTGTTTTATTCATATTTCGAAATTGAGATGTTGACAACGATAGTAAATAGTGGTTAATAATAGAGATTAAGTGACAACAAGTCTTCTTAACTCTAGAATACAAATCATCAATTAAAGTTACATCCCTACTAACCATGAGTATATCATACCCGATTTTGAAAATATCAAAAAAAAAATATTAAATATAAATCTTTATTTGAAATCTTTTACACGCAATCAGTTCACACTTTGTACTTTGAATGAACATTAATAGGAACTGAAAAACATATTATTTTGGTAAGAAAATCAGGTACTGAAAATTGTAATTGAAAATAGGAAAATTTGCGCTGGTTACTATTAGGTTGGTGCAAAAATAATGACGTAATAATGTCGTTTTTTGACATTAAAACATACGTCAAAAAACGACATTATTACGTCATTATTTTTTCACCAACCTAATATTTATCCATGGTTAGTGTTCTGGGATTAATACTACATTTTTCTTTGTTGTTTTCAGTAATGCTGTCGTCTAGAAATTGTTATATTTTTTCTGTGTTACTCTTTTGGCGTAGATAATAGTCATCTAAGTTTTCTATTGGTGAGGTTTCAAAGACATCAAATATTACCGTGAATAGTGCAGCTTCTTTCTTCACTGTTTGGACTTGCTATATGAAGGAGTTTAAAAATCTGTTTTTGTCGGGCAGAACTTTACCTCTTTATTGGTTGTCTTGAATGTGAATTCATGTTGAAAAATGATGTAATGGAATAACCAGTCATCCCCCGTAAATAATTACACTATAGGTCGTAAGTACCTACAAAGTTAACTGTCTACGAGAGACTGGAGGAAGCGTAAGAGCGAGAAGACACAAGGCCGTCTGACCTTCCAATTAGTGGTACTCACTACTAGATTGACCTGTGTGTATAACTGTACCATATTTCATATTGTACTGGTTGTGTACAATAAAGCTTTCTTCTATTATCCACCTGGTGTTAAGTATTTATTCCCTTAGCACGGAATATAACAAAAAATAACGTCTCAATCTTCTGAAGCTCTTGCCAGGTACAGCTAGTTGTAGAATATTGGTTAGCTTGCAAGTGGTCTGACACTCAAGTAGAATGGTGTAGTCCCAAGTAAAAACTGACCTGAGTCATTTAATGGAGAGATATATGGGTGAATAGAGTCCACTCATGCAAATGTGTTGGGCAGGTCTATTTTAGCAAAATGGACCAAGCCAACTGGTGCTTTAGGTAATCTCCTATAAATAAGGTAAAATTAGCTGGCTTGCTTTTCCACTAGGACACAAGAAGGCAGCCATGCTAGCAGGTAACTCACTAGACTTCTACATCTCCATCCTCTCCCCATTGCGGAAGCATATTGGCCGTTTAGGAGAAATCAGTTCCTTATTGCCTAGTCGATTGTGCAGGGGTAGTCGGGATAGCGCCCCGGGAATTCTGGAAGAGTCAGCTTGAATGCCAATTTTGATAATTAGCTCTTGCCAATCATCGAATCCTGTTCGCAGCGCCATATCGAATATTGTTTACAAGTGGTATGATACAAAAGTAGACTGGTGTAATCACAAGTAAAATAACTGACCTGAGTCATTTAATGGCGAGATATATGGGTGAATAGAGACCACTCATGCAAATGTGTTCAGCAGGTCTATTCTAGCAAAATGGACCAACCCAACTGGTGTATTAAGATACTCTCCTATAAATGACGTAAAATTAGCTGGCTTGCTTTTCCAAGACACAAGAAGGCAGCCATGTTAGCAGGTAAGTCACTTAACTTCACTAGTCGGTCGATATTTCTCTTCGGAGAGTTGGATCTTTCGCGTGGTTGCTATTTTTCTCGCGTTGGTGTACCATTTTCTTGATGCTCTTCAGTTTTCAGTTGATGAGTTTTAGGAGCAGACATGCTTTTTCCAAACTGTTCCCGTCTCCTCTTCCTTGTTAAATGCTCTCATCTTCATCCGTTCCTCGATGCCTGCTTATACCGAGTTCTAGCATAATAATTAAGAATTCTGAATCCATGATTTCTAAACACTGTAATTTTTTTTACAGTGCGGATCACCCTTTACAAAGCCCCGCAGCCACTCGAGGTAGAGAGTTACAAAGTAAGAGGCTCAGTTGAGGCGGATATGTGGGGAAGATAACTGTAAACCGTAGACATGAATATGTTATTATTGCAGTGATCGAGAAAAATCCTCATCCATGACATCAAAATGATAATCGTAATAATGAAATTAGTCTTTTCTATACCCAGGACAACAACCAATAGAATACATTATTTAATAGTATCAAGATCTTCAGCCATGACATCAAGATAATAATCGTAATGAGGAAATTGGTCTTTTCCATAACCAGGACGACAACCAACAAAAATAAATACCAAATGTAACTACAAGAGAAAATAATGATATAATCAAACTGTTAACTTTCCACACTACAAAAATCAAAAGGCTTGAAAGGAAACTCCCATCAATAATCGAAAGGGCACATGTTACAGAATGCGAAGGCCAGGGATAGAATGGTCAACGATTGGCCGGAGTGCCTCATGGGCGGAGTATTCTGACAGTGATGGGATGTCTTTTTTTGGGTTTTAAATATAAGTTGAAAACGGCGCGAATTCAACACAGTGTCTCAAGAATTCTGAAGCATGGATATGCCTCCCACATCCAAGTTTGCGACCGGCAAAAAACCTATTATGGAGGAACGCTGAGACAAACATCCGATGGTGCGTTTCTGTTATGTCAGTCTTCCTACTTCCTCGTAGAATCCAAGTTTCAACTCTTAATAAAACGAATACAAAAAGAAATGATATATTTGAATAATAATATAGTATATAATTATAAATTAAATTAAATAAGTATATTTCTATTAATAAGTACTGAGTTTTTTGAATAATTTCTAATGCCATGAAAATATATTTACAAAACATATTATAAATGTTTACCGTCAATCACATAGACTGTCCGATCAATGGATGCCGAGTTGTTTCCTGTATGGAAACGGTTAATACCATCGTTCCTATTCTTATTTACATTATTCGGACTATTGTCCTCATCTTTGTGGCCATATTTATTACAGCATTTCGGCTGTTGTACGCTCCGGCCTTCTTCAGGTGGTTGGAATGTCGAACTGAACCCTTTATTTCGCTTACTGTGGTAGACTGTTCTAGTTCCACGTGCCATGTCTAATGAATGTCAGTTATCAGTTATCTCCTGTTAATTTCCCTCTGAAAGTTCTGCACTGCCTTAACCGGGTATTGAACTCACACTCTTTGGGAAAGAAAACAGTATCTGTCTATATTCGAGAACACATGGCACAGTGGATAAAGGCGTTAGTTAGATCCAGTGATAGGACCGAAAGAGTGTGAGTTCAATACCCGGTTAAGGCAGTGGAGAACTTTCAGAGGGAAATTAACGGGAGATAACTGATAACTGACATCCATTAAACATGGCAGGTGAAACTAGAACAGTCAACCCCAGTGAGCGAAATAAAGGCTTCAGTTCGACATTCCAACCACCTGAAGAAGGCCGGAGCGTACAACGGCCGGAACGTTGTAATAAATATGACGACAAAGATGAGGACAATAGTCCGCATAATGTAATTAATGTACATAATACCCCATTCTTATTTATTCTCATATTCAGGATATATCGAACATAAACGAGAAAATGGAGAGCAACGTCATGTTTTTGGTATTTTAGAAATACAATGCAAATGGAAAATATGTAAACATTAATTTATAATAACTATTTTCATTTATAGCATTGAAACGAGGCAGAGAATCAATTGTAATCTTAACATAATGTGACTTTTAATTTTAATTTAATTTAATTCCAACACTTGAAGATCTCCAACATCAGCAACAAAGAATGGAGTGTGGCACCTGTAATTAGAAGAGAAAATAAAAAGCAGAAATTTGGAAAGAAACTCTGATTAGAAAGAACACATTTTTTTATTTCTATTTATTTATGTGCCATTTCAACTCATGTTCGCGATAACGGCTCTCCACAAATTCCTCTCCCATGTAGCTGTTAATAAATATTTATGTTATTGCCATTTTTCTAAAACCTGTTCGGTCATCCATTTTCTCAAGTACACTAAGTTTGTCTTGAGCTGTTTTCCTCTCTCTCTCTTGCCATAAAAGACTAATTTCCTGAAATAATGGTTTAAGCGAAATATTTTATAAATTTCAACAGACTGTAACACTAACTGTTCAGTCAATGAATAGCGAATGTTTCCTGCATGGAAAAGGTTGATCTCATCATTACGATTGCCCTCTTGATGTCATGGCTGAAGATCTTGTTAATATTAAGTAAACTCTTCTATTGGTTCTCGTCGTTAGCAACTGTTTTAACATCATCATTTGGAACAACAGGTTCATGAATTCTTTTTGTGGTTAGCACCAGTCACTTCTAATAATGGTGATATAGATTGTTGATGGTGAATTTCCATATGTCCCGTTTCTGACATTGATAAATCTCGATATCAATGATCTGCACTCATGGCGGCGATTCAGTATAGTTTTCCAGTTCCTTAATATCTCAGAAATGAATTTAATAGTTTTGCGCTGGCACATTAGCAAGCGAGGGGCTTTCTGTTATCCAGTTACACTGTACGCCGTCAAATAATTTCCTGTATTGAACCTATTCTGTTGCTATGTGTATCAATATTTTTACTGGAACTAAATATATTTCGAATACAATTGTATGCCGTCATCTGAATATATTTTGAAGGAAAATGTATGGCTTCATCTAAATATAATTTGAATGAAATTATATATCTTCAACAAAGTAAATTTTTACTGCATTTCTTTGCCTTCAACAAAATAAATTTTGAACGTAATTGTATGCTAAATATATTATGAACGCAGATGCATGACTTCAACTAATTATATTTTGAAAGAAATTGTATGACTTCATCTAAATATATTTTGAACGCAATATATGCCAAGAATAAAATAAATTTTGAATGCAGTTGTATGCCTTCAACTAAATATATTTTGAATGCAGTTGTATGCCTTCAACTAAATATATTTTGAATGCAGTTGTGTGTGTATATATATATATATATATATATATAGAGAGAGAGAGAGAGAGAGAGAGATACATATTATATATATATATATATATATATATATATATATATATATATATATATATATATGTATATTATGAAATGAACAAAGTCCGACAATTATTTTAATATATTTTCTGTTTATACGTTATTTTTATAGATGCAAATATTTAAATAAATACTCCCTTTATAATAAACAGTATTAACAACATTTACCGGCCTGAATGTCCGTGAAATTTCATAGAAAATATGTGTCCTCCAACAGGAATCGAACCTGTATCCTATACCGTTTAGCTGCAGAAGAAGCGTCTGGTTAGCAAAGTTCAAATTACTGTTTTTAAACAACAATTTTCCCATGATTTTTCTGGGACGCTCATATCTGATCGGTGCGTATCTTTACATAAACAAATGACATCATATATTATGAAATAATAGGAAATTTGTTGTATAAAAACAATAATTTGGACTTTGCTAACCAGAAACTTCCCCTGTAGCTAAATGATAGAGCACGTCAGGCTATATAACGGTTCCGTGTAGAATACAGGTTTAATCCCTGACAGGGGACACCTAATTTCGAGAAAATAGGTGTCCTCCGTGTTTATTATAGACAGAGCATTTACTTAAATATTTGTCTCTATAAAAATAACGTATAAACAAAAATATACTAATATATATATATATATATATATATATATATATATATATATATATATATATATATATATATATATATATAATATAAAATATACAAAATATGTATTTATATAAAAAATATATATACTGTAATAGGAGGCTGAAAACAGCTGCGCCTAAAAGGTATAAACACTAAAAAGTACTCAATACAAAATTACAAAATAGAAAATGCAGAGCAAAAGCATTTACAAAACACTAAAATGCAGTTTACCTTACTGCCCGAGTGTCCTCCGTCAAGTTGAAGAATCTACTAGCTCTTTTGTGTGTGTATATATATATATATATATATATATATATATATATATATATATATATATATATATATATATGAAGATTGTCTTTCTAAAGTGAATTATACCAACTCGCTGGATAGTTCACTTTCGTCTCAAGTGTATCGCACGATGCCTTTTAATCAATCTGGATATGCTTGGCTTGCAGTGTTTTTTTATTGAAAATTTAAGTTAGCTTAGATCAAGGGATATCTATATAAAAGACTAAAATTCTTTCTAAATCCTGGTTTTCATTGGCCTACTGAACGGAGTCGTAAACCAAATTCTTTTTTTTTTTTTTTTTTTACCATTATCCACAAGAGGCTTTGGTGCAGTAATTCAACGTTATTATATCCTTTAAGTTTGAGAGCCAATTTATAATCCTTGTCTATATCAGTAGTTTATATTGAACAGGCATATGTTATAACGAGTCTTGAAAAGATCCAATTGATAAGAAAAACTGATTCAAATGATTTAATTATTCATGGAGAGAAACTGACTCCAGTGAATTAATCTGATTGGTCGAGATTCGTAAATTAACTTGTGACTTATTTAAATTCTTTTTGTAGCAGAACGTATTTTAGTTTGGTTCTGTATTTAACCAAAAGTTGAAATGTGTAACTGTGTTATTACAGACGTAAAATGTGTCGAATGAAGAAACACTAACGCTGTTGCTTCCAAGCGGTTGTTCGGCAAAGACGTTGTTGGATATCAGGTAAGTGAAATCGAATGAGAAGAGACAAGAAGAGTGAATCTTTACTAGTCTTCTTTGTTATAATCTTCACTAATCTTTAATCTCCGAAGATGATGAATGTTGTACGCAATAAAAAGTGACAGCGAAATGAAACGAAAAAGATTCAATGATTATTGATTCCAGAATTTGCCTCAACCTCACCATGGCGCTGAGTGATTTTAGGCTCAAAATTTTAGGGCAGGATAACCTCTGCTACCATTGCATTTGTAGAACTTTGCCAATAAAGAAATATAGAAATAATAAGAAATCTACAAGGTCTCATCATTTTACAGTTGAAAATGGCTAGGTGTAACCGTATGTTCTATATTAACAGTTCCTTCTCGCTTGTGGAACTCTCTTCCAGCTTCTTGCTTTCCAGTCAACTTTGACCTTCCAAAATTTAAATGCAATGTCAATCGTTATCCTCAGCCTTCTTATTTCCTGTTCTTTTATTGTTCTCTCCCCTTAATAATATTGTTCTCTCCCCTTAATAATATTGTTCTCTCCCCTTATATAACACCCCACCATCGGGTTAACGTATTTTGCAGTTAACTGGCCGGGTGGACAGGTCACTGCAACAGTTCCAGCGTTTATCTTTCTCATAGACTGGTTACCAACCGAGGTTAGAAAGTCGAATATACGCTGCTGTTTAACCCATATTTGGGAGATAAAGAGGTAGATTCATACTTTTCCATGTGGTATCAGTGCGAAAGTAAACGCAACGACTTCAGCAGGAATTTGAACGCAGCACGCTAATTCCTCTTTCCATGCAGATAACCGCTACGTCTCCCACATATCAACTTCATGTTATAATATTAATCGTCATTAAAATATTCTTAATAACTTTTTTGCATATATATATATATATATATATATATATATATATATATATATATATATTTGTGTGTGTGTGTGTGTGCAAATATATAGAAAAATAGAAAAGAACGAGTTAGGTAAATAATCCGAGGTTCTTTAGTAATTCTCTTTTTATTAAAAATAAAACAGTGCTCAATGCAAAAGTAGACCCTAAATTATAATTATATTTATTTTTAAAAAATATGATTCCTTCGCTACATAAGAGTTCTCAGGTTTCAAAAACAAGTGCCAAAAAATTCAATATAATTGTTACAATTAAATTGAATTAAAGTATCAAGCTCAGATTAATCCTCAAACGAAATTAAACTGAACTTGATACTTTAATTGAATTGAATTTAATTTTAACAATTATATTGATGTTTTTGGCTCTTGTTTTTATATATATTTTATATTTTATTATATTTTATAATATATATATATATATATATATATATATATATATATATATATTTATATATATATATAACGTATTTAAGGACATATATATTTACATGTATCTGTCTATATTTCTGAGATGAGGTATTATGTACATTATTTACATCATTCGAACTATTCTCCATTATTTACATTATTCAGACTATTGTCCTCATCTTTGTCGCCATATTTATTACAACGTTTCGGCCGTTGTACGCTCCAGCCTTCTTCAGGTAGTTGGAATGCCGAACTGAACCCTTGAGGACACATGGCACAGTGGATAAAGGCGTTGGTTAGATCCAGTGACAGACCCAAAGAGTGTGAGTTCAATACCCTGTTAAGGCAGTAGAGAACTTTCAGAGGGAAAATTAACAGAAGATAACTGATAACTGACATCCATCAAACATGGAACGTGGAACTTGAACAGTCTACCCAGTGAGCGAAATTAAGGGTTCAGTTCGACATTCTAACCACCTGAAGAAGGCCGGGACGTAAACGGCTGAAACGTTGTAATAAATATGGCGACAAAGATGAGGACAATAGTCAGAATAATGTAAATAATATATATTTACATGTATATTTCAATATATAAGGATAGCCTAGCCACCGTAGGAGACTGGTATTCTCGATTATGAGTGGCCAGCTATACATATATATTACTAATTATGCCTCTGCTTATCTTTATAAACAGTCTCTGCATGTCCATAACTGCAATCTTTTTACTTCGATCAATATGTACGTTCTTAATATTAGCTTTAATATTTAGGAATCAACTAGTTTGCAGCAGACCGTCTTTTATTTTCTGTTACTTCTTTCCTCCTTCGCTTAGAAGCAGAAGTGAGACCGCTGACTTGCCACGACCTTCCTCAAGAAGGCCACAAGCGCCGGTAAGAATTACTAGAAAAAATTTATCACGAATTCCCTAACAAATATATCATCCTATTTAAATGACATTTTTCAACATTTGTTGAAGCGAAAGCCTACACCGACTGCAATGGAATAGAAAATAGAAAGAATTTTAATACAAAAGCAATTCCAGAAGAATTTAAATTCTTTTATATATATATATATATAATTATATATATATATATATATATATATATATATATATATATATATATATATATATATATTGTAAATTAACTGATTTAAAATATGTTTTTTCGTTACAAAGTAATAAGCATGTTTCAAAAATGAAAGCTAAAAACTTCAAATTTAATTATATAATTAAATTAAAATCATTAGTTCCTTTTCATCTTCAAGCGAATATTGGAATAACTTATTTTTAAATTTACTGAGTTTTAAACGCACACATAAATTCATAATTCCTGTTTCCAAGGATACAGAGAAATCCAATCATTCAGACAAGGGCGGTAACGTGTTCATTTTTATTAACTATTGTTGTATCAATTATGAGTTACTTTCGAAAAAGAGGTTAAGTTTAGGGAGGGTAGGGGTGTATTTTTCAACGAATTAAACTCATGTCGTCTGGGTTTTTTTTTTTTTATTAACGGCAAAAAGTTTTTCGGCGTTTTTTCGTACTTGTATACTTAAAGATTCTTTCTAGGTCTGTTTGGATTAGAATACATTTTATTTAACTACAATTTCAAAATATTTTCAATTTTTAATTACTAATAGACTATATTTCTTTTTAAAACAAGTAAATGTAATAGAATTACATAAATTATTTAAAATTATTTTTTCATATCAAATATAAGCATGTATATTACCAGCTTCCATTTTTTAATTTATTTTTAAATGTTATTTAAGGAAAATTTTTGACAATCCTGGCAAAAAATAGCTATATTTCATTTCTCTGATTTAATAATTTTTTTTTTTATAAACTTAGTAATGTATAGTTTCTCATGTATGCACAAAGGACATGGGTCATTTAACGACCTACATATTCTAGCTTTTCTTATTAATTTCCATTTTATGGTAGACGCTTTATTTACACCTACAGTAAAATTTTATTAATCTTATTAATTTTATTAACCTTTATTAATCTTATTAATTTTATTAATCTTATTAATTTTATTAATCTTATTAATTTCCATTTTACTGTAGGTGTTTTATTTACAGGGCTGGGCACCTCCCAGTATAATTTTCTCAGTTGCCCCTCTGTCCTTAAACAGAGAAGTCCCTGAGTGCACTCTGTCCAAGGACAGAGACGCAATTGAGAGATGATAAGCCAGCCTTAGAAATCCCTCCAAGGAGGAATTTATATGCTACAGTTATACACGGTGTTTACTCATTCCTCCACGAGAATGAGATGTGACACAAGGTCGGATTAATGTGGGGACCCGAGCGCGTACACTCGGGCAGGGACAAAAATTCCCCTTAGTCCCCGCAACCGTTGGTTGCGCTGGCCTCGGTACGAGCTCCGATCCCTCCCTCCCTCTTGTGCAATGGGAGGACGTGGCCTCGGGCAGCTGTTCCCCAGGGCTGGGCACCTATTCAGTATAATTTTCCTCAGTTGCTCCTCTGTCCCTTGACAGAGAAGCCCCTGAGCGCACTCTGTCCAAGGACAGAGACGCAACTGAGAGATGATAAACCAGCCTTAGAAATCCATCCAAGGAGGAATTTATATGCTACAGTTATGTACACAAGTCAATCTAGTAGACAGTTGACTTCATAGGTACTTACTGCCTATAGTGTAATCATTCATGGGAGTGAATGGTTATTCCATTACATCACTCATTGTCTTCAGTGATTCTTGGCCCTTGTATCGCGTGAACAATAGTAAAAAAATGCCATCTTGTTTTGAGAGCGGCCATTTGCAATGTGCTAATGGTGAATGTCGTTTTGTTGAACAGATTTTTGTACTGCCGACAACACATCTACAAAACTTTAGACCCAATATCTGCGAACAAAGATAAACATCAATAAATCCACAGAGTTTCTTAAGTAACAAGAAAACATTCGAAATGCAATACTTTCCCAAGTCCAAACTTAAGAACCTCGCGAACTCTAAAAGTCTCAGTTTCACAACAAACAACTGAATCAAAGACTTGAATCAATAAATCCAATTTTACAACTGTTATCGTACTTAGCGGTTGATCTCAGACGTAAACGTTGAAAAGATAAAACTTTTCGTTTTTTATCGAGTTGTCTCTGAAATCTGTGAATGTTATATTCGATTTACTCCAGAAATTAGGCTGTCTAAAGTACTTCTCACAAGATTGTGAGGCAAAGTAAATTTATTTACTGTAATTGAGAAAATAGTAGGAAAACGTAGCGAGACGAAAAAGATAACGATATTAATGGGAACGATTTGTGTTGGGGAAATGCATAGAATCACGACTTTTGTAATTTACTTTAAATTAGGAGAAGACTTGCAGATAATGTAAATCTTCCTTTTCAGTACCGAGGACGTTTCTATTACCTAAGGGATTCGTTATATAATATTTATTTGCTAAGACTTGTAAAGTATGGCACAAGGCTAAAGTAGCGAGTCACCCAGTCAAACTCGAACAGACTACACGGGCAAACTTGTCTGCCGAACAAACTTGCATTATACTATTGTAATTGACAAGCACGTTTATATCTTATTTATTCGAGTTGACTAGATCGATTGCGTGACGTGTTCGAACCTCATAGAGTATTTCACGGTTTGGAAAGGGTGCCAAGCTGTGAATTTTCTTTTTAATGAGAGCTGTTATCATCTAAGTCTTAGCAAATAAATATCATCTAAGTTCTGAGAGGACATGGCATCCTTTCAGAACTTAGATGATCATAGCTCCCAACAAATTCTTTATTTTTAATTTATTTGTGAATTACTATAACTTCGTTGGAAAATATTGGAATAATTGCCTGTTTGTTGGTTGATAGTTTTTCGTCATGCACCGTGTTTCTTTGGTAGTGTTTCCATTTGAAGAACTTTCGCGTTTTCCATTTAAAGAACTTTCGCGTTTTCCATTTAAAGAACTTTCACGTTTTCCATTTAAAGAACTTTCGCGTTTTCCATTTGAAGAACTAGCGTTTTCCTTTAAACAAAGAACTTTCGTTGTTCTTCGATATAATCTGCATAAATGACAAATTTCTCTCCGGATACACTCGCTAATATATATGAGTGCATGTGTGTGTCTGTGTCTGTGCGTCTGAAACTTCGTATCGCTGTGTTTCCTTCTGTGTTCATGAACTGAAATATACAATTATCTAGATTGATCAAATGATGTCGGTGAATAATGTCCAAGCTATAACCATTTCTTACAATGATCGATATCAAATATCGATTATTCCGCTTGACGTATTCTTTTTTCTTTTACAAGTGTCGACCAATAGGTCAGTAATTATCTGAATTTTGATCTGATATTTTCTATGTATAATGTTTGTTCTATGCAATCATTGGTGAAGAGTTGAACTAAGTTCAACGACAAAATTTGTGCATAAAATATTTCTTTTTTCCATTAGCCTACAGACCAATATATATATATATATATATATATATATATATATATTAGGATATCTAATCAAAAACATGTCAAAATCGCTACACAATAGCAGTCGTCTTTCCATGTGTATCAATGTATCTCATCAGGCGATTGTAAATTACTTGCGAGTGAACAATTTATTTAGATTTAAAAGCAAAAGACAACCTCTTTTACGAAAAAAGAAAAAAAGAGGGATTATAAGCTTTGTGGGATTTACTCTGATCATCCAATCGAATATGACTTATGTTAAATTTAAACTAAGCGAAGAAGCAAAAATTAAATTATTTTATTATTTATTATGCCAGTAATTTAAATTATTTTATTATTTATTATGCCCGTAATTTACAATCGCCTGATGAGACGCATTGATATGCAACGAATCACGATTGCAATTGTGTAGCGATTTTGACATGTTTTACATGTTATATCCTAAAATAAATAATATTGGTTTACTTTATATTGAGCCGTCTTTTAAATTAAATGTTACGAACGTTGAAATCGCACTCTATTCGCTCTCATCTTACCTGGATATATATATATATATATTCGCTCTCATGTTACCTGTATATATATATATATATATATATATATATATATATATATATATATATATATATATATATATATATATATATATCCAGGTAAGATGAGAGCGAATAGAGCGAATATATATATATATATATATATATATATATATATATATATATATATATATATATATATATGTTGTGTATGAATTTGATTACGATATAGGAGATTAATATTTTTGAGATTAGTTGAAGCAGTATTATGTTCTATATATATATATATATATATATGTTGTATAATTAGGGATCATTTTTTCATTGATACATGTTTCATTAAATAATATAGACAAGTGTTGTGTATTTAATTTATGTAAATTCTTTTCATATCATCTGATAAGCTTAATAACATTATCATTAAACGAAGAAAGAAAATTACAGTATTGATACATATTTTTTAATCCTATCTAAGCTTTCGACTTACATAAGCCATTATCAAAGATGATAATTACATTACAATATATTAAACAATACACGGACAAGACAATAATAATAGTCTGCTTTTGTTTACATGGAAGATTTCCAAGCAACGACAAACTCGCGGATATGAGACGCTGGAAAGGAAACTCGCACCGCAGCTCATGACGACAGGCATTACCACGCACGAGTGAAAACGAGAAATATTAAGTATAGGAAGCCGTTGGTATAAACCAATGGCTTCTGTTATCAATGATAGGCATTTAAGAATATTTATGGAGATTTCATAGTTTATTTTGTTCTGGTTAGGTTTCAACTGTTTTATGTATATAGCTTCAAGAATTTTTAGATTTTGCTAATGTTTTAGCTAGAATATAAAACAAACACTTATTAATAATAGCTTTCCAAACTATATAGTTGATGAACAAATAAGATGCTTTCTTAGAAGTCTTAATACTAAGCAAATAGAACATAATACTGCTTCAACTAATCTCAAAAATATTAATCTCCTATATCGTAATCAAATTCATACAAATTATAAACATGATTAAAATATACTAAAAAATTAGTAAATACTAATATATCAACAACAGATCCTAGCAAAAAAATTAAGTTAATCATATACTACACTAAGTCTAGTATATCCAACTTAATTCTTCGCAATGATTCTTCTCCCCCAGTTAGCGATTTGCAAAAAAACAACATAGTTTACAAATTCAACTGCTCTTTGTTAAGGAATTTTCCTTAGGAGCTGAAATAGTCATCCATGGGAGGTATTGAGTTTCATTAAACGGAAATTATTTCTATATACTCTATAATAAATATATTATATTGAGCTCTCTTTGTGGATCAGTTTTAATATTTTTATAATTATAATTCACTTGGATTATTTACCAAGGATATATATATATATATTCAAAGCTGGATAGCACTCATATGAGTGGGTAATTGGGAACTTGGGAGCTTTTCTCGCTAGATCAATTACGACTGAGTAGTGAGTTCGATCCTCACTGGTTGCCTCTCACTTTCTATCTAAGCCACACTTAGAAAATCACCATAAAGTGGACGCTGAAAAGTTTTCGGCTAGGGTCAGTTTCCAGTATTTGAACAAATGGCCAATTATCATCATTTTGAGGACGGACTTCTTCGTCTGGCTACTAAAGTTTTAGCCCTTATTGTTTATGGATTAGAACTGAAATGCACACATTTTGAACTCCGTACATTAATATATAAAGCCTAAGGATTGCATGCCTGTCAGCGCGAAAATCTAAAAAATAAAAATACAAGCACATCATTTACAATATTCGGACTATCGTCCTCATCTTTGTCGCCATATTTATTACAACGTTTCGGCCGTTGTATGCTCCGGCCTTCTTCAGGTGGTTGCAGAGGACACATGGTATAGTGGATAAAGGCGTTAGTTAGATCCAGTGACAGGACCCAAAAAGTTTGAGTGTGACACTATTTACGACGCTAGAAAGAAAGAAGAAAAAAAGAAAGGCGAGAATTAAATTTAGGTGATAAGAAGCCATCACGAAAAGGGCACTAAGCGGTGTTGTTTTTCTGGCGGGGAAAAATGGTAAGATTTTTATTTCCATTGTCGAGAAGATAAAACACAGAATTTAATCTGATTTATGTTACGGGGCGGCGAGTAAGATATATCCAATCTGCCCATGGCAATGATAAAAAAAAAAAAGAAGATTTTTTCAAGTTGGACAAGAGACCTCCCGCAGAATTTTAAAGAGATAAAATAAAAATTAATTAAGCACGCACTGTCCGAGAAAAACAAGAATGTCCGCTGACCACCATGAAGGAAAGATTAAGCCTTTGTCTATATGCAGAATATCATTGAGAGGAGCATCTGGTTATTATCAGGGCTGGCTATGATAGCGAAACTATTTTATCGGATCAGTAATTGGCACCAAGAATGCAAATACGTCCAATTGACCACCCACTTGTTTGGCGAAGGCCCCGGGTGATAAAGTCCAAGTGACATTTGGCTAAGATAAAAGTCCAAGGGTTTGTGGTCGGGCAGAAGGAAAGAAAGAGAAAGAAAAGAAAAAGAAAAAAGAAAAAGGAAGATCATTTTTTTTTTCTTTAGCAATTTTTTTTAAACCGAGGCTAGTCTGGCCACACTCACGCTGCTGAGCGCCCATTGGCTGAATGGTCGCATGAGCGTTAGGCGGAGGTAATCATGTGAAGAAGGAGGGGAGGCCTGTTGCGCCCCCCTGAAGGGATAGGTGTGAGATGCCACTGTGAGAGAGAGAGAGGGGAAACCCGTTGACACCCTCTGAGGGCATGGTGAGATACCAATATGAGAACAGAAGAAGGTGGGAAGATGAAAGTCTTCCAAAATGGAAAATAATTAAATTTTCCTGACCGAAAACAAAGAAGTGGATTGTGGGTTTAGAATTATCAAGGAACCTCAAACCACTACAAGCCCACCCCGGTTTTGGTCGGCGTCCATACAAGCAGAGTCGCAGCGAGTGAAAACCAGTTCGAGTTCGAGTTCCAGTTAAGTTCGCAGCTGAGTTGAATTGAGTTGGGCCCGCCTCGTAAAGAGTTGACCGAAAGATTCACGCAAATCACGACCTCAACTTCTAGCCAAGAACAATTTATTTTTGAAGAACGACTTAAACTCATACCACCAAAACAAGTTTTACGAATATCGCCTGAAGATACACCAAGAACCAGTTTCTTAAAGAACAAACAACTTAAGATGTTAAGACTCGCCTAACAAACACAAAGTGTCACATATCCATATAACGGGTTGGGAAGAAGACGCAGTCCTGTATTCAGAAACCAGATATAAAATATTGTTATCCTTTTTTTTTAACACATTTGAACTTTTCGAGTTATTATTTTCTTTTCTTTTACATATACTTGTGCGGTGTTACCCTTGATCGAACTCGGCTTGCATTACGGCCCGGCGACTGATTGATTTCGTCTGCCTAAGATCAATTCACAAAGTGGGTAGGTTAGACTGGAAATCAAAACAGTTACTTCGGTAACCAGACGTTGGAGGCGAGCTGGGAACGACAGGCTGATACCGAATCTAACCAGATTCCCATCCGAATCACCAAAAGGTTAGAACGTCACATTTGGTGCCGCGACCAATACCAAGCCAGTTGGTCGTCACAGGACAGGATAGCACGACGGACGCGGCTAGGCAGACGTCACATTAGGCGCAGCGACACGGGGGGGGGGCGTCACATCAGTTCAATACCCGGTTAAGGCAGTGGAGAACTTTCTGAGGGAAATTAACAGGAGATAACTGATAACTGACATCTATTAAACATGGCAGGTGGAACTAGAACAGTCTACCTCAGTGAGCAAAATAAAGGGTTCAGTTCGACATTTCAACCACCTGAAGAAGGCCGGGGCGTACAACGGCCGAAACGTTGTAATAAATATGGCGACAAAGATGAGGACAATAGCCCGAATAATGTAAATAATGTACATAATACCTCATCTCGGAAATATACACAGAAACATACAAACATGTGTCTTATATCTTGCCCAACTTATCGATTCTTACTTAATAGAAATAACCTATTCCGATGTTCAGCTTTGAAAATGAAATTTTAAAGCCATTTATATTATTCGTTCCAAGTGTGCTTTATTGTGATTTTTTTTTTATAAATAAATCTTTGCTTTTTTTTTAATTTTATCATTAAATTTTTTACTTGTTCAAACAAAGTAATTTTCTACACTTGATGACAATTACCTTAGCATTTAAATCACAGCTCATATGTAGTACATAATGGGAAATAATCAATGCATATATTTTTAATATATTTTGAAAATCTGACAAATAAGTATTATATAAATATCATAGTGAGCCAGGATTTTATTCCTGGTGCCAATGGGTGTTTTGGGGAATATTTATTAATATTTATTATTATTAAAAGCTTGCTTTTTGAAATTGCTAAGCAAAAAAAAAAAAAGTTATCTTTTATGCCATTTGTTTGTAATATGAATAAAAAAAATGAAAGGAATATGAGGAATTCTTTTATTCAACTAACGTAAGATGGGAAAACGCGCACTAAATTTAGCCTTACACGAATTTATTTTACAATGACGTCCGCTCTGTACAAGGCATTACAACAATCAAGGAGATAATGCCACCAAGACGCGAAAAACCGCCGGAAGCGAATCCTTTCCAAGATTTTAGAGAGAACCGGAAACAAGGGATAAATATCTACTCCTGTACAAAGGATGGGAGATGAGTTTGAAGCGGACGGCAGACAAAGTTATCTAATGCTATTTAAGAAAAAATTAAATAGTAAATAAAAGTTCAGTGTTTTAGGCTTAGCAGCATAGAGCTGAAATGAAATTTAGATTATGAAAGATAGTGATCTTGGTGCGATAAATTGGAAAATTTATAAACGACGCGTTTCGATTAGAGCGTGCGCCCTCTCTGACTTCTTCAGGTTAGGATGAAAAAAAGTTAAAACTGTATCTGAGAAAACTGCGCTGACATCTCTGAAGATAAATGGGGAGTATAAATTAAATTAAATTTCCGTATCACTTCCGTCTGCCTGCATATTTGTAATATATATATATATATATATATATATAAAGTTTGTTTTTTGTATATATATATATATATATATATATATATATATATATATATATATATATATATATGTGTGTGTGTGTGTGTGTGTGTTTATATTAGCGACGTTTAGTATCTATCGGATTTTAAATCAATTCTCACCGAATCTTGAAAGTATTTTTTTTTAAAGAAAATAACAGTAATTGTATAAAAATAATAGCATTTAGTGTGATTAAATATTATAATATGTGGTATATGAAATAAACGACAATCAAAATGTTTAAACCTATCGAACTGTTTAATTACGACAATTTTGTTAATACCATTTTACGGCAGACTCAGATCTCTCAATAAATCACGGAGTAGCGAAGTTCAGCAAAGGGGTAGAGACATGACCTGCGCACTGTCGTTTATCATTGCTAGTGCATATATTACTTTTTGTTATTACATTTTAGACATATTTCTTTTGATCGTATTTGGAAATCATTCTACTTTTGTTTGTTTTCTAGTACTGGCACTGTTTTACAAAATCTGTTTCTTTGGCGCTTGTTACAGGGACAAAGCCTCGCACATCTTTTGAATTTCACGGGCGGGGTTTTATCAAATAAACGCCTGGCTACTAATCATACATCTTGTGAACTCGGGAGAGATCGATTGCAACGCCAGGGTCTTCGTTACTCGAACGCCCACTATGAATCTAAATGCAAACCTGATCTCCGCAGAGTTAATATTTTCCAGACGCCATCTTGATTGAAGACTCCTTCCTGATCCTTGTAGTGGTTAATGAACAAACATCAAAAGAACAAAGGCTTGTTTTGATTCGTCTTCCAAATACAATTTGCCTGTTTATTTAATTTTTTTTTCTGCTAATTTTCCGGGCGGAGTGACGCACTTTTCAGACTAAAAATCTGAACAGCGTCCAAATGATTCAACCGGTGATAGCTTTGTAGCAAATAAATATCGAATCACTGATTAGTTTTATGGTAAAAAGGAGTTCATCGTCGTTTATTTTTTGTATTCCCATATTGAAAAATACAATGTGTTTTTTTCCGATGTTTTATTTAGATTGGGTTTAGTAAGGGACAAAGCAAAATGAAAATACGAGGAGATTACGTTTTGCTGATTTTTCAAGCAAAAAAAGACTACTTGCCGAGAAAATCAGCATTCGAAATATTTTCTAATGGGCTCAAATACCAACATCAGGTAATACTAATAAATATACAACTATGTTGTAATCTTAGTCGTATGAACTTTTTCCATGGTAAACCGAACCTCTAGTTCAGTTATCAAGGCCATCCAATGTAGCTCTACGTTCATCATTAAAATTACTATTGCGAAATCAATTTCTCATGTATTTTTTTATTTTGTGATGTTTAGAGGCTCTGTGGAGGTACGGTGGGGTAATGGATTGAGGAATCAGAGAGCCAAGTTCGAATTCCAGTCAAATCTATTACATTCACTTACGTGTTAATACCCTTGGGAAAGGTATGAATCCTCTTCTTCTCCTCCCATATATTTCTATAGCCTTGGATAGCAACTGGTTTATCGCAGAAAGAAATGGCAATCTATTGCGGGAAAAAAATCTGCCTCGTCAGTCATGTGTCGAAAGATACATGATCGCCTAAGCGTGTATCACGCATGGCATATAACTGACTGGATGTATAGCGATATTAAACCCCTTAAAATGGTTTCAGATGAGATTGAATGCACTTTATAAAATAAAAATTATTTGAACTGAAATTTTGGTATTTTTCTTAATCACTTTTCTACAGTCACCAAGAAATTAATTCGTGGACTTCAAAGGATTAAAACTAAAATAAATAGACATAATACGTCTAAATTATTTAACAAAACTTGCTTGAACCTATATCGATAATGAATTGATCCCGCCGGCTGCTGGCGTTTGTATACCTCCGTATATAATACGCCGATAGCTTAGGGGTATTATCTCTGTCTGATACCAAATCAGTCGGGTTTCGATCCCGGCTTGAAGCAATCGGATATCTAGTCACATAGATGACCTGTGTACAGCGAAACGGGCTTGTATGTGGATGACTATATATGTATTCAATAAATTAATTCAAGCGACTTATCTTTTGTTTAGCATGACAGTTTCGTAGAACACTACTCATCAGTCAAAGACTTCAGTAAATCTGAGACGCTGATGAATGGTCAAACGCGAAACTCCGAAGTCGGCTAAGATATAAGTTGCTTGAACATTTAATAATCTATTAAATATTGTCGCTCCAGTTATATATTGAGAACTTTCTTGGAAAACATTTTGCTGGCCTCAAAAGAATTTTAAGGCCTAGTATTTTTATGTATTTTTGTCCTTATTATTACAAAAAATGGACTCTCCTCTCGTTTTCAACATATCAGGATCCAGCAACTCTTAGAAACGAACAACCAAACTGCCTGAACAACCAGACTGAATGTTTTATATGATTCTCGTGGTGAAGGCTTCTGCAGAATCAGCCACACTTTTCCGAAGAACCGAGAGCTGAAAACTGGTGTACATCGTGTGGCACAGGGTCTCAAAAGGTCTTTGAAGTCAGAGTTTTCCTTCCCCTAGCCTGGTTACAAGTCACGGCTAAAAAGCCAAACGTACTCTACTATTTAACCAATAACTAGGGTAAAACGAAGAGATGGGTTCATGCCTTTCCCAAAGCTATTTGCGCATAAGTGAATGTAAAGAACTCGACTGGAATTCGAACTCAGCTCCCGAATTCTCATTCCGTTGTTCATTACACCACCTGCGCATCAACAATATATATATATATATATATATCATAATAATAATCTTATAAATATAAGTAAGTATACTCGTCTGGAAAAATCTTAGGTGATTTGGATTGTAAATGAACAAACCAATACTCAAGGAAAAATAAGGGACAAAAAAAGAAAGAACTAAGAACATGTAATTCAGACGAAAACAATCGTCCAGAATCCAAGTTCAGAGTTCAAAGAAAAAAAAAACTTCCAAAACGAGTAAAGCAAAAGTAACTAAGTAAAGTTCTCAATACACTAAGTAGAGCAAATCGAACTATGAACCTAAAGAGCCAGGAAAACCTACCTAGGTTTCACCTACACGGATTGTCAGGGTACGCCGTAGTTATATACAATATCAATTGATAATTAGTAGGGATAATACCAAAGGAGGATAAAAATCCAAAGAGAGCTCAATGTAACAACAGAGCAATATAATAATGAATACAGAATCCTTAAAAATCCATCAGGTCAGGTGATAATTTATTTCGTGGACCTCACATTCATCCCTTCAGATCAGTTTTAAATTAATGAAAAACTGGTCTGAAGAGCTGAACCTGAGATCCACGAAATAAATTATAACCTGACCTGATGGATTTTTAAGGATTCTGTATTCATTATATATATATATATATATATATATATATATATATATATATATATATATATATGAAAGAATATCAAACACTTAAAATCCCATAGGTAATAATTTCTATTTCATGAGAGCTCTAAAAAAGCGGCTTTCAATCTTCAGGAACTATGCGTGTGTGCGTGTGTGCGCTGGTATTTGTGTGCGAGAGAGAGAAACAGAGAAAGAGAGAGAGAGAAAGAAAGAGAGAGAGAGAGAGAAAGAGAAACAGAGAGTGGGAAACAGAGAGAGAGAGAAAAAGAGAGAGAGAGAAACAGAGAGAGATAGAGAAACAGAGAGTGGGAACCAGAAAGAGAGAGAAACACACAGAGAGAAACATAGAGAGAGAGAGAAGCAGAGAGAAACAGAGTGTGTGTGTGTGTGTGTGTGTGTGTGTGAGAGAGAGAGAGAGAGAGAGAGAGAGAGAGAGAGAGAGAGAGAGAGAGAGATGCAATGTTTGACGTGAAGATTGCATAATCAAGATATCCAGAATGATTATTATCATAATTCAAATAAGCCTTCTAGCTTATTTTAATAAGGAGAGAGCAGCGTCCTGGAATTTTGAGGAGAGTTAATATAAGTTCTGCAGCGTTAACTATCTGTTATTGATTGTAGAATTGAAGAAACCTGTAGAATGGGTCGGTCGAAACGTTGTGATAAAAAAAAAAGCTAGATAAAAATTTTATGGATGAAACAAATTAAATTTTTGATTCGTGTAACGTACTGATGGCCACAAATAAATTAAAAAGTCTGCTTTCAAAATATCAGACAAAATAGATTGACAGAAGATAGCAAAGAAGGAATACACTTATCTCCTGTGTTGGAAGAAAAAAACCCGTCTGATAAATTTAATGCTCGCTTGCGTTGTCAGCCGGATAAAGATTTACGGGCTTTTCCAACTGGGTCCATCCAAAATGGTCGCCTGGCTGCGTCAGAACAAAATAAAGATAGATGCTAATTATTAAATATTGGCGTTCCAACTTAAAGTCACAACCAGTAATCGCTCGTAGAAATGTGCGTAAATCTTTTTATGAAGAATGCAGGGAGACGATAATGGCGGCAAGTTTTGTCACAGAGAGAAAATTAATTTGACTTTATGTCCGCGATAAGCAAAACGGCCAAAATTTAGGGAGGCACTTCGCTAAGTATATTTTATTATCTGAAAAGAGAAATGGGGCGTGATTGAACATTTTTCCAACAGCTTCTTTTGGCGCAATGTTTAGTATATGTATATAGATGTGAAATTAAGTTTAAGTGAATATACGTGTCATGTGACCTCTCTAGGTTGCTTAACCAAGTGATTTAGAAGTATTAATTAATCGTGTTTCCGGTAAAAATTACATCAGAACTGATTGTAGACGTTGTCTGGTAAAACAGACATCCTATCTAGGGTGGAATTTATCTATCAATATTTCCAATTTATTTATTTCTAAAATTATTTCATAATGATATTTACCGATGTTAGCTGTGTATGACACAAGAACAAAAGTGTGGATCACTCTGTGAGAACAGCACTCCTTTCAACACCCTTTACTTATGGTTGAGAGGAAATCCTTGGAAACACACACACACACACACACACACACACACATATATATATATATATATATATATATATTACTTAGGCTAGAAATACAAAATTACCTCATTCGAATAGCTATTTCGACCCACAAGACTGATTTGTAGTTCTTATCAACTCAGAAGGTTGAAGAAATAAAATATGATAGGAGTTTAAAATTTATTTAAAGAAAAAAAAGAACACCTCCCTGAGTTGATAATACTTGATAAGATTTCTATTCTATGTAATATATATATATATATATATATATATATATATATATATATATATATATATATATATATATATATATATATATATATATATCTGTGTGTGTGTGTGTGTGTATGTGTGTGTGTGTGTGTTGGATTTTTATCCTATCTAATTTATATGCTGTTATAATAAATACATTCAGCTCATTTATGGATCAGTTTTAATATTTTATACTATTAGGATTCACTTAGACTATACACCAAAGGATTAACCCCTGTATATATATATATATATATATATATATATATATATATATATAATATAATATAAAAGGCTAAAACATTAATATTCCATGGTTATAATTTATTACATTGGAATCGTAATTACGATCCAATTCATCAGACCTAGAAATTCAAGAAGAAATTGGCAAATATAACTCCGGGTATAAAAAACAAAATTTTAATGAGAATGTATGTGTGGGAGTGGGAAACAAGTGTGAGAGGGAAATGTATGAAAGCTCTAGAGAGAGGGTGTAATAAAAGAAAGAAGAACAGGAAGGCCTAAAGGTGAAGGTGGGGATTAAAATTTAACAGAGAGAAGTTTTAAAGAGAGGAGTTAAATAACAGTTTAAATGAGTGAGATACAGTTAAATACGAATTATTTTTCGATGCATAATTCGCTATCGAATCCTTGACCTAAATTAAAATTAAAAACAGACACCGGAAAAGTGTGTATTTTTTTATTATATTATTACTCTGTCCTGGACAATGAGTTCTACCTGGATTCTATCCTCTTGGAAATATATATATATATATATATATATATATATATATATATATATATATATATATATATATATATATATATATAAACAAAATATATATATATATATATATATATATATATATATATATATATATATAAAACAAATGAAAACTACAGACAAAAGTTCATTTTCTCCATCAAGACATTCATTTCTGTAGTTTAGTGCTAGCAGCAAGCTGAAATATTTCTCCTCCCGATGATGGCCATTTCGGCCGAAACTAGTCGAGGAATCTAAATGGAATAATAATAAAAAAAACGAAAGAATATTAATCTACAACCCAGTGTGTCTGAGGATTTTAATTTTTTTATTGTTCAAAATATATATATATATATATATATATATATATATATATATGTCTATTGACTACTAATATTATCTATCTATCTATCTATCTATCTATCTATCTATCTATCATACCACATCCGTAAGTGGTAGGAATTATTCCGAGGTGATCTTTTTTAATATAAAAATATTAAAAAGTCAAATACATGAAGAGAGCTCAATGTATAAATTTATATACAGTGCAATATAAATAATATTATTTATATAAACTTCGTTTTCCCCCCCCCCACTCCTCTCTCTTCTAAAAAAGAGAAGATTTTTAAGATCAAGTTAATTCCGCTTTTTGTTTGGTTTATTTTCAGATTTTTTTTGTCTTGTTTATTGT
>OZ010574.1:7843902-7886402 GCA_963932145.1 Acanthosepion lycidas | reverse complement strand
TGCAAGTAGGACATGAATCCAAAGAGAGCTCAATGTAATAAACAGAGCAATAAAATGATTATAATTACAGACGATCCTTAAAATTCATTCGGTTATAATTTATTTCGTGAATACAAAACTATTCATTTCTTCCGATCCAGGTTTTTTTAATAAATGAAGTCAATTTGTCCAGACAAAAGAAAGAGGGAGAGAAAGAAAAAAAAAAGCAAATATTTTTCCTTTTTTCTTTTTTTCTTTCTCTCCTTCTTTATAGAGGAAAGCAGTAATAACAACAAAATTGCAATATGATATCTGGTAAAAAATGATTAGTGAGACATTAAGTTTATAAGTCCCCCAAATTCATGCACTCAAGGACACATGATCCAGTGGATAAAAGCGTTGAATTTGACCCAGAGACTCGTGAGTTCAGTAACTTTGTTGTTGTTGTTGTTGTTGTTGTTGTTGTTGTTGTTCTTCTTCTTCTTCTTCTTCTTCTTCTTCTTCTTCTTTCGTGTTTAACCCCGGAAAGAATCTTTGGGTCACCAATCTGCTGAACTGTCCACAATTCTCCGCCATCTGTGACGGTCGTGTGCCAGAGCCCGGTTCCCCTGCTAATCGTTTCTTGGTGTGCTTATCATATGCGTGTCGTGGGCGTTTTGACCTGGCGGAGCCCATCCATCTTCAGGTTAGACCACATTCGATGCCCTTCAACGACGTGGCTTGCCTTGGTCGCGAACACGCGGCTGCTGCGATGAGGATGTACTTTGCCCATTGGTGCCGTGTTAACACTACCCACTCATGTGGGTTTACCCGCCAGTTGGTTTACTGTGGCATGGCAACTTGGAGCCATCACATGAGAAATTTAGGAGATGGTTGATGAGCCTGTCCATCCTAAGGTGCAGTGTGCTAAAGACCAAAGGTACTACCGTTATCCAGAGTGATCGTATGTCCACATATAAAGCAACATCAAAGTTAAATAACTCGAGTTGATACAAAATTTCAGTGAATTTGGTCATGAAAACATTACCTAGATTAGTATCTAGTTTTCACTGTCTCCTTCGAATTAGTCGTTTTGAACATATATGCTACGATCTCAGTGATATTTTCAAGATTTCTGGAAGCAGTTTAACTGCATTGATTACCTCTTGTGATTCTGTTTAAACTTTCTCAGTTGTGTCATACAGACGCGATTTCAGTTGGAATTTTGGAGATCAGAAAAATGTTGCGGTTGATACGAATTGTTAAGGGAAGGAATGATTTATTCCTTTTTGAATTGGAGAAACCAGAAACACTTTCGATTGGTGCATAGGCAGGTGCATTTTCATAATGAAGAGTTCATTTTTCTTTCGCTTATTTGGACATTTGTGCCGATTACTCTCTTTTTAGCTTCTCATCGTGAAAAAATAATGTTTATTCTTCGACCAGATAGGTTGAATTCTATGGGAACAAGGCTTTATTCTTCAATAACGTCTGCTTTCACTTGCTAACGGCACAAGACAGATTTAGACAGATTTTCAAGACAGAAAGAGGAAAAATGCTTTCAATTCAGTTTATTTGAATATGGAATAATTTACATACCTTTTTTTTCTTCAATAAAACCAGAAGAAATTTCAACAATTTCTGTTAACACGATCAAAACACTAACCTGACACATATAGAAGAAATGATAAAAATCTATTTTTTCGCTTTTCGTCAAAAATTTCGTGACGCCATTATTAATCTTTTTAGTTTTAATCTTTAAAGAATGTAAAAAAGAAAAATGTGAAAAACGGACGCCATTTAACGGCTTTGTTCCCTCCAGGAATTAGAAAAGTGTGCACAAAACATCGGCAAAGATATGCAGACATGTACAAGCAGTTCTTATGTTTTTTGTCTAATTTCAATTCCTGTTTATGTCTCGAACCATTCCAACGAGTTTATGTTAACGTTTAAATATGCCGTCAGTCTATGTATAAATTTATATGGCGTACTTTTGTGAGATTAACATCTGTAACCAAAAATCCATTTTAGTTATATATAAAAATTTCATAAACTTTCTGCGACTGGAAAGAAAACTTGGAGAAAATTCTGATATAAATATGATTTTTGTCCAATAGAGAGAAATGGGGATATATGGTTTTAGAAGTTTAAAAAAGTTATGAAAAAAATCAACAAAAATCGACTTCAAGCGTCAGATATATTTGTTTAGTAGGCATTAGGGGATGTTTATTGAAATGTTTGCATCAGTGATTAAATTTATTTACTGAAAGGCTAGTTGTAAAGAGAAAAAAATATTGGAAATAATATTTCTTTATGTAAATAATTCCTGTCTTGATCGTGAACGATTTCTGTGTTTTAAAAGAAAGGTCCACGGCGAGTTAAAATAATTTAAATATTTCGCGAAAAAACATTTGTTGACTTGAATCGGAAAGCGTGAAGACAAAATAAAATATTGATTATTTTGGAAACATGTTCAAAAATATTCCAGCTCACAAAAAAAAAAAAAAAAAAAATATTAAAAATGTTTGAAATTTCCTGTTTTATTTTTTCTTAAATACATCGCACCTGAGATGTTGCTATTAAATAATATTGATGTTTTAATAATCGAAGAATAAAAATTGCTGGAAATTTAATACAGCTTTGTTAATGAAAATATCATTTAGTAAACATGTATGCAGAGAATGTTACGCAAAAACCAGATCATTTTCTTTTAGATATTCACAGCTTGTCACTACAACTATTAAGAGGTCTTTTGACTGGTTCAAGTTATGGGTAAATAGCGGGACAGACTGGGTTCTTTAGCCTTGGTCTAGGAAAAAGTTAATGTGAATTCAAAATTGTATGTAGCCTTGGCGTAGCTGATACTATACAGATAAAAGAAAGGATCGTTTGCATTGGCTTGATGATCCCGCCTACGGTCGAAAAATGATGAGGAAAATAGGTTCAAGCTATTTGCTTATTTATCAATTCATGTACCTTGTTTATTCAGTATATAAATTCCTATCAGTTCGTCAACTCTCGCAAGGTCATACGCTCCCATTGATAAATCTGTTATGGTGAACTATCTACATTAGAATGAACTTCTCCTCCTTCAAAAATACTAAACCTGCGAGACTTCCTAAGCAGGCAGTCGACCCGCAGTCTCTGACTGTGTACGACTTCTGCCGAAGGGCAAAGTTTCGTCCTGGGAGCTCGACAGATCCCGAACCCGGTTATCCGTGTTCTAAGGGAATATTTTTGGCCGAGCCTACGGGCTCGGAGAAACCAACATTAAACCAGGCCTTGTGCTACATACATATATTCCTCGTGGGGGGATTGTTAAATATCGGCAGTTGGAACGCAGTGTAACCTGACAGTTTGGACGGAAACTTCTATCTGCTGACTATTAAGACTTTTATTTTGTATATGTATTCTATTATTTCAATACGCTTGTTCAACTTACTTTCTTCTTTCCGTCTCTTTCTTTCTGGCCCCTAACAGGCCACAACAAAAATCAAAGATCTCAGGTTGGTCTCTTTTATTTATTTATCTTTTTTAAGCAATTCACCCCAAGCAAGGCTGGAGTGCCACCAGCGCGCAAGGGGTTACAGAGGATTGAGAACAAGAGTAAAGAGGTATGTTTGAAGAAAGGATACAGAGAAGGACGTGGAACAAGCACAGGATGTCAGATGTCGATTGACATTACACTTGAATATTTGAAGATTATACTCATCTGAGAAGCAAGTAAGTGGAAGGGAGTTCCACAGACGGGAAGTGCGAGAAAAGAAGTAGAAGAGATGATTACATTTAACAGTTTTGACAGTGAAAGGCTGGGACCAAGATGCCAGTCTGGTATCTCGCTTGAATTCATGCAGTCTGGGAACCAGCGAATGTAGCTTGTCGGAACAGTTGCCGTGAAAATACTTGTAGAAGAGACAGAGGGAAGGCGCGGCAAAATGGTTGTTGACTACTGTAACCGAGTAGGGCAATCTAGCAGGTAACCGTAATGGACTGGTCCTCGTCGTAGTGGTAAGCAATAGGCGTTGTCAATAGGCGAAGACTATAGTCGTAGTCAATAGGCGTAGTTCATGTACCTCCACATCAGTCTGTATTTATGGCTGACACCAGCCAATCATATTACTGTGTGGGGGAACCGAGTGTATGCATATTCATTACATCATGGACCTAGGAAGCCAATCGCTGAAAAGTAAACTGTTTACTTGGAGGAGTGAAATTATACTTTAGAAGTATGTCAGTACGCTCGCACTAGAAAAACAGATACGTCATCAGTTCTCTATATAAAGAGGCGAGCAAACCGGAGGAAAAGAGAGTTTTGGCTCGTCTGTCTTCGAGTGAAGTCGAGTTGGGTGGAGAGATGTCGGAGATTGAAAAGGGGAGTTGGGTCAGAGACAGTGAGCAGGGTTAGGGTTGGAGACTCGAAGAAGAGAGGAAGTGAGATTGGAACAAAGCGCCCGCTAACATTACGAATTACTTCCTCCAAAAGCTAAGACTACTACTGTTGCTATCATCACTACCACTGAGAACGGAACGTCGAACAAGCTACAGTAATCAAAAAGGGTTAAAACGAAGCCACTTCTCTCCTTTAACGAAATTACACGGAGTAATTTTTTGTTTTGTCGATCATCGTTCATACACAAGAGACATTCAACTTTTTTCCACGAGAATTGTATCATTATATGTATTGTTGATGTTATATATATATATATATATATATATATATATATATATATATATATATATATATATAACTTTTGTCCCTCTAAAATCGGATCGACTTGGCCATATTTATTTGCTGTTAACCCGATTCTTACCCAACAAGCTTGCAGGTAAACCAACGGAGAGCTTCCGGAATTCTACGACCCGATAACTACTCGCCAGGATCAAAGAATCACAACGTGGCCGGTGAGTTGAATCGAATCGACATTTGAGACCGGAGACTTAGGTCTAATCTGTAATACTAGACCATACTGGACAAACGGGCGGTCTCGTGGATGACGTCGGCCCAGTGGGGTTAGGATACGGTGTCACATGGACGCCTTGACCAGAGATCGCGTTACAACTGATACCGTGCCGGAGGATCGGCGTTACAAATTATTTTTCATCCTCCAACCTCTCCGTCACAGTCCGGATATGGTAAGCTTCTCTCTGCTCTATCGCCATTTCCATGGAAAGTGCTCGAACGAACTACATTCATTGTTTCCGCCAGGTTTAACCTTTTCAGCTAGGACCCACCATGCCACAAACATTTTAGGAAACCGTCCACATTCCCTCCAGGTTTTATTGATTAGAAATAAGCTCCATTTGAACAGCTTCTTCTGTGAACCGCTATTCTGGAACCGACTCCCAAGAAGATGTTTTCCTGATCACTACAATCTTGACCTGTTCAAGTGTAGAGTTAACAGCTATTTTCATCTATCCATATAAACTATCTATTAATGTAACGCCTTTACCTCGTGTGGCTCTCGAGCCTTGCACAGAATGAGCCTTAATGTAAAAAATATAGATTTTCCGCAATGTCTTATTATTTGACACCATTAGAATGTTCTATGTGTCATCTTTAGAAGTACTTACGCATTGTTCAGCAACTCATTCGACCCCGCGGGCCGGATCGTGTCGCGGGCCGGACGAAGGCCATTAATGAAAAATTAAGGAAAATTAATATGCAGACCCCTGTCAACCTAAATATTTAAAACCATAATGAAAATAAACATTGAGAAATCAGAAAAACAAAAGAAAATCTAAAATTAAAAAAAAATACTTAACAAAAATTACTTTTCCTCAAGGAACGACAAAATACTTCAAAGTGAAAAAAATCAACCGAAGTGAAAATGGATGAAATTATGATGTGTAGGTTTGAAACTGTTATTGAAAAGTGTTCCACAAACGAACCACACACACATCAAACAAAAACGAAGCACATATACCCATACATACGAGTACAAATAGTTGTAAACATATACACTTACGTACGTACACATGTGGTATCATCCACACATTCATGAGGCATGTATGTATAATGCGCGTATGTTTAACTGTCTTTAGATTTCAGTCCCTCCCTGGCCTCTTTCACTTTATCGTTCCTTTCCCTTCTGTTATCTTTTAATGTAACCAAGGGTCATAGCAAATATGTATCCATTATTTGACATTAAACGTAGGAAACGCAACTTGGTAAAATAAGTCTCATGAAAGATAACTAGCAGATAGTCTAATTCGAAAACCTCGTCTCTCATGTTAAAAATAGAGTCATTGGTAATCAGGCTCGCGTGCCGGTCAAAATACCTTCGCGGACCGTAGGTTGCCGAACCATGATCTATTGCCTCATTTAAAATATTCTCTTTAATAGAGGGATAAAAATCTTCAATAGCAAATTGTATTAAAAGACAATTTTTATTGTTTCTAATATTGTTAAACTAATATTACACACACACACACACACACACACACACACACACACACACACACACACACACACACACACATATATGTATATGATGCATAAAAGTTCGAAATGAGTCATATTGACTGGCTAAAAGACGAAAGACAACGGTGAAAAGTGTCATCAAATATTCCTGTTGCTATACCCCGAGATCCTCGCTGTTGCACAATATGTGGGCTTGTAGGCAGGTCACTAGCGGGACGGAAGTGTCGCATATGACACAAACATAAAAACTGAATGAGGTTGTCGGACCCTCATACGTCGAAGTCGACGGCACAAATATCTCCAGTTATTTCTATCCAGGGCAACTTGCTCGAAGCACATTGACAGCGGAGAGGTAACTCTTTAGCTTGTCTTTATACCTGATCCACGATAATCCAACCGTCCTTTGTTCACTGTGTAGCTGGCTATACATGAGGACCTTAGGTATTCTATCGTCGCTCATTCTTGCAATATCACCAACCCATCGAAGATGTGACTGCAACAGAAAAGTCGCAATTCCATAAATGTTGCATTTATTTTTCAAGATCAGCATTGGACAACATATCGTCAAAAGTACATGCCTCTCTCTCTCTCATCTATATATATATATATGTATATATGTATATATGTGTGTGTGTGTGTGTGTGTGTGTGTACGAATATTTATTTCCCCACCACAGTATATATATATATATATATATATATATATATATATATACTGTGGTGGAGAAATAAATATTCATACACATACAATTTTTTTAATTTATTGTATTTCCAACTAATGAATAAACATACTTTTCATATAATTAACACTGATGCATAATAACTAAATATGCATAGAAAATAGAAAAAAAAATGAATTATTAGAAATAAACTCCATTTTCTGCATAGTAGTCACGTATTCGTCAGGCAGTAAGCATTAGATGTTGACTGAACAGATCATTTTATTCCACCTCAGTTAACTCAAGATGTCATAATAAAGGTAGTTGGTGAATACATGTTTAATATAACTCTCCAATCAAAATCACTGAGGAGAGAAGCCCCAAAGGACAGAGGATGGAATAGCCATAAAGTCAATGAAATTTGTGAAAAAAAAAAAAAAAAAATATATATATCCATATATTACCCTTCATAAGCCTTGGAGGTGTTATCTAGGAACAGTCAATTATTATAATTTTTTAATTTGGTTTTTGATGGTTCATTTTTTATTTCCGTATCTTGGCTAATCGTTGACTATGAAAAGATATGTGTGTGCAGTGTAGCGTGTGTTTGCGTCTTCACGGTCCAGTAAGAGTACTTATTATGGCTGAGAAGTTGAACACGGGAATCCGATTTAAACCATATGTTTTCGTTTGGTTAGGGCATGTAAATATTTAGTATTTGGTCGAGACATGAAGACAGTACGCCGGTATTTGGTCGAGAGATGAAGACAAGACGCCGGTATTTGGTCGAGACATGAAGACAAGACGCCGGTATTTGATCGAGACATGAACACAAGACGCCGGTATTTGGTCGAGACATGAACACAAGACGCCGGTATTTGGTCGAGATATGAATACAAGACGCCGGTATTTGATCGAGACATGAACACAAGACGCCGGTATTTGATCGAGACATGAACACAACACGCCGGTATTTGGTCGAGACATGAACACAACACGCCGGTATTTAATATATACATGAACACAATACGCTGGTATTTGATTGAGACATGAACACAATAGGCCGGTATTTGATCGAGACTTGAAGACAAGACGACGATATTTGATAGAGACATGAACACAAGACGCCGGTATTTGATCGAGACATGAACACAAGACGCCGGTAATTGATCGAGACATGAACACAAGACGCTGGTATTTGATCGAGACATAAACACAAGACGCCGGTGTTTGGTCGAGACATGGACACAAGACGCCGGTATTTGATCGAGACATTAAGACAAGACACTGGTAAACAAAGGTGTGGTCGTGAAGCGGATGGCCCGGGTGTATTCTCAAGGCAAGGAAACTGACCTGTATTGCTGTGGTATGCGAAGTATGCACATATTCTGTCTGTGTGACTTTGTTACGGGTGGTATATTGACCCGTAAACAGATATTGAATGACGAAAACTTGAGTAAAAATATACTGGCAAGTTTATTTTTGTTAAAGAAAATATGTCGACGAAAATATCTCTGCATGTTCATTTTGATGGCGAGAAAAGCGTTGAAGAGTTTTGTCATGAGAATGACGGTCAGTGAGAATTTTTTTCTTGAAAATCGATCGTTGTTGGCGAGGATGACTGGCTGGAGTTGGAGGCATGCTGGATTAAATACTGAATATTTAGTCAGTTTTTCAGATTTAGCTAAGTGATTCATTCTGCACACTTTTGAGTATCCCTAGCATTGATATATAAAGTATTGTGTATTAATGATTGTCACCATCTTTTTTGTCCATCACATGCATCAATGTTGACAAATAACAACACTCCTCTTCTCGTCGGAACAAAGAATTTTCTACACTCGCTTGTTTTTCAATTTTGATGTCGAAGCGTTTGTAAATAATTAATTTGGCGTTAATCTTCGAAGGAAAGATGTCAGTTACCAGACATACAATAACCTTCAGAAAGCAACGGCGTTAATATTTGAATCTAACTTAAAAGATTGTGCCAATTGCATCAGCCAACAAAACTGCTATTTTTTGTGTTGGTTTCGATTCATTTCCAACTCGAATGCTACCACATTGGTGTTGATCTTGGCGTAAAAATTCAAATGTAGAATTTCCTGAGAGTTAACTTGCCTTCTTAAAGCACAATATTTCGGAATAAATCTTTGATTTCTAGTACATATCGCGTTGCTGGTGCCTACGACGATTGTAAAATTCGCTGCCACATTCCCAAAAAAACAACAGATAACAATCTTTGAAATATGAAGATATCAAAATTACGGCTAGTTAAGTTGTTTCTTTTGAAGAAAATAAAACAGAAAATATTAGTACAACAACAAAATTAGAAGATGAAGGAACATATTTAAAAATAATTGGAAAAAAAGGAATTTATAGTAAATAACAGCTTGTTAGGATAAAATGAATTATGAAAAGCGACCCAAAACCGCCATCATAGCCAAATGCCAAAAACCATCTGACATTGAATATTAAAGCCCCCCCCAACCCCCACCCCCCCAAAAAAACAAAAAATAAAAACAAAACAAAAAACACTACTAATGTCATATGGTATGGTGTAGTAATGGATAGCGGCTTAGACTGAGGAATCGGACAGCCGAGTTCGAATTCCAGTTGAATCCATTACGTTCACTTACGTGATGTGAAAGGTATGACCCATCTTATTTTCTCCCAAGCTATGGGTAAATAGCAGGACAGAACGTGTTCTATAGCCTTGGATGGCAACTGGTCTACTGCGGGAAAAAAAAATCTACCTCGTCAGTCATATATCGAAAGATAGATGATCGCCTAAGCATGTATCACGCATGGCACAGAACTAAATGAATGTCATTCGAGACGGTGCCGTTTCGTGATTCTGCTATATATTTAAAGATACTTGATAAAATCCAAAGAAAAATCTGCAATATTATCGGACCTGACCTAGCATCTCTTTCCCGTTGCCGCAACGTAGGTTCTCCGTGGTTTTTCTATAAACCTTCCCATAGTAATTGTTGCGATGAGCTTTCGTCTTTGGTACCTCAACTTTATAAATTTAAGCAGAATACAAGATTCACGGCAAAGTCTCAGTATTTTACAGTTGAAATGGCTAGATGCAATCGCAAGTTCTATGCTAACAGTTTCTTCTCTCGCACTTCTCGTTTCTGGAACTCTCTTCCGACTTCCTCGTCAACTTTGATTTTTAAAAATTTAAATGTAGTGTCAATCGTTTTCTTCCGTTTCCTTAATTCATGTACTTTTAGTGGCTTCTCTTCTTAATGTATTTTTTTCTCAGATAAACCTAACCCTGTCTTTTAGCGGTTTTATCACCATGCTTTAGTGATAAAGAAAAAAAGGAATTACTTGCCGATGTAATTTCTTACTAACACTAGTAGTTAGTTTATATTATTTACATTATTCGGACTGTTATCTTCATCTTCATTGCCATATTCACAACGTTTCAACCGCTATGAGCTCGGTCCTTCTTCAGGTGATTGGAATTTCCAACCGGACCCTTTATTTAGTCCAGCGGGGTAGATTGTACCATGACTTTTCCGAATATCTAAGGTATTTATCTTTAACTCAACTCTCCAAGTTTTTTGGTTCAGGCTGGTATTGAACTCACAACTCTGAGTCTAGTCACTGGATCTAACGAACGCTTTTATCCACTGGGCCATGTGTCCCTGAGACATGGCAGGTGGAACGAGAACAATCTTCTCGGTGGACGAAATAAAGGGTTCGGTTCTAAATTCCAATCACCTGAAGAAGGCCGGAGCGTATAACGCCGAAACATTGTGAATATGGCAATGAAGATGAGGATAAAAGTCAAAATAATGTAAATAATCATAATACCTTCACTATCTGTCTATATTTCTGAGATGAGGTATTATGTACAATATTTACATTATTCGTCATCTTTGTCGCCATATTTATTACAACGTTTCGGCCGTTGTACACTCCGGCCTTCTGAACCCTCTATTTAGCTCACTCGGGTAGACTGTTCTAGTTCCACGTGCCATGTTTAATGGATGTCAGTTATCAGTTATCTCCTGTTAATTTCCCCCTGAAAGTTCTCCACTGTCTTAACCGGATATTGAACTCACACTCTTTGGGTCCTGTCACTGGATCTAATCAACGCCTTTATTCATTGTGCCATGTGTCCTTAAGGACATCTGGGTATGAATTTCTGGGTATTATAAACCTAATGTCTTCAGCAACCATTTTTTTACCAGGGCTCATATTGAGATTTTTGCTGTTATCATTACATGTTTTTACGAGAGCTCATATTGCAATTTTTGTTGTTATTATCGCTTTTTTCTGGTACTCCTTATTACTGGTTTCCATATTGTATTCATTTCTATGTTTGGTCGGCTCAGGAGATTTTTGTGGCCTAGCATATGTGCTGATTCCTTAAGTTTACGAATTTTCATAATACCTCATCTCAGAGATATAGACAGACTAGTAAATAGTTTTCAAGGCAGGATTCGGATTTAGACTTTCATGACATTCACATACTCTCCCCATTTGCGAGATTAATGCACAACATTTTTCTTCTATAAGATTTCTCTCCGTTTCATTCTATCCCAGAAAGTTCGGAAATAAATACCCCACTTTGATATTAAACTAATGATAATGATTCCAAGATTTTGAAAGTCGAGAATAATTTTGTGGGAAAACTTGGGAAGCTAGCGGCATTTTAACTCTTGGTGCATCCGATGGAAAATTATTTTTTTAGCGCTGGAAAAGAAAAAGAAATAACAACAACAAGAACTGTGACAAAGATGAGAATATTGAAAGCAACTCAGAGGAACGTTAAAAAAGATATGAAGTGAAAATGAAACAAATGATGATCAGATGAAAGGAACAGACGACATCAAGAGGAATAATGGTTACTATCATGACAGTGTCATTAGCAAGAAAAATAATTGGAGTTGTGATTAACGCTTTTAATATGAAAATGAAAAAAAAAAAAAATGACGGAACTAATAATGTCATGAATATTTTCGCGCAGGATTCGTATCGAAAAATCATACATCATTACACAGGCAGTTCCTTTAGAAAGGATCAGATAAAAGCATAACCATTATTTGAATGAAGACATACACACAAAAAGAGTTAAAATGTCGTTAACTTTCATTAATTTTAATAATAATCCAAATAAGAGAGTGATGAAAAGGTTTCTGTAAACAAATTCATGTAAATTCATTGAGTTATTAATTGGTTATCAAAATACAGGGTGTCCATAAAGTTCGTGTGCACTTTAAAAAATTTATAACTTTATTTGTATTTGCGATAGGACAAACACATTTAAATCCTAATACACAAACACATATATATAATCAAATATGAGCCCGCAAATATCCACACAGGAAATAGAAGAAAAATTCAAAAGAGAAAATAAAAATATTTTTTATAGTGATGTTATAACATGCGTATGTTATAATTTTGAATAAATGTTACACACACACGCACACATACATGGTAGCTATAAAGTTCGTGTGCACTTTAAAAAATTTATAACTTTATTTGTATTTGCGATAGAAATAATTTGTAAAAAGGATTAGAAAGAAGTAAATCCATATTTTTTTACGGTTTTATTGAAATTTTATTTTAGTTTTCCCACATCCTCCATCATTAGCAATACAAAGGGTAATACGATTTTGCAGTTCACGGAAAACATTTGCCAAATGATTTACAGTAATGCCTGAAATCACATTAGTTATTTTAGCTATACTTAAAACTAGGTAAATTAATCTTTATAAAACTTTCTACAGATTATTTCTATCGCAAATACAAATAAAGGTATCATTTTTTAAAGTGCACACGAACTTTATGGACACCCTGTATAATGCTTGGATTTTTATGACAAGCCACTTTTCAGCTGAATGGGGTTTTTTTTTTTCTATAATTTAAGCTTCATGTTTGATGTTTGCTATTTTTCTACCATGTAGAGGTAAAACGGCAAGGAAGAAAATCCAAAAGACAGATTAGTATCAAACTTTGTCTGCGCAAAGTTTTGGATGCTAGACCTGAAACATAATCTAGAGACTGACCGATGCGAAAATTTCTAACATTTTATTCATTCATCATTATGCCTCTTAATTCCTTGGGGAACATAGGATCGCAACAATACCTCCCCAATGGACGCGGTTCCGGGCGATCCTCTTCAGCTCGGCCCATGTCGTGCCGGCTGCCTTCCCGAGGGATGTCCACCAGCACGCGTCATACGCTCCACTTTGGAGGACTCTTCCTCGGCTATGTCGTTCTTCGAAGATATCGTTTAGGTTTCTGTAACATTTTTTTAAATGAGTAGGTTGTTAGCCTACTGCACAAACCACCAACCTGGAGGACCAGAGTGTGTCTTTCGTCTGGATCTAACCAACGCACCTATTGTGCTTGGTTGGACCTACTAAGGGCTGAAGCCCTCGCCACATAGTTCTGGAGGTCGATGAAACACGCAAGTCGTCCTACCAAATCAAGGCGACACACCATCAGGACGGAACATTTTATTGGCAATGTTTTTATTCATATAATTTCAGGATGTCATGTAATTATTTTCCTTGGCTTTCTATAACCTTGCGCCATTTTTAGACTATAATGTGTATTCCACCATGAAAGAAAAATTTCGGTTTTGACTCGATGGCACGAAGAATCTTTTGAATTTGTTAAAACCATTAATCATAAATGGAATGTTACAGAGAGCAAATTTAGTTCGAATGTAACAGACGTGGAGATGACAATGCATGTTGAAGAACTTCCGATTACAGATTCAAGATTAATTCTGATATTTGCATTTGCAAGACGAAGATAGATATTTGCATGTAGCAAAATTTCTTTACGCAGATAAAGGAATTTCCTATCCAAGTACAGCTTTCAAAGGAGCTGTTTGCTCATCGAAGCTGTGGACATTATGTTGTCGCCTGTTTAGGGACTAGAAAAGAAAGACACGGAAGACGAAGGTAGGTTGAACAAGTGGATTGAAATGAGAAAGAGGGTTAGTAATAAGGAGATAGAAGTGTACGTTCGAACGGTAGGTTAACACTGCATCTGGGTTCCCCCCACACACGTTAGTATTTAAAAAAAGAGAAAGAGTTCATTCTACTGTAGGTGGGTTACTACAACACATTATGAGATTGTAAATGACAAATTTCATTAGAATCAACAGAAATCTTCTGGAGAAATGATAGCGTAATAAATTCCTTTGAGATAAAACAATGTCTTTAAACATATTCATCATTGTCACAATAGGAAATAAAAACATTTTTCTATGTTGAGAAAAGGAGTGAAGACAATTGTTTAAAAGCAAACCGATTATAGTTTCTGGAAGTTTATATGGAAATAATATACCCTTTGAAAATTTCCTGATGTAAATGACAAGATATAAATGATACAATATGATTTGAAACTACTTCATTCGATCTGAATGATTTGAACCTACTACAATCCATCTGATAGATTTTAACCCACTTCATTCCACCTGAATGATTTGAACATACTTCATCCCACCTGAATGATTTTAACCTATATCATTCCACCTGAATGATTTGAACCTACTTCATTCCATCTGAATGATTTGAACCTACTTCATTCAATCGGAATGATTTGAACTTACTTCATTCCACCTGAATGATTTGAACTCACTTCATTCCACCTGAATGAATTGAACTTACTTCATTCCACCTGAATGATTTGAAACTACTTCATTTAATCTGAAGGATTTGAACCTACTTCATTCCATCTGAATGATTTTAACCTACTTCATTCCACCTGAATGATTTGAACCTACTTCATTCAATCGGAATGATTTGAACTCACTTCATTCCACCTGAATGAATTGAACATACTTCATTCCACCTGAATGACTGGAAACTACTTCATTTAATCTGAAGGATTTGAACCTACTTCATTCCATCTGAATGATTTTAACCTACTTCATTACATCTGAATGATTTTAACCTACTTCATTCAACCTGAATGATTTGAACCCACTTCATTCCACCTGAATGATTTGAACCTACTTCATTCCACCTGAATGATTTGAACCGACTTAATTTCATCTGAATAATTTGAACCTACTTCATTCCATCTGAATGATTAGATGAATTATGAAGTAGGTTAAAATCATTCGGGTGGAATGAAGTGTATTCAGACTTCATTCCACCTGAATGATTTGAACTTACTTCATTTCATCTGAATGATTTAAACCTACTTCATTCCACCTGAATGATTAGAACTTCTTTACTTCCATCTGAATGATTTGAACTTACTTCATTCCACCTGAATGATTTGAACTTACTTCATTCCATCTGAATGATTTGAACCTACTTCATTCCACCTGAATGATTTGAACTTACTTCATTCCACCTGAATGATTTGAACTTACTTCATTTCATCTGAATGATTTGAATTGACTTCCTTCCACCTGAATGATTTTAACCAATTTCATTTCATCTGAATGATTTGAACTCACTTCATTCCATCTGAATGATTTTTACCTACTTCATTCCATCTGAATGATTTTAACCAACTTCATTTCATCTGAATGATTTGAACCTACTTCATTCCACCTGAATGATTTGAACCTACTTCATTCCACCTGAATGATTTGAACCTACTTCATTCCACCTGAATGATTTGAACCTACTTCATTTCACCTGAATGATTTGAACCTACTTCATTTCACCTGAATGATCTTAATCCACTTCATTCCATCTGAATGATTTTAACCTACTTCATTCCATCTAAATGATTTTAACCTACTTCATTCTATCTGAATGATTTGAACCTACTTAAATCCACCTGAATGATTTTAACCTCTTTCATTCCACCTGAATGATTTTAACCTACTTCATTTCATCTGAATGATTTGAACCTACTTAAATCCACCTGAATGATTTGAACCTACTTCATTTCATCTGAATGATGTGAACTTACTTCATTTCATCTGAATGGTTTGAATTGACTTCATTCCACCTGAATGATTTTAACCTACTTCATTCCATCTAAATGATTTTAACCTACTTCATTCCATCTAAATGATTTGAACCTACTTCATTCCATCTGAATGATTTTAACCTACTTCATTCCATCTAAATGATTTGAACCTACTTCATTCCATCTAAATGATTTGAACCTACTTCATTCCATCTGAATGATTTTAACCCACTTCATTTCATCTGAATGATTTGAACCTACTTCATTTCATCTGAATGATTTGAACTTACTTCATTCCACCTGAATGATTTTAACCTACTTCATTTCATCTGAATGATTTTAACCTACTTCATTCCACCTGAATAATTTGAAACTACGTCATTCCACCTGAATGATTTGAACCTACTTCGTTTCATCTGAATGATCTGAACCTACTTCATTCCACCTGAATGATCTTAATCCACTTCATTCCATCTGAATGATTTTAACCTACTTCATTCCATCTAAATGATTTTAACCTACTTCATTCTATCTGAATGATTTGAACCTACTTAAATCCACCTGAATGATTTTAACCTCTTTCATTCCACCTGAATGATTTTAACCTACTTCATTTCATCTGAATGATTTGAACCTACTTAAATCCACCTGAATGATTTGAACCTACTTCATTTCATCTGAATGATGTGAACTTACTTCATTTCATCTGAATGGTTTGAATTGACTTCATTCCACCTGAATGATTTTAACCTACTTCATTTCATTTGAATGATTTGAACCTACCTCATTCCACCTGAATGATTTTAACCTACTTCATTCCACCTGAATGATTTGAATCTACTTCATTCCACCTGAATGATTTTAACGTCTTTACTTCCATCTGAATGATTTGAACCTACTTCATTCCACCTGAATCATTTGAACTTACTTCATTCCATCTGAATGATTTGAACCTACTTCATTCCATCTGAATGATTTGAACCTACTTCATTCCATCTGAATGATTTTAACCCACTTCATTTCATCTGAATGATTTGAACCTACCTCATTCCACCTGATAATTTAACCTACTTCATTCCACCTGAATGATTTGAACCTACTTCATTTCTTCTGAATGATTTGAACTTACTTCATTCCACCTGAATGATTTGAACCTACTTCATTTCATCTGAATGATTTGAACCTACTTCATTCCATCTGAATGATTTTAACTTACTTCATTCCATCTGAATGATTTTAATCTACTTCATTCCACTTGAATGATTTGAACCTACTTCATTTCATCTGAATGATTTGAACTTACTTCATTCCACCTGAATGATTTTAACCTTCTTCATTTCATCTGAATAATTTGAACCTACTTCATTCCACTTCAATGATTTGAACCTACTTCATTCCACCTGAATGATCTTAATCCACTTCATTCCATCTGAATGATTTTAACCTACTTCATTCCATCTGAATGATTTTAACCTACTTCATTCCATCTGAATGATTTAACCCCCTTCATTCCACCTGAATGACTTTAACATACTTCATTTCATCTGAATGATTTGAACTTATTTCATTCCACCTGAATGACTTTAACCTACTTCATTTCATCTGAATGATTTGAACTTACTTCATTCCACCTGAATGATTTTAACCTACTTCATTTCATCTGAATGATTTGAACCTACTTCATTCCATCTGAATTATTTTAACTTACTTCATTCCATCTGAATGATTTTAACCTACTTCATTCCATCTGAATGATTTGAACCTACTTCATTCCACCTGAATGATTTTAACCTCTTTCATTCCACCTGAATGATTTTAACCCACTTCATTCCACCTGAATGATTTGAAATTACTTCATTCCATCTGAATGATTTGAACTTACTTCATTTCATCTGAATGATTTGAATCGAGTTCATTCCACCTGAATGATTTGAACCTACTTCCTTCCACCTGAATGATTTTTACCAACTTCATTTCATCTGAATGATTTGAACCTACTTCATTCCATCTGAATGATTTTAACTTACTTCATTCCATCTGAATGATTTTAACCTACTTCATTCCACGTGAATGATTTGAACCTACTTCATTCCACCTGAATGATTTGAAACTACGTCATTCCATCTGAATGATTTGAACCTACTTCATTCCACCTGAATGATTTGAACCTACTTTATTCCACCTGAATTATTTTAACCAACTTCATTTCATCTGAATGATTTGAACTTACTTCATTCCATCTGAATGATTTGAACCTACTTCATTCCATCTGAATGATTTTAACTTACTTCATTCCATCTGAATGATTTTAACCTACTTCATTCCACCTGAATGATTTGAACCTACTTCATTCCACCTGAATGATTTGAAACTACGTCATTCCACCTGAATGATTTGAACCTACTTCATTCCACCTGAATGATCTGAACCTACTTCATTCCACCTGAATGATCTTAATCCACTTCATTTCATCTGAATGATTTGAACCTACTTCATTCCATCTCAATGATTTTAACCTACTTCATTCCACCTGAATGATTTGAACCTACTTCATTCCACCTGAATGATTTGAACCTACTTCATTCCATCTGAATGATTTCAACCTACTTCATTCCACCTGAATGATTTGAACCTACCTCATTTCTTCTGAATTATTTGAACATACTACATTCCACCTGAATGATTTGAACCTACTTCATTCCACCTGAATGATTTTAACCTACTTCATTTGAGATACTTTGATTTTCTTTTTTTTCTTTAAATGTAGCTTATCTTTCGCAGCCCAGTACATGGTTGTATATTTTCAAAATATGACTTATTTTATCAGAACAGTGAAAATAACGTCGCGGCTTATGCTAGTGAATATTGAACTGAGTATATTATACATAACTGTGGTCGTGCACTTAGATTTTGCACGCTTAATTTCTTTTAGATACGTCCCCATTTTTCCAAGAAGTTTTCAATAGAAATTGGATGGAGAAAGCAACAACTAAAACGCCCTATATTCTAGATCGTATTAAAAATTGTTCAAAACATTCCTATTTGTATCTATACAGCAGAAGTTTGTCGAGTATCCATTGACATTTGAATATAAAATGCCCAATTTTAGGGATGGATTATGCTAAAAGCAGTACACCAAAATAGATACGAGAGTACTACATCTAAAATGGAATTTATCAAATGTCAAGACTAAAATTGTCTCTTTACAAGAATTGTCATCATAATATATTGGACATTTTGGATACTGAAATTACATCGTCTGTTCAGCCACCTTAAAGCAATTCCCCGAATGTATAACGCCAATAAATGGTAAGTCTAAAGTTAAATCCTATCAATATTTGATATTCCGTTATTAAACAATCGACAGTGTTTATGTGAGGGACTACATTATAAAATCTCTCTGGATATATATAATGTTATGGTAATTTACCCACGCACGCATGGACTCCCCCAGTTATAAATAGGAGCAGGTACTGCCTTTTGGAGGGTGAAGTTTCCAGCAGTCAGCTCTGACAGTCGGACCGAACATTCTTGCTGTAACACTCTCGTTTGTATATGTTTGTATTACTGTTTCTGTTAAAACTCAATTTCTCTCCTTGTATCTTTATTTCTAGATCTAACAAGGCCACAACAGAGAAGGAGGAGAAGAATGAAGAAGAAGAAGAAGAAGAAGAAGAAGAAAGAGGAGGAAGAGGAAGAAGAAGAAGAAGCAGGACAAGGAGGAAGAAGAAGACAAAAAAGAACAATGTTATGGTAATTTTCCCACGCATGCATGGACTCTCCATGCTATAAATAGGAGCAGGTACTGCCTTTTGGAGAAGGAAGTTTCCAACAGTCAGCTCTAACAGTCGGTCTGAACATACTTGTTGTAACATTCTCGTTTGTATATGTTTGTATTACTGTTTCTGTTAATATATTTGTTTAACTCAATTCCTTGCCTTGTGTCTTTATTTCTGGCTACAATATATACCTAAAATATGAATAGGTTGGTTCTGGTCATTGTCCGTTCTTTAAAGCGTTTCACTGAAAAAGATGGCTTAAAAAAATGCAGGTCTTGATATTTGGCCGTTCTAGTGTTAATCTTCTATTTCATATCTAATGCACCTTGTCAATTCATGGAGTGGAATGCAATCATTTTGTGATCAATGCCGGAAGCATTTGATCGCAACTTGAAACTGGCTTCAGCGTTTACAGACAACTGAGAAATCATCAGACAAGAGACCCGAACGACGACGTCCCGCTGGGAAGACGAGACCTTCCGGTGCGTATGTGTGGGAGGCCCATTTCCGTCGATTCGGTTTTGAAGAGACATCAGGTATCGTCTGTAACTTCCGGGAGAGCGGACTGGATTATTTGCATATTGACGAGAACGCAGCCAGGAAAAATCGATGTGTACTCGTTTCAAATCGCCACAGTTCGTCTTTTCAGGAACAGCTAGTATTGCTGCTCAACTTTTATTTTAATTATCATTTGTCTTTATTTATCTTTTCCACGTCTTTTTCCACATTAATCAGTGATCTCTTTGCGTGTGTATCGAAATACATCGGCGTAGTTTTGTGAACAATGATTCATGGGAGATTTTCACATCGGCGTAGCTTTGTGAACAATGATTCATGGGAGATTTTCACACCTGTTGTCGATTTTCCGATAGTCAGTGAGGCCTGAGCATTTTCTCCCCCCCACCCCAAAAAAAATGAAAAAAAAGGTTTTACTGCCAAGAGAAGCGCCTGTCCTGTAATAACACCTGTTTTCTTCCCTCACTCTGCTGTTTGCGTCATAAAAGGAAGTTGATTAACCTCGTGTTTATTTCTCGCTGTTTACAGCCTTTGTTGTCTACTTACGGTAGTTAATCCTACAGGAGATGAGTGTCTCTTTTTTATGTCTGATTTTATTGGGGAGGTTGGATAGCTGTTTCGGACAATTGCTACGTTTATTGGACGTTTCTCGTCAGTTTGCACCGAATCTAGAAAATCGTGTCAAAATGAACATTCCTGAACGATTAGACCGGGTTTTAGACATCCATCCAGTTTCGACGCAATGTAACGGAGAACCAACAATGCCTGGTAGTATGATATGGCACGTACTTGCAATGAAGCCTTATCTGCAATTCCCAGTCAAAACCCAGGGTTATCATCATATAAAGGCTTTGCTGCAAGTACTGCTCGTTGGATTAATTTATACAGTGTGTTATTTTTTGAATCTACACATTGATTTGTAGATATGATAATTCACTGTAAACCAGTTTTATTACTTGTGAGTTTAATTTCGAGTAAATTATAACTTATTCGGGTGTTACAAATTTATATTCGGCTAGTGTAGTTTTTTGTCGCTTGGTTTTGTGATAAAATACCGAAAGTCGTCATAATTTCCGTTTTTTATTATCAACTTTACTCATAACACTTTCAGTCCTGACCGCTTTACCGGTGGTAGAGAAAAAAAACGTAATGCCTAGTTACCGGTTGAACGGTGGCAGGGAAAAAAAACGTAATGCCCCGTTGCCGGTTGAACGGTGGTAAAGAAAAAAGACTTAATGCCCAGTTACGGCATTTAGTTAATGACCAGCCATCGGTTGAACGGTGGTAGAGAAATGACGTAATGCACAATACCGGTTGAACGGTGGTATAGAAAAAATACTTAATGCCTAGACACCGGTTAAACGGTAATAGAGAAAATGACGTCATGCCCAGTTATCGGTTGAACGGTGGTAGAGAAAAATTATTTAATGCCAAGCCACCGGTTGAACGGTGGTAGAGAGAAATGACGCAATGCCCAGCCACCGGTTGAACGGTGGGTAAACCTTGTAACTGTTTTTATATCTACAGTGAAACATTACATACCAATTATTTGTGAATTTTGACTCAGGAGCTCAGGCAGAAGGGTTAACATTGTTCAGGAACGCAGGACTCAAAGGGTTTTAAAAAAGAAAAGTACAATTAGTTATTTGCAATGATTTGTTGTCGCTTATCAGGCAGCGAAAATAAAGAGTTCAGTGAGCGAAATAAAGGGGTCCAGTTCGATATTCCAACCACCTGCGGAAGGCCGGAGCGTACAATTGCCGAAACGTTGTAATAAATATGGTGACAAAGATGAGGATAATAGTCCGAATAATGTAAATAGTGTACATAATACCTCATCTCAGAAATATAGACAGATACTGAACGGCCAAAACGTTGTAATAAATATGGCGACAAAGATCAGGACAATAGTCCGAATAATGTAAATAGTTGAACAATTCCCCCACAACTAAACCAACACAAATGTGGTTCTACAGGAGGTTGCCTAGAATATCGAGAGTCATGAACTGAATATGTGAACAACGACAAACAAAATGTGCACATATACTTAATATCAGGAAGAGACAGTTAATAATTATATGGTACAGAATGAGGAGAGCCGACTTGGAAATTTTCATACACACAAGACAGATTGAAGGCAAGTGGAATACAGGAAAACAAAGCATAACCTTCCTTCCGAACATGAGATGGTAGTACGAGATTTTAGGATAGATAATAAAAAGAGAAAAAATATTAGGAGCTACAGAGGACATGAAATTGACACATAGAAGAAAAAGAATGAGCCTGAATAAATGGACGGCGAAACAAGGATTAGGAGAGATAACAAAAAGACAGGAAATTGTGGAGAGCCATGATCGCTAAAATCTTGAAGGGACACGGCACATAGAAGAAGAATGAACTCGAGTAAATGAATGGTGGAACAAGGTTTAGGAGAGAAAGCAAAAAGACTGGAAATTGTGGAGAGCCATGATCGCTAAAATCTTGAAGGGACACGGCACATAGAAGAAGAATGAACTCGAGTAAATGAATGGTGGAACAAGGTTTAGGAGAGAAAGCAAAAAGACTGGAAATTGTGGAGAGCCATGATCGCTAAAATCTTGAAGGGACACGGCACATAGAAGAAGAATGAACTCGAGTAAATGAATGGTGGAACAAGGTTTAGGAGAGAAAACAAAAAGACGATAATTAAGCGCTACAAAAGACTGGAAATTGTGGAGAGCCATGATCACCAACGTCCATAGAAGAAGACGTATGGCAGAATATGATAATGGAAATTACTTCATTTGAACCAATATTTAATCTGTAGAAAACGCGATTTAAAACATTCACTTAAAGGCTGCGAAATTTTAGACATTTACAATAGTTTAAAGTGGCCTAAGATTTTTGCATTGTTCTATTTTGAGCTAATCCCTCGAAAGACGTTTCGTTATTTTGCGTCTTTCATGATATCGTTATGTTTTCTTCTTTGATTTTTTTTAATAAGTGTTGGCTTTTTTTTGGCTACAATATATCCATAAAGATTATTTTGACGTGAATTTTCTGATTGTACAGACTTCATTAGTGATTCAGCTTTGAGCTATTATATAATGAGCAGTTAACGTTGCTTTGTCGACTAATCAGTTCCCATATCGTCATATCTTTCATGTCTCTCGCCAAATATCTGACGTCTTTCTTCTTTTTGTCTATCTAAAACATTTATAACATCAGCAAATTTTCTTTTGGATGACTTCAACAAAATGCTTTGCTATTCGAAGCTCTTTGTTGATTTAATGCCAATTCATTATTCATAAATACAATTCATTTATTCTTTCTTAAAATTCACACTTCTCATGTTCAAGTGTGAAATGGAGGACTGTCTGGAAAATATCCAGCCAGATAATATTAACGGAAATTTGGACAACGGCACCCAATTTTTTCAAAAATTTCTCTCTTTGTTACATACCCACATATCTTCTAGAGGTCTTTCCTCTTTATAAAACAGCTGGAAAAGTTCATTTTTCCATTACTTACTCCAAAGTCTTGTCAACTGTCCGAAATTGTGTTCACTTAAAGGCTGGGGAATTTTAGACATTTACAATAGTTTAAAGGGGCCGGAGATTTTTGCACAGTTTTTTATTTTATTTTGGTTAATCCCCCCCAAACATGTTTACGTTATTATTTGCCCCTCACGATGTCGATATTCTTTTGCCCATTATTTTCTTCGAATTTAATTTTTCCACTGGTTTCTCCGAAGTTTGTGCAACTGTGCAAAATTGTGTTCTTTTTATTAGATTTTAACAAATCTCATGTCTCTTCGGTATGCAGGTGATCATGGCTCTCCACATTCTTCTTTCTTCATTATCTGCGAATTTTCTTTTGTTATTGTTCTCCCAGTACAAGTCACAAGAGACAAGGTAGAAAATTAATTTTCCCAGACACCATAGCTTGGGAGTGAGGGTTGGAAATTTGGGATCTGGGGACAGCAGTACATGACCGAACAGTAAGGAAAGAGATTGTCAATGGAAATCCGACTAAGGGACGTCGAACGATGATGAGGATGATGACAGGGTTAATAAATTAAGTGGATTCAAAGGGGTACAGAATATGTGGGGGGAGGAAGAGGTGCACCGAGAAAGCATTTTCTAGACAATGCAGCATTTCCGAGGAAAAAATTCTGTTTGAGTAGAACTTCCTCCCCACTAATGGAATATAAAGGGAATGAAGATGGGTCAACTCAGTGCACATAGCATGGTGAGTTCTAGCTGTGAAAATATGGACTGGTATAACCGAGGAATGTAGTTCAACTGAATTTCAACCAGGAAAATAGTGTTAGAGTAGCGAGAGGCTGGAAAAGTTTCGCCTCTGGGGGCGGGGGGGGGAAGAATTGTAAGAAGGGAAAGGAATACATAACTTACGAGGACGCACAAAAGCTTTTGGATTCTGTCGAGGCTCGAAAGGAAGGATTGTCATAACTTCTTGGGAAAAGATAGTGCAGTAGACTCTAGTTGCCGTCTTCAGATTTCTTTAATTCAAAGTAGTCATTCTCATAAGCTGGCTGCCAACCAAGGCTAGAGAGCCTAGGTTACTCTACTATTTTTATGAAAGCGAAAACAATAGACGAGGCAGGAATTAGAAAAAGTACATCACGGAAATTTTAGCTTAAGGAAACGCTAGAAGTCACAAGTATGGTATACCATTTAGAAAGACTTGGGCTAAAAGACTTCAGTTGAAAGACTTGGGTTGAAAGTCTTGGGTTGAAAGACAGGGGCTGAGAGACTTGGGTGATAAATTGTTTTGTCAAAAACCAAGCACGAAACATAAAGAATCAGTCATACACAACACAAACTCATGTAGACCGAATAATGGGAGAGTGTTTATTCACACATGCGCAGTAAGGTCTTCAGTGTTTGTATAGATATTTTTTTCATTTCAGCCTAAGCAATGCGATAATTCCATTAGGACGCAAAGGGTTACAGCGAGTGAAAGAGAAGGAGTGAGAAGAAAGGACAATAAAAGAGGTGAGCTCAGGAAGACAAAAGATGGCGACTGGTGTTGCTTTAAGTTTTTGAGTATGGGAAGCAAGGAATCGGAAAAGATTTCCATAGGCGAGGAGTGCGATAAAACAAACTGTTGGAATGGAAAAGACAGATGCATCTAGCTAGTTCGACAGTAAAACGGTGAGACCTAGTTGCCAATCTAGTAGGAAGCTTAAATTTATGCAGTCGAAGCTTTAGGGAAAAAAAAGCTCGTCAGAAGAGTAGCCATGAAAATATTTGAAGAAAAGATGTCGGTGAGAACATAACTGAAGCCGGGATGTCCGGTTTAGTAACGTTTACGTTATGTTAGGTTGGTGCAAAAATAATGACGTAATAATGTCGTTTTTTGACGTATTTTTAACGTCAAAAAACGACATTATTACATCATTATTTTTGCACCAACCTAATATTATACCAACTGAGCTGTTACGTGATATCTGTCCTTCTTTACGGTCTCCGCAAAGATGAAAAAGAGACTGGAGGCGACGGAGATGTGGTTCTACAGAAGGATGCTGAGGGTAGCATGGACCTAGCGTGTGAGCAAAGATGAGGTCTTGGAGAGGATGCAAGCAAAGAAGAGGCTTATACTTTATAACACGAACAGGCAGATGAAGTTTCTGGGACACGTAATGAGAAAGGAGGGCCTGGAGAATCTGATACACATAGGTCGAATAGAGGGAAAGAGAGACAAGGAAAAGCAACGGATGACATATTTGGCGGGCTTAAGCAAGTGGGTGACAGAACGTGATCTGAGGGAGGTGGAAGAGGGACGAAACTTATTGAGAGCTACAAGGAATAGGGTGAAGTGGAGAGCCATGATCGCCTATGTCCTGAAAGGACATGACATATAAAAAGAAATAGATACCAAGGCTACGCAACCGGTTACAGATATTCAGAATGGCGTAATTATATTAAAGTGTTTTACAGATTTAATGTGAGAAATGTGGATGCAGTTGGGGTTAAAACTTTTACTGTAGTTGATTAAGGGGCTCATAACATTGGAATGCTTTGCTATTGTCATTAAAGGAGGGAGGGGGAGTAAAGATTAGGAAGGGGCAAAGGTGGAGGAGAAGAATGAAGAGAGTGGCGAAATGTGAAGATGGGAGGAGAAAGCGAAGAGAAATAGTGTGAAGAAAAATGAAAAGAAAAGAGAGAGAGAGAGAGACTGTGAGTGAGTAAGTGAGTGAGTGAGTGAGTGAGAGGAAAGTATGTAAGAGAGGAAAAATAGAAAGTGGAGAAAAACGGTGAAAGAGAAAGAGGGGTAGAGAAATATCAATAGAAGGGAGAGAGAAAAGGGAGAAGACTAGGAAAGTTACAAATTATTTGAACGATAGCTGCCCAGTCCTTACTTTCCATCTCCAGGTGCTTTTTAGAGAACAATTATATTCCCTGCTCCAACCTCTCTGTCCCAGGTGGGGTGTGGCGAGTTTCTCATTGCTCTGTCTACTTCTATGGAAAGTGCACGGACGAACTACATTCCTTGGTTTCTCCAGGTCTAACTTTCACGGTTAGGACCCGCCATACCACTTACATTGTGGCAAACCACTCACAATCCTACCGTATTCCATCGGCGAGAAGTTAAATTCAGACAGTTTCCTCTCGTGAAACTCTGCCTTATGGAACCAAGAAAATGATTCCCTGATCACTACAATCTTAACTTGTTCGAGTCTTCCCTTCTAACCATATAAACTACCGCTTAATGTAACGCTCTGTCTTGAGTGGCCCCTGGGCCTTTTACAGGGTTAGCCTTACTTAAAAAAAAAAGAAAAACAAGGAAGAGGGAAATATGAGATTTGCGAATGGCGTGAAGGAATACGAGAGAATAAGAAAGAATTAAATCAAGATAAACAAAGTACAATGAAGGAGAAAGGAGGGGGTGAACAATTAAGAAATGGTTAAAAGATTAAGAGATTATGATAAATAGATAGATAAAGAGAGAGAGGGAGAGAGAGAGAGAGAGAGAGAAGCGGAAAGAAGAAAAGTAGATAGGCTAAAAAAGGAAAGAGAAGAGTGCAAGAAAGTGGAGAAAAATAAGGAAAAAAAAAAGAAGAAAAAGGTAAAAACATGGTGGAATATGAGGCGGACGGAGAAAAAGGGTGTGGCAAAAGGCGGAGAAGGAGAAGGAGAATGAAGAATATGAAGGATGGGGTGGAGGAAATGGAGAGAAAAAAAAAGGAAGTGACGAAAGAGTCGGAGGATAAGGAGGAAAGAAAGGAAAGGGAGCAAGAAGAATGAAGCAGTGGAAAGAAAAGTGGGAACAAGTGACGAATAGGATCTGAAAGAAACTCCGAAGTGGACGAAAAGAATTGATGAGATCGCAAGCACGATAAACATTGGAAAATAAAGCCAAGATAGGAAAAGGTCGAAGGGAACTTGTGACCAATTTTGGTAACAGTTTTATCCTCCCCGAAAACCTTTGCAGACATTAAGAAAAAAACCATCATAAAAAAAAAATAACGAAAAAAGTTCAGCGATTTTTTCTTTGATTATATTATTTGCTACAAATTCCCGGGCAGTTATTTCTATCACCCGAACAACCAGAAAGGCAAAGAGGCCTAGGGGAAAAAAAAAAAAAAAAAATACAGAAAACACTAATGACAATTATAAATAGACAGTGAATATCTGTTAAGCCTTTTGGCAAGCTTTTTCTAGTGTCGTATAATTAATGTGAGATGAAAACATGAAAAGGAACTCACCAAACTGATTTGCAATGTTCTGAGTACTTTCGACTATCGTTGGTCATGTTAAAAAAAAAAAAAGTAGAAAGCTGAGAAAAAGGCAGCATATACCGGGTGTATCAGAAAACTTGTTCAAATCGTGTAACAGCATGGGATATTTGTCCACCTCACAAAATATTTAATATCTAAAAAAACATTAAACTCAATGAGTTTCTTTTTTCCAGGTTTTCAGATATTTAGCCATCTTGACATGATTTGTCGTAAGAATCACTGAAAACCCCTTTTGAGTTATTCAGCTAAAAATAAAATAGGTTAAAATCGTTTTGTGTTAGGCCCACTTTGTCTTTCCAACCGAGCAATGGTGAGAGGAAAAAGATCATTCAGGCCTTCAGTTATGGTACCGACATTCATATTCTGGCTCTCCATCTTCATAGTCCATTCAAGAGAACGTTGAATAAGTTTAAAAAAGAGGGAGCAGTGGAGAGGAAAATTAAATCAGGAGGTCACAACAGCAAGAGGAATCGTCATTTTCACCTTAGAGCTAAATACAATCTTATTGTTCAATGGTTTTATATCAAAAACCTCGGAGAATTCCAGTAAGATATCTTTAATCCTTTTTAAGAGACAACGGTTCATAGCCTAATCGAACAATTGAACAATTTTACTGTTACACAATTTGGACAGTTTTGCTGGTACGCTCGGTATATTAATAAGCAATTTAAATGGCATGGGCTATTTACGCAGACAGAAGCTCATTCCACGCAACCAGGCATAGATAAGCAATCTAAGCATTAGGATTAAACAGTACTTAACATTAAACCTAAACAACAGAAACTGGGAAAAGCCGGTTTTCTCTTTCCCCAACTTCTCTTAATCCCCTAGTGACCCACATGCTCAACCCGCTATATATATATATATATATATACAGCCCGCTAAAAGAGTAGTGACACTTGGTTAGTAGATCGCATTGAAGTGTGTAAATGACAGTTACCCTGCACTGTTGATTCCTATATTCACACTCACTCTTACTATATATATATGTCATATAGACACGGATTAACTATTTTCATTCACTTCGTTTTCCATCGGGTAAGAAAGAAGGTTAAGTTTAGGGACGGTAGGGGTGTATATTTCAACGAATTCTGACATTCGTTAAACGCATGTCGTCTGTTTTTTGTTTTTTTTATCAGCAAAAAGGTTTTCGGTAATTTTTCGTACTTGTATACTTAAAGATTCTTTCTAGGGGTATTTGGGTTAGAATACGTTTATTAAACTACAATTTTAAAATATTTTTACTCTTAATTACTAATAGACTATATTTGTTTTTAACTTAACTTAAGTCATTTAAAATTTTTCCATATGAAATATAAGTATGTATATTACCAGCTCCCGTTTTTTAATTTAATTTTTATTTTTAAATATTATTTAAGGAAAATTTTTTGACAATGACTGCAAAGAATAGCTATTTCATTTCTCTGATTCAGTAATTTTTTATTTTTTATAAACTTAGTATTATATAGTTTCTCATGTATGCACAAAGGACATGGGTCATTTAATGTCCTACATATTCTAGCTTTTCTTATTGGATTCATTTATCCCTTTCAAAATATTTCTGGCACTCTTTTTCGAACGTAACTCATAATTGATACAACAATAGTTAATAAAAATGAACACGCTACCACCCCTGTCTGAATGATTAGATTTCTCTGTATACTTTGAAACAGGAAATTATGAATTTATGCGTACGTTTAAAAATAAGTTATTCCAATATTCACTTGAAGATGAAACAGAATTAATGCTTTTAATTTAATTATGCAATTAAATTTGAAGTTTTTAGCTTCAGTTTTTGAAACATGGTTATTACTGTGTAGTGAAAAACCATATTTTAAATCAGTTAATTTATAATATTTATGCTCTGTAAAGTTACATTGAGCACTGTTTTGTAAAAATAAAAATAAAAAATATCAATAGGAACACCGGAATATATATCTTACTGTTCTTTTTTTTTATTTATACACACACACACACACACACACATATATATATATATATATGTATGTATGTGTATAAGACAGAGGGAAGCCACAGATTTAAATATTTGTACATGTTTTTGGCATCTCTGATTCATAATTCGTAATTTCGGCTGTTCCTCTTGCTGGCAATCATATATTCTCTCTTCTTACAAATTCTGTCTACTTCTTTCTTCTTACTTTCCTTTGTAAGAATTCATGTGGCTTTCTTTCTGTGTCTGCTAACATTAAAAACTCTGTTTTCTATTGTATGTTTATAATATAGAGAATGCTCACCGAATAAGACGAGGAATATAAGATATGGAACCGTAGCAACCAATAACAGTGAAGTTGAATTCCAAGAACACCAATAAAAAAAAATAATGATCAAATACTTGATTGAAAACTGACAAAGATAGAATAGTGATATTTAAACTAGCAATGGTAACCATATTGAAAACGAAAAAAGAAAATAATTTATTAAAAAAAAATGATTAGATGTAGATCTGAATAAGAAGTCGTAGCAACAATTCTGATATGCCAAGGTTATTGAGAGATTGTTTGAACCCTAAGGAATAGTTTTCTTTGAGTGTGTAGAGGACCGTGTTTGTTTGTGTGTTGTTGTATTAGAAATACGCGTGTAACTCCTGAAAGAAAAGGTCCAACTACAAGAAAATTGGCGGACTTAATTTGTCCAACCGAAGATGAAAGAAGACAAACAAGACAGGTATATATATATATGGGAAATGGGAAACGCTGACCTTCTAAGAGCTTAGATCTTGTCGCTGAAATGAAGAAGAAAAAAAGATTTACCTCACCACCACGCGAGTTGGGATTCGGCACAAGGTCTGAAGGAAAGAAGAGAAAGAGGCAAGAAGTTTCCCAGTATTTATCGTACGGGGGAGAGAGACAAAAGGAGGAACTAAGGAGGAGCTAACTACGACAAGTGAACCTGGACATCAGCAAAATATTTGGGCGCAAAAAGAATGGCAATTATTGCAACATTCGCAAGTCAAAGCAGGTGGGTTCAATATCATATCGATTAACAAAGCGAACAAAAAAATGAAGTTTTTTTTTTCACGCGCGCACAGATATCCAGAGAAATACGGAGAGAGAGGTAAGTTACATACGAACAAGATGGCCGCCACCTCGATGTTGTGTGTGACCATCGTAATACGTCATTGTAAAATTCGGTCCTGCTCTGAAGGGATATAGTTCTTTAAAGCAGACACTGCTGTTTAGACCAGATAAACATTTTTAAACCTCTGACGCAAAGTTACCAGACATCAGACAAATATATTTTATTGTCATTAGATTTATTTTTATGAATGTTTGTACGTCTTTTCATTCCACCGGTTGATTTGCACACTTTTCCACAAATTTCACATGAATTATTAATATTTAATTCCATTTGGTAGTTGGTCAATACTTTGGAAGGATGATGCCAATAAAAAATACCAGAAACATTACGGATGAGGTCCAAACTGTCACCTACACTGTCTGGAAGTTCCACACAATAACTTTTTCATTTGCAATACTTGAACTCTCAAAAGAAACCTGTGACTTCATATTAGAAATATGCCATGTTGATTCATATAATAAATATATCAGGTCATCCCATAAGTTCTGTCCGAATTTTACCTTTTTTAAAAATGAACGAAATTTAGAGAGTATTTTATAATGTCTAATGGAGCTGAACATTATTTTTATGTTTAGATGCATTTAAACTGATTACATTTTATTTAAGAAAACAATAAAATTAAATTTTGTTTGATTAAAACCCTGCTAAAATGGAAGTACCCAAGAATCATTTGAGGCACATAATGCTTTATGAGTTCAAGAAAGGAAACTCATCAGCCGAAGCGGCTAGAAACATTCACTCAATTTATGGAGAGGAATGTGTGAATGAAAGAACTTGCAGAAGATGGTTTGCAACACTCAGAGGTGGAGATTTCACCCTTGCAGATGAAGATCGAACCGGACGTCCAGTTGAGTTTGATGAAAAGCTTCTTGAAGCAGCCCTTGAAGAAAATTCTGCTTCATCAGTTGAGAAATTGGCAGTGGTTCTCAGTTCAAACCATACAACTGTTCATCGTCATCTTCAACAACTTGGAAAAGTTCCTAAACTTGGAAAATGGGTGCCTCATGAATTGTCTGAAAACAACCTCAAATCCCGTGTTGACATCTGCTCTTCTCTCCATTCTCGCCAAGTTGTTTCACCTTTTTTGGATAGACTTGTGACTGGAGACGAAAAATGGATCTTTTATCGAAATGTTAAACGTCGTAGACAGTCGCTTGGCAAAGGTGAAGGACCCCAGCCACAACCGAGAAAGGAACTTCATGGGCAAAAGGTTCTTCTTTCAATCTGGTGGGATCGCCAAGGAATAATCCACTTTGAATTCTTACCACCTAATGCAACAATTAATGCTCAAATATACTGTCAGCAATTAGAAGGTTTTAAACCAAGCTTTGAGGAAAAGAAGACCTGCTCTAGTGAATCGAAAAGAGGTGATGTTTCATCAGGACAATGCGCGACCCCACATAGCAAGAATCACGTCAAAAAAGATCGAAGAACTTGGTTGGGAGTAAATTCCTCATCCACCTTATTCTCCCGATATTGCTCCTTCAGACTACCATTTGTTTCGTAGCTTACAGAATCATTTGTAAGAAACAGCTTTTGTAAGACAGGAAGAGGTTAAAACTGACATTTGTGAGTTCTTCGAATCAAAGCCAAAAGAATTTTGCAGTAATGGAATTAGTAAGCTTGTTAATAGATGGAAGGAAGTGATAGATAATCAGGGAAAATACATTGTTGATTGAATCTGTAATTAAATGTAACATTTGGTCACTTGTTCTCTTTATTCAAAATTCGGATAGAACTTATGGGATGACCTGATACCTTGTTAATTCATATCGTGAATAAAACCTGTTAATTGATATAATATACTCTTGTAGGAATCCTTCTACTCGGTTTTTCGTTGAATTTTAAAATTCGGAGTTTCAGGATTCGATATGTTAACAAAATATCGTTACAGGGTCGCTCGGAATTTGACCGTCTAGAATAATCACACGATTTTCATTGAAATAATAAAATTCAGTAGAAAAAGACAACGTAGTTTCAACAAATAAACATTAATTTAATATAACGACAAGAATACAAGCAGTTGATGATAGATTGGAAAGTAATGTCTTTTTGTTTGGGTTGATAAAGTTCTTAGATAAAATATAAACTGTCTTTGTCTACGTATGTGAGAAAGAGTAAAATGTTTTTATATGTGTGTTTGTATGAAAAAGTCAACAAGTTTGTGCGTGTTTCATAATAAAGAGAATACAAGAGATAGAAATCATTTCTTTTTGTTGGCGGTGTGGTCGTCGTCTGAAGTTTGTCAATGTCGACTTTAGCATGAGGCCATGAAGATAATAAGCGAGAGTTGCGTGGAGTTTGGTGACAGTTGTGTGTATCCTCTTTGGGAACGGATTTCGTATGTTTTTATACGCTTTTTCGTAACAAAATCGGCTCCAGAATTAAATTATTTATTTATTCCCAAATGGCCCTAAAAAGCCACGTAATATGTCTTCTACTACGTCCGCACGATATTTGGGCGGTAACTCCCTAAAAATAATGATGACTAATACAACAAACTTTCTGATCTGTACTCTATGATTTTATTGGTGTGTTCTAAGATGTAATTATTTTCTTGAGTGTGATTGGTTTATAAATATTGCATTTGATATTTTAGTGGACACGACATAGGAACCCTCCAGCTCATTAGAAATTTATTTCTGATGATATGTAGGAAACAATAATTTAATATCTCATGTATGTTTTGTAATGTTTTGGCCAATACACGTGTCTCCCAGATCTTGTAACATTCTTCTCTGTTATTGTCTCTGGTGAGATGTCATTTGTTTTGTTGGATGTTTGTTCATTCGTCTTTTGTGTGAGTCTGGATCATCATGTTTTTCCTTTTGTAGTTGCTGTGAGAATTGGTTATCGATATAAGATATATCCGATCGATAGCAATATTGTCATGTTTTCCATTTGTCCTTTCTGTTAATAACTTGGTATGGACCTGAGTAGTTTGAACATAAAGGTTTTTTTTACACCGTCATTTCTTATAAATATATATATGCAAGTGTAAAGGTCATTTGGTAGGTATATATTTTTGTTTGATTTCCGTGTAGGTGTAAACGTTAATGATGACATTCTATGTTTCAATTCCTGTACAAACGTTGTTGTTGGTAAAATGTTCTTAGCTTTGTTTGCTGAGCATTCTGGATCCATTCTGTTTGTTGCCATTCGTTTGTTGAATGAGCTGTATTACACGCACACACGGTCTGATACTTTCCAACAACGATGTACATTATTCCTCCATTTACTCTTGACAACAAATCCGTTTCCAAAATGTTTGCAATCTGTCTCTAAACATGTCAGCTGCTGTTGGTTTTTGCTGATGTTACTGTTCAGACCAGGTCCAAGTTTTTTATTTTCTGACTATTGGCTTTCTCAGTAGGCAATGTCTTAAGTAGTTACCGCATAGCAGGAACTGGAGCAGCCATTATCTACCCCGCTAATGTAATAAATATACCCCGTTAATAAATATATTCTGTTAATTCATATAAATATATCGTGCTAATCCATGTCATAAGTATACCCTGTTAGTTCATATCATAAATATAGCTTAATTCACATAAATATAGCCTATTAATTCGTATCTTAAATATACCATGTGAATTCATATCATAAATATACCCTGTTAATTCATATTCTTAAGTATACCCAGTTAATTCATATTCTTAAGTATACCCAGTTAATTCATATTCGTACGTATACCCAGTTAATTCATATCGTAAATTCTATGCTAACAGTTTCTTTTCTCGCACTTCTCGTTTGTGGAACTCCTTTCTGACTTTATGCTTTCTAGCTAATTTAAATCTGCAGAAGTTTAAATGCAATACCAATCGCTATCTATTGTCCTCCTGATTACTCTCTTTTTATTCTGATCATCATTATTATTTCTGTTCCTAATTCTTATACATCCCTTGTGTTTTAGTGGCATTACTGCCTTGCTTGGTACGATGCCAACTAAAACTTTAAATGCAATGCCAATCGCTATCTACTGTCCACCTGATTACTCTATTCTCTTTCTGCTCATCATTAATATTTCTGTTCATAATTTGTCCACACCCTTTTGTGTCTTAGTGGCATTACTGACTTGCTTGGGGTGATTCCGATTAAAAAATATACCCTGTGAATTTCAAATCCAAATATCTGTTTTATTTGTAATCATTTATCAAAGCCTATTTTGTACCTATCTTTGCATGCAACAAAAGAGTTATTCATTTTATTGTAAATATATATTTGTAATTAGCTTAATTTGGCTTAAACGCCGCCCGATAGAGATGCTTTTAAAGCATCTCTATCGGGTGGCACTTAAGCCAGCGCCTGCGGAGGGCTCTTGATCGGTCCTTCATCATAATAGGTAGGGAGGAGTAGATGCGATAAGCAACGACAAACTACAGTGAATTCAAAAACTGATCGCTGCATTTAAGTATAGTATTAATATCTAAGCTTACCTTTTAATAGTTTTAACGATAATTCTTCTGCCGCCACTGAATTAAAAGATAATTTGAAGTACGTAGATCCTTACTTCCCTCACAAACGGTTATTTTTATTTCATGGCTGACTTTCGCTGGATTTCGCAATTAATTTCGATTATTCCCAAAATTTCTTTCCAAGTTATAAAAATTGTTATCGTACAAAAAAATTTCGTCGCAAAAAATCACGTAAAAAAATCGCCGAAAACAATCGCAGTAATGGAAACTTTGGAATGCAACATTTCAGGATTGCGTGTCCGGATCCAACCTGGAATGTTTTTTAATTTGCTCAAAGCGTCGACCTGATTCCAAAATGGTATGAGATTTTGGACTAAGGCCTCTAGGAGTAAATTTTGAAAACACAGACAATTTTATTTTGAAACACTATAATTTGAGAAGAGTATTTTCTTCATTTGAACATGAGCTACTGAAAGTTAGAATTGTGTCACTTTAATTGTCTTTACTAGTAGAAGCCAATATGACATAATGACGTAATGACGTAATCTGAAAACAAACGCAGTAATGAAAACTTGGGAATCCAAAATTTCAGAATGTCAGGTCTGGATCCAACCCGGAATGTTTTTAATTATTTGGCCTAATTCCAAAATGGTATGATATATTAGACTACGGCCTTTAAGAGTAAAGTTGAAAAAGTGTAAAACAATGGCATTCTGACATTGGCATTTATTATATAGATGATATGCTTACTGGCAATTATTATTTTAATTTCAGATATATAAAAATAGCCATAGGTCCCAAGAAAGGCCTCAAATTATTGGAAATTATTAGGGTGATGGGAACGAAACTAAGGAAATTATTATTAGGACGATGGGAACGCAACTAAGGAATTTATTATTATGGCGATGGGAACACAACTAAGGAATTTATTATTATGGTGATGGGAACGAAACTAGGGAAATTATTATTAGGGTTATGGGAAAATTTAAACAGGGAAAATGAAGCAGAACATTAAAAAGAAATCATACTACCCTGTTTCAGTAGAGATCACAAAAGACATATATAGTGGACGAAGAATTATATGAAAACTGATTTCTGAACGGTAAAATTTATTAATAAATGTAGAGCGGTATTCGATAAAGGTGACAGCTCTGATAAAGTTTGGGTCCTTTCGCACGACTTGGAAGACCAAAAAGGAGGTGGGGGTAATGTTTCGTGTTAATAATGTAGGTTGTAAAATGATAGGTCCTATGCAAGATGATAGTTTCAAGGTAAATATTTTCAAGAAAAATGCAGATAATTATTGTAATTGGACAGTCGTACAATTAACTCCCCCTCGTCGAGAAAATGAAGAAGAAGGAGAAGAAAAAGAAAACTTTACGTTAAAGAGTAGATTCCTGTAAGACAAGTTTTTCATGTTCTCTAATCTTAACTATTTCTCAAGTTGCTCAAAAAAGATTTCAAAAACACTAAATTAATGAAACAGTCCCGGCTTCTCCAGATATTATTAATCCAATAGAAAACTTGTGGCCCGTCATTAAAACAGATGTATATGCTTTCAAATAAAGAATATCTCCGGGGAGCAATAAAACCTATTGTAAGAAACGCTAAATTCGAGACAATAGAATATTTAACAAATTCAAAGACTGATAAAGTTTATAGAATATTAACCCTTTATGCTCTGCGTTCCTGAATAATTCTAACCCTTCTGCGTGAGGCCCTGAGTCAAAATTCGCAAATAATTGGTATGTAATGTTTCACGGTAGATACAAAATAGTTACAAGTATTTACCCAGCCTTCAACCGGTGGCTGGGCATTGCGTCATTTTCTCTACCACCGGTAAGTGGTGGTCAGAGCTGGAAGATTTAAAAAGCCAATATGAACGTATAAAATAATAATTTATTCACGTAGGTTTTATGTTTATCAAATATTGGTTTCTATGGCTTATAGCTACATTGGCTGAGCATATTGGCTGAGCTAGAAGTTGGGTTATTCATAGAAATAGTCAATCAACACAACCTAGAAGACAACGGGGAGATGGAGTAATATTTTGGACTAATATTGTAGGCAGTAATAAGTTACTTCAAAGTTGATGATGGTGTCAAGATAAATACTGAGAATTATTGTAAATTCTTGGACAAGCCATATTCTGAGTGGAACAGGTCACAATCAAGAAGCTCTAAGTTAAAGAATGGTAATGATCTTTCATATTCAGTAAAGCTGAATATTGCTCACCTTATCAAAAAGTTTTCACAAACATTAAATTAATGGAGTTATTAAACCAATAGAAAATTTGGGATCCATCATTAAAAGAGGTGTATATGAGAATGGAAAAGTATTTATGTAAAGAAGATTTCTGGAAAGCAATAAAAACTACTGCAAGTAATGTTAAATTTGAAACAATACTTAACAAACTCAATGGTTGAAAGACAGATGAAGGTTATAAAATATCAAGGAGCCCATATGTAAAATAATATTTTATTCAGGTAGGTTTTGTGTGTAGGTTTCTATGGCCTATATCTTTTGGATTTATTTATAAATATAAATTTATGATGCACTTTGATGTCATAATAGAAATAGCACCTCCAAAATAAGTTATTATCTGTAGGCTTGTAAAAGTAAAGGTAGATCTTATAAGGTGAATAGATATTATAAGGTGAGTAGATATTATAAGGTGTGTAGATTTTATAAGGTGAGTAGTCGGTTAGCAGAAAATGTGACACAGCAATCCGAAGATGCACAAAAGTAACAAAAGATACTACGTGTTAAGAAATAGGAAAGTGTTCTCAGAAAGAACGAGAAGATTGCTCCTAATCTCCTATAAGGCAGTGGATGCTAGACAATTTCCCCAAAGATGAAGAAGAGACTTGAACTGACAGATAAAGCTCGAGAGATGGACATGTGCGCAGCAGGTGAATTTTAAGGAAATTTAAAGAAATTTAAGGAATTTTAAAGAATTTAAGGAAATTTATGGAAAGTTAAGAAATTTAAGGGAATTTAAGGAATTCTAAAGAATTTAAGGAAATTTAAAGAATTTAAGAAAATTTAAGGATTTTAAGGAAATTTAAGGAATTTAAGAAAATTTAAGGATTTTAAGGAAATTTAAGGAATTTAAAGAGAATTTTAAGGAGAACTCTAACTACAAAGAAACTGCAGCTGACAATGAAAAAGTGAAAGTTGAAATTTCTGGGAAATATTATGAGGAAAGAAAGCCTAGCGAGTTTAATACTTACAGTGCACATTAAAGACAAAGTAATGGAACAGTGACGCGCGCGCGTAATTAGCAAATTTGGATGAATGGGGGGGGGCAGAAAAAAGACAAAGTGGTATGATGAAAGTGCAAAAGTTGTCTAGGGTAACAAAATACTGGTAGTTGGGGAGAGACATGATCTACGCCCAGAAAGGACAACACACATAAAAGAAGATTGTAAAATGAAACTCACTGATACATTGCTCATATAAATATATTTTGAACATTTTATTTACATTAATTCTAATTTTATCTGGAAAACAGAGATTTACATAATAAATATTAGATGAACGATAAATAACTTATAATATATAATAATATATAAATAAATAATAGATATTTTGAAAATATGCAAAAATTTCAATCAAACCATTTTCAAGAAGAATAAATCGCCCGTCATTTATTCAGACGTGTTTAACGCATAAACATGGACGCACATCTGCAGAATTTGAAAAGCAAAGCCACATCGTTGCGTTAAGATAAAAAGCCGTTGAAGATCAACTAAAAAAGCATAGAAAACAATCGAAAATGTGTGTCCGTGCAGATCTAAATTCCCACCAAACATATTGGAAATATTTAGAACGTTAATCAGTTTAATGATGAACTTTTTCGGACCAGATGAAAGAAGAACAGGAAGAAGAAAAAAAGATGAAACAACAACAACAACAACAAAAAACAAAACAAAAATGAAAGGCGATAAAAGCGAAGTGAAGGAAGAACAGTCATAAAAAAGAAAAAAAAAATAATGCTGAAAAAGCATGGAGAACAGAAAATAAAGACGATAACGAAAAGGAGGTAAACAAAGAGGAAGAAGAAAAAGAAGAAGAAGCAGAAGGAGGAGGAGGAGAGGAAGAAGCAGAAGAAAAGAAGAAGAAGAAGAAGAAGAAGAGGAGAATAAGAAGGTGAAGAGGAGGAGGAGGAGGAGAAGAAGAAGGTAAACAAAATAAGATGGAAGACGAAGAAAACGCGAACATAAAGGTAAAAAGGGAAAATGAGTAGAAGAAGAGGAGGAGAAGGAGGAGAAGAATAAGAAGAGCGAGAAGAAGAAGAAGGAGAAGGAGGAGGAAGACAAAATAAGATGAAGAAAACGCGGACAGAAGAAAAGAAGAAAGAAAAAAGAGCAAACGAAGAAATATAAAACCTTTTCAAAAATTTCAAACAACAGTGCAAAGCTTGTCGGAGCAAAAACGTAAAGAGTACTATAAAGTTGCGGACGGTGAGCGCCAATGAAAATGGCCGCCGTTGCCAGTGGCCCGTTCGCCCTCCTCTGTCACTTATATCGAAGTCTCCGTTGGAGTTTTAATGAAGAATGCTTACTTAGGTGAGTGTGATTGTTGGCCATTGCTTTTGTTCCCACTGAAGCTTCTATCTCGTCATCCGGGCAATCGCTTTTGTCTTGCCTGGGACTTTGCCAAATGTTCAGCGATCGATTTTCGTCTTTAATCATAATCAGCAAAGACAAATCGATATTTTCTGAATACATCACGATTAATAACGCGCACACACACACATACGCACATACAAGTAAACACGCGCACACACACACTCTCCCCATCTCTCTCTCTCTATATATATTTATCTCACACAGATACGCATACATTATCTCTCTCTTCCTCTTGTACTATATATTTCTCTCTCTCTCACTCTCTCTCTCACACACTCTCTCACTCTTTGTATATATTTCGCATAAGTACAGGCACACATACTCTCTCTCGCCTTCCCGCTCTCTGTATTTTTCTCACACAAAGATACACGCACACGCGTGCACACACACTCTCTCTCATTTTCTCTGTATATATTTCGCAGATACATACGCACATAAACACCAGACACACATTCCACATATGAGTATGTGCATATACGGGCTATATACATATGTGTATGTATGCGTGTGTGTGTGTCTATGTATATTTGTATCTGAATGAGTGTGAGGATGAGGGAGGGAGGCAGCGAATGTGTGCGTGAGACAGAGAGAAAGAGAGAGAGAGAGAGAGAGAGAGAGAAGGTGAATATATCACTAATTATGTACATATATAACCTGCTTATTGGCTGATGATATCCTTGTCTGTGATGGATACTTTGAACCTTCGTAAAAAAACAGTATTTCGAATGAGGATTTTATAGGAAGGCAGTAAGTATCTGTCTATATTTCTGAGATGAGGTATTATGTACACTATTTACATTATTCGGACTATTGCCCTCATCTGTGTCGCCATATTTATTACAACGTTACGGCCTTTCAGTATCTGTCTCTATTTCTGAGATGAGGTATTATGTACACTATTTACATTATTAGGACTATTGTCCTCATCTTTGTCGCCAATTTTTATCACAGCGTTTCGGCCTTTCAGTATCTGTCTATATTTCTGAGATGAGGTATTATGTACACTATTTACATTATTCAGACTATTGTCCTCATCTTTGTCGGCATATTTATTACGACGTTTCGGTCGTTGTACGCTCCGGCTTTCTTCAGGTGGTTGGAATGTCGAACTGAACCCTTTATTTCGCTCACTGAGGTAGACTGTTCTAGTTCCATGTGCCATGTTTTAATGGATGTCAGTTTACGGCCGAAACGTTGTAATAAATATAGCAACAAAGATGAAGATAACAGTCCGAATAATGTAAATAATGTAGGCAGTAAGTAATCCAGATAGGCGGAGAGAGCAAAAGTCAATCTTTTGATCGAGGCTAAGCTTAGTAACTGACTTATTTGCTGCAGTCATTACATATTTTTAACTGATGACACTGATGGGTATTCGAGTACGGCTAAAGAGTAAGATTTCAACTTCTTTACAAGGTAGGCAGATCTCACTTTTTTCATTTTCCACTACCTTCGGTGCAATATAATCTTATTTCTCTGCGTGGACCTGTTTCAGACTAAACCCAGGTTAATCCTATCCCTGCTGCCGTTTTTACTCTATTTACATGCGTCCCCACCCCTCGGATTACCACATATACTGCGCCAGAAACAACAGCAGCAATAGGTGTGTCCCGGACCAGGCAGCCCGTCGGAGTCCATTTAGATTGGTTGCTATACCAAGGCCGATTATTTTACCGATACTTAGTGGAAGAAGTTTTCGATTCAAGCCTTAAAAGGGACAAGGAGTATTAAGAAAAATGAAAGAAGCAGGAACCGTAAGTCAATCACAAAAATAACGTTTAGAGTAATAAAGTAGAAATAATGTCAGATTAAAAAATACATTTAAAAATAATTATATATATATATATATATATATATATATATATATATACAGTGAACATTGAAGTCAACACTCAGAGGCGACAGACTGTTTCGTGCTAAATGCAATCATCAGGCCTGACGATTGCGATTAGCATGAAACAGCCTGTCGCCTCTGAGTGTTGACCTCAATGTTCGCTTTTATATTTACATATGTTCTATCTCTGATATTCAGCACTTTATCCCATAAAAATAGCATATATATATATATATATATATATATATATATATATATATATATATATATATATATAATATGTATCAGTAAATCAGTAAAGACATCCGTGTTGGTAGAAAATAATCATAATCCAAAGAATACATATTCTATTCATACGAACTTATCGTTAAAAATGTTGCCGACATTAAATAACCCTTTAAGGTTGATATGCCACAAAACAAAATAAACCAAACCAATTGAGGTTGATATGCAGTAAAACAAAACAAAACAAAAAAAAAAACAAAACAAAACAAAACACCTACCAATCTAAACCAAACAATACATATTCTAT
>OZ010574.1:7653902-7838902 GCA_963932145.1 Acanthosepion lycidas | reverse complement strand
ATATCATAGAAAAAAATATTAAATTAACTTTATGTAAGAAATAATACCATTTTAAAATAATTTTCGCAGTATAAAATCGGAATTAAGAAAAAGTCTTGGGAAGAAAAATCTGTTAAAAATATATAAAAACAAAAAGTTATTAAAATAAGTTTCTCGGGCGAAATTTTGTAAAATTTGTAAGAAGAAAGAAAAAAAATTAAAAATATTCCATTTCAGTAAAAGAAGCGTGGTAAAAAAAATCAACATTTGTTTCATTTGATAGAAATATAAATACAAACTTCATAAAAATAACGTTGATTATTAGTGTCTTTTCTTTTATGAATACAAATTTCATGGAGACGAATATTAAATTAACTTTATCTGAAAAATGTTAAATTAACTGCCAAGTAACAAGAACAGGTTTCTTAAATTGTATATTTTTAATGAATTTCGCAAAAAATGTTTTTCCAATAAAATCAAAATAATATAGCAAGTCCAAAGGTAATAAAATAAATAAAACTTATAATTTAATTAAATGAGCTAAATATATTCCAAATGTAGAAGCAAAAATATTCTTAAGCCAATTACAGCAGGGAATTATGGAAAACCCTAACGGAAATTAAAAATCTTTGTTCACAGTGTAACGATAAGATTTTATATAGGCCTCCAGTTCTGTGCGAGAGATACTAGATAAAATGGTCTTAAATAAAGATCGCCATGACTCAGCTGGTAGAATTTCTTTCTTTTGTTATTTCTTTCTTCGAGGTTCTTCTAAAGTCTTATTGATTTTACGTTTTGTACAACTTCCTGGTGGAATCATGAAGGTGTCATTTACATATCTAAGTTGGCTTTAGAGGTGAGGTCCCATTCCTCAATGTATTCCGTCTAAATATGTTTGTCATTACGGGGAACTGTTGAGATCCCATAGCTAAACCTTATTCTTATCAATATATATTAGAATCCAATTGAAAGTATTTTGTTTGTACACAGAAAGCCAACATCTCTGTCACGTTATCTACTGGGATCCTTGAGCACTCTCCGGGAGAGGAATCTAATTCTAACTTATCCCGAACCAAATAAAGAGCTTCATTGGTAGGATCAGAATCTCCAAGCTCGCTATTCTGTTGATGTGAATCGGGGCTTCTCTGATGGCCTACACAAAGTAGACATATATATATATATATATATATATATATATATATATATATATATATATATATATATATATATATATATGTTAATGCATGTTTCATTAAATAATATAGACAAGTTTTGTCTATTTATTTTAAGTAAGTTCCTTTCATATTGTCTGATAAGTTTAATAACATTATCATTGAAAAACGAAAGGGAATCACCATACTGATATATGTTTAAATCTAATCTAAACTTTCGGTTTACATAAACCATTATCAAAGATGACAATTACTTTTCAATATATCAACCAATACACGGACGAAACGATAATGATTGTCTGTTTTTGTTGCATGAAAAATTTCAAAGCAACGACTTACTTTCTATACGAGACGTGGAAGCGAAAATCGCGTCGCAGCTCGTGACGTCACACATGACCACGCGAGAGTGAAAGCGATATGTATTAAGTATGTTATTAAGCTTATCAGACAATATGAAAGGAACCTACTTAAAATAGACAAAACTTGTCTATATTATTTAATGAAACATGCATTAATGAAAAATTGCTGCCTAAATATGCACAATATATATATATATATATATATATATATATATATATATATATATATATATATATAAGTAAGCATATATGTATGCATGTGTTGTAGCATACCTACAGGCGATAATGGATGTTTCCCTATTTCCATAAATACAGTAGTGAATACTGTACGTAGTCTTGAGTTGGAGATTCGTCTCCAGCTGTACTCGTCAAAATCTCTGTCTCCGGGCAGAGAGGATCACCAGACGAGTCTATGTCGAAGGGCAGAGTCTCGTCTCGGCAAACAGCTACCCGACCCGTTTTATACGGGGTCTACGGGGAATTTTTTTACGAGCCTACAGGCTCGGATACACCCCATTAAATTCAGCCTTTGTGTCAGATCTGACCGCGTGAGGCTGTTGGTAGATATCCTAGAGTTAGAGATCCATTGAGGAATGCACTTGGCTCACTTCCATCAGTTGACTGCTTCTTCTACGCGCCGCTGGCGAATCTTATATGTGTTGTTCAGTCCTAAGTATTATCGTTCATTACCGAACTTCGTTTAATTATTCTATTCAGTAACCTTCCCTAAGGTACGACATTTTGGTGACGAGGATTAGCCAAAATTACAACACTATGTTTAAATGAACTGGGTATATTCTTTGCATGCAGAACTCACGGATTCTGAAGTATTTCTTTTATAGCTACTTCAAAGTTGATGGACTAATTCTACAAGCCATCTTTCCTCATTGTGTGTTCCAGAAATTCTATTTCTTTTTTCTCAATGCAAGTGTTTTTTTTTTTTTTTTTTTTTTGGTTCCCGTTCTTGGTAAAAATTCTTCATTACTCGCATATTCCGTCTTTCGTATTGTCGGTATTCATCTATAGAACATCGTCTTTGTTTTCAAAAACTCTTCTTTTTATCTGTGGGGAAATTGTCCAGCATTCACTGCCATATAGAAGGACTGATATTACATAACAATTCAGCACTCTTTTTCTTGTTTCCTAAGGAAATTGTCCTATATCATCTCCTGTTTGGAAGTTTGAATAAAAATGACAATTGTTTTCGTGCATATCTGTAAAATATTCAAGCAAATTAATGAAAGACAAGATGGCGACGGTTAGGGGTTTTAATCTGCTCTTGATTACGATTTCAAATATTGCTGGAAATTGTACCTACCTTCTTGCGTCATCTGCTGAGCAGACGAGAGTTGATTGATTGACTTGTGATGTTTAGATTAATGAAGAAGAAACATTTTTAACGTAGGGCATAACGATTGAATCTGTTTTTTCTTTAGGAGACAACGACAGAAAAAATGGAATACAGATTCTGATGCAGAAAGGCGAATATAAAGACATCATTGGATTAGATCGAATAGTCTGCGAATTTCTTAGACAAAATATTGTCAATTAGTTTGACTTGTATTTCTTTCATTGTTTCTCTTCCTTTTAAACTGAGTGACAATTTTTTTTTAGTTGCGTGAATTTCGTCGATAAACTATTGCCAACTTACATGAGTTTGTGACTAATATTTGTTTTATTTTATCTATATTATCTTGATATTAGTAATTATTAGTATCTTGGGTATTAGTAATTATTAGTAATTATTGGTATCTTGGGTTTTAGTAATTTTAAGTTATATGAATTTTATCGATAATTTATTATCAGTAATTTTCAGTTTCGGGCAAGTATTTCTTTCATGTTATTTCTGTTGCTTGAAATTCTCAGATCGACTTTCTACGATCGCGAAGTAAGCAGCGGGAGACATCAATAGGAAAGATGTAACGAAAATTGCATCAGATATAAGCAATTCTGAAAGCATAGATTTGTTCAGCAAATAATTGCTGAATTATTTAAGCGAAATAGATTTACCAAAAAGACAACCCAAAAATAAAACCAAAGAAACAGATGGTGGCAACATGAATATTGGCACCAATCGATTACAATCTTTAAAATCATTATTTTGAAGTCTTTCCATATTTCCAAGAATGCGAAACAAATTGAGAAATAGACGAAATAGTTAGAACAAAACTTCTATAAAATTTCCTAGAGAAATGAAGTTGTCATTTTTATGTGTGAAAAGAGACATCGAAATTGAATTTCCATGTTTCTATTTTCTGTTTAATTAGTGTCCTCGAAAAAGGACGATACATTTTTCTGTAATTTGCAGGCGATCTTGAGAAAATTGAATGATCAAATCACTGCAAAATGCTAGTCTCTTTTCGCTGTTGCACAGATGATTTAAAATTCACAGAATATATTTTTAACCAATGATAAGTTAGAAGTTTTAGACACAGATGTGAGACATTTTTTTTTTCTATAAATTTCCATAACTCATCTGAGTTATTTATTCCCCCGGAAAAAATCGTACAATGAACTAAATCTATCCCATCGTTTTGGATGGCTGTTAACATTACAAAAAGGATCGTCAGCACTTTGACAGGTCTCCCAAGTAAGACACCCCCATAGAGGAGAACATAACTAAAGACTGTGTGTATGCTATCCCGTGCAGCTGCGGAAAGAAATTTAAAGGCAGACAGGCCGCCCCCTTAAGGTAAGGCTTCAATAACACCAGAAAGTTGTAACACGAGGGGAAGTAGAAAAATCAGGCGTGGCTGACTACATATGGAGAGAAAAGGGAGATCACCGCCCTTTGTGGGATCAGGTTGAGATCATAGACAAAGAACACCATTGGAAAATGCGTAAACTTAAGGAATCAGCACATATCCTAGGTCACAGAAATCTCCTGAGCCGAACAAGCATAGAAATGAATACAATATGGGAACCAGTAATAAGGAGTGCCAAAGAAAAGTGATAATAACAACAAAAATTGCAATATGAGCTCTGGTAAAAACATGAAAATAATAACCGCAAAAAAAAAAAATTGCAATATGAGCACTGGTAAACATTAGGTTTATAATACCCAGAAATTTAATACACAGATGTCCTCAAGGACACATGGCACAGTGGATAAAAGGCGTTGGTTAGATAAAGTGACAGGACCCAAAGAGTGTGAGTTCAATACCCGGTTAAGGCAGTGGAGAACTTGGAGAGGGGAATTAACAGGAGATAACTGATAACCATGAAACATGGCACGTAGAACTAAAACAATCTACTCTAGTGAGCGAAATAAAGGGTTCAGTTCGACATTCCAACCACCTGAAGAAGGCCGTAGCGTACAACTGCTAATACGCATGGCGACAAAGATGAGGAGTCCGAATAAAGTAAATAATGTACATAATACCTCATCTCAAAAATATAGACAGATACTGAATGGGTGAATCGTTGTAATAAATATGGTGACAAAGATGAGGACAGTAGTCCGAATAATGTAAATAGTGTACATAATACCTCATCTCAGAAATATAAACTGATATTGACAAGTTTTTAATTCTACTAGGCCTCACCCAAAACATGGTACCAATAGTATAAATAGAATGGCCTGTTGCGTGCCTTGCTTGGAGTGAAAGGCTTATAAAAAAATAAATAAAATAGCAAAACTGTTAGGCAAGTCAATAAGAACAAATGTTTTTACTTTATGAACGAATATCAAATTATTGATTTTAAAAATGTCATTCACCGAATGAAAATAAAAAAATATATGATACGATGAGTAAAATAATTATTTAATTTTAATAGATATTTTCTGTCTGTAAACATGAGCAACAAAGAAGAGTTTTTGATTTTGACTTCGCTGTAAAAAATACTTGTACAATATAATTGAAACGAACCAATGAAGACAAAATCTAATGAGTAAAATCAATCGAAATATCCAACAAAACAAAATTAAGAAAATTAAAAAAAAACTTCGACGATGTCTTGTGTCTAGGATCGTCAGCGAAATAACACTTGTAATAGGAATATAAAAAACGTGAAATCAGTATTGAAAAAAAAAAGTCATAAATACTTGTTTCATGGAGCTGATGAATAATGAGTTGAAAAAAAAAAAAAAAACACACACACAGAAATGATAATCTACAGAGAAGGCGTGGCTCAAATTGTGCCCCAGACACTACTGTGCGCGCAGCAAACGGTCGTTCACTTGTTCACGATACATACGCAGTACAATTTTTATGTTATCGTTAATGGTTTAATTCTTAAGTAATTCTTTCTCTCTCGAACACACAGACACACAAGTTGTTCGAACGCCATGTTCATTCTTAACACAGAAAATTAAAACCTCCAGGAAGATTTATCATGAAATACTACAAGTCGATTTTCTCAGAAATTTGAAATTATTTTCTAGTGTAGATCATTTTAGAAAATTAACATAAACTGACGAAATATTAGTCATATATAATTTCCATTTTAAGAACGACACATGAAAATGAAAAGACTGATGTAAGTGGTGGCACGTCTAAAAATGACGGTTTATCAAGAAAAGTTTGGATAACACACACACCCGAACCTACATTTTTTAAAACTTTTCTGCTGTTCTTTCTCTTTATTTAGGGATTATATATATATATATATATATATATATATATATATATATATGAATTACATAAAAATGAAACTCAATTGTACCCCATTTCGATGGCCATTTTCACCCCTTCCCGGATAACCTCCCAGACGAATGTAATTGCTAAATGGGACCAACATTTTAGAACTGGCAACTGTTTTTCATGGATAAGCGCAATGGATGACATGACGATTGCGTTTAAGCATGGAACAGATTGTCGATGCTGGGTGTTGATTTTAATGTTCACTTTTATATTTACATACACTCTATCCCTGATATCGAGAAATTTAACTCATGAATATAGCATACCTCAAAACTATATATATATATATATATATATATATATATAAATATAAAAGTGAACATAGAAGTTAACACTTAGAGGCGACAATCTATTTCATGCTAGATGCAATCGTCAGGTGGCCTGATGTACTCTTCTGGGATAAAGTATTGTAATTATTTACATCATTTACATTGTTCGGACTGTTGTTCTCATCTTTATTGCCATATTCACAACGTTTCGGTCGTTGTACGCTCCGGCCTTCTTCAGGTGATTGAAATTTCGTACCGAAACTTTTATTTCGTCGACTAGTACACATGGCCCAGTGGATAAAAGCGTTGGTTAGATCCAGTGACTTGACCCAAAGAGTTCTGGGTTCATTAACTGGTGAACAGAAAAATTGCACATGGAACTAGAACAATCTACCCCGGTTGACAAAATAAAGGGTTCAGTTCGAAATTCAAATCAGCTGAAAAATGCTGAAACATCATGAATATGACAATAAAGATGAGGACAGCGACCCGGGCAATATATATATATATATATATTATACTCACTCATTTCCTAATGATCCAAATGATAACACACACCCATAGTAATATACACGGTTACACACACCATACGTATTCACTCACTAAGAACCAAATAACACACACACTTAACAGACACATCTCCTTTCCAGGAACCAATGAAACTGTCAAAATGACCACGGTAATTCAGAGCAGCATGAATCCATCCAGCACTTATCTCAAATAACAACTTAAAAGAGACTGTTTGACCAACACAAAGACTGACCAAAATTCATGTTAAAAAAAACCCAAATGAAAACTACAGACAAAAGTTCATTTTCTGCATCAAGGCATTCATTTCTGTAGTTCACTGCTACCAGCAAGCAGAAAATTATTTTTCTCTTGATGATGGCCATGTTGGCCGAAACTAGTCGAGGAATCTAAATGAAATAATAATAAAAACGAAGAAAATTAATATACAACTCAGTGTGTCTGAAGATTTTAATTTTTTAATATTATATATATATATATATATATATATATATATATATATATATAATATAAAAGGCTCAAACACTAATATTCCATGGTTATAATTTATTACAGTGAAGTTTAGTGAAAGTCTATGTGTGGGAGTGGGAAACAAGTGTGAGAGGGAAATGTATGAAAGTTCTAGAGAGAGGGTGTAATAGAAGAAAGAAGAACATAAAGTCGAAAGGTGAAGGAGGGGATTAAAATTTAACAGAGAAAAATTTTAAAGAGAGGAGTTAAATAACGGTTTCAATGAGTGAGATACAGATAAATATGAATTATTTTCAGATGCATAAATCACTACCGATTCGCTGACATAAAATTAAAATTAAAAAACAGACACCGGAAATGTGTGGATACATTTGTGGTGACACTATGCACAATAAAAAACGATGTGATCTAAGCTTAAAATGTTCCGTCTGCTTTGCATTACTGATCTTATGTATACAAGAGATAATGAGAGAGAGGGAAAAAAGGGGGGCGCAAACTAAAAACGAGGACATTTATAAGAGAACTGATGTGTAATCAAGAATAATTAGACAAAGCAAGTAATATCACCTACAGGTTACAAATTTAACATATATATATATATATATATATATATATATATATATGTGTGTGTGTGTGTGTGTGTGTGTGTGTTATACATAAAAGGTTAATGGTCAAAGTTGAATTAGATTACTGATCTGTTTTTATTTGATGAAAAATCTTTGAAATAGCTTACACCATTATTTTACGATAGTTTGCCAATGCTGCCAATAATGACGCCATGGATGAAATTTAGTTGGTACTATTATTAGGTTTTCACACGTGAATCTTTTTGGCAACTAATCAGTTTCAACAGTCAGTTCCATTTTTCCTCTCATCACTCGGCTGTGGAACACTTTTCCTATGTCTGGCTTTTCTGTCACCTACAATCTTCACACATTTAAATGCAACGTTAATCGCCATCTTCTGTCTTCTTGGATCTTGATCTTTTATTGTCCTTTTTCTACCTTTTCCCCACTAAAGTACTCTCATTCACTTTAACTTTCTTCGTCCTAGGTCCGTTATCGCCTTGTATGGGGTGAAATGATAAAGACCCCGTCGATTGTAACTTCACAACAACGCATCTGCATTTTTACAGTTCTTATTCATTGAATAATTTTCTTGATATTTTTCTAATCATTTCAACCCAAGTAAGACAATAAAGTCACTAAGATGCAAGGGGTTTACTGATTGTGAGAGTGTTGAATAATAGTTTCAGACTATTATTTTTTTAGTGGCAGTGTATTTTGGCTCAGTCTTTCTGAGGCTGACCTTTTAGGTCAGATGGTAGACAAAACAAAGGAAGTCATTTTTGATTGGTTAAAACTAGTGTGTGAATATTAGAAAGATAGAAAGGGATTTCGGGGAGTCAGAAATTATACGTCGAGGAATGTAGACCTGTTGTTTTGTGTATGAAAACTGTTTCCCAGCTGCGCGGGATAGCAACACCACTGGCTAGTTAGAAGATGTATCCGTCGACATAGTTAATAAAATAATAGTTAAGTTAAAATTCCTTTGTTGAATTTCTCATTTATCTCCAAACAAAACAACTAGCGATCAACAGCCGAGAGAGAAGATACAATGTTATGCAATCGACACCGTCAACCAAGAGACTCACCCGCTAGAACGAGGGGCTTATACAAAAAGAGAACACGAGAAAATAAACACTATTAAGAAGAGAAAAATTTAAGATCAAAGTTGACTGGGAACCAAGAAACTGGAAAAGAATTTCACAAGAGAGAAGTTCAAGGGAAGAAACTGTTACATCTAGCCATTTCGACTCTAAAATTTTTAAAGATATTTTCGATGAAGACTTAATTCTCGTACAAAGTAACAGATTTATAGCTCTTAGTAAGGACCAAACTTACTACAGTGGTGCTGATACAGCTCTATAAAGGTTGTCGGGGAGGGGGGTAAATTAGATGTTAAAGCAGGGAGCTAAATCAGATGTTAAGTTTTAAAGGCCTCTAGTTCCATATATATATTTTATCTCTCGTAAAATTAACATTTTAAAAAAATCTATCATCTTACTGTCATTTTTAAAAAAATTTTAAATAGACAATTTTGTGCTTTTCACTTGCATTTATTTCCTAGAATGGGACCAATAGATATTTTTTGCATATATGACACAAGTTATTAGAAGCTAACAGTTTGAAAACAAAAACAGCCGGCCAAACAAACAAATCAAATAATTAAAAAAAACACAGACACAAACAAACGGAAAATGCAGTTTTCCAATCTATTTTGAAACTGAATATCAGCAATGATTTTATGATGTAGACGAATTTGTGATATTAAGTTAGCAACAATTTCAGTTCCCGCAAAGTACGTGTGTGTCGTGGTCGGGGAGCAGAAACCCACCCACCCAGCTCCCCCTTATAACACCCGGGGATGTAGTGGTGGTTCTTGGCTGTTCGCTACAGTGATTTCAGTTATCCATAATACAACAATGTTGAGTCTCCTCTCGTTCACGTGTGTATACTGGTAAAAGAGGCCGAATGCCTCCGTCAGATGTAGTTTTACTGAAAGTCTTAGGCGAACGAGATATTTGCGTTGTTTTTCGAGTATCCAAACGAACCATAAAAGAAAAGATGTTTACAGGCACGAGACGACAGTAAGACGATTGCCAATGATATGACTGCTCAGCGGAAAAAGGAAGATATTCTACTGAATAACCGTTAAGTATCTTTTCCATTTGATTTCGTGTTTTCAGGCTCTTTCGCAGACAGCTTGTCTTGTTATTCTAGATAATTCCAGATTCCTCATTCGCTTCGACGGCCAGAAAGGCAGGCAATCATAGAAGCGACGTAGGATGTGGATCGGGTTTTGAATATATATACGCCCGTCATAGATGGAAATTTTCTGTCTAGCAGTTGAGACAAGTCTTTCTTGGCTACTTGTAACAGAGGTCGGTGTTCGAACCCAGGTAAAAAAAACAAAACAAAACAAAACAAAACAAAAAAAAACAAAGCAAAAAACAAAACAAAAAACAAAACATTCTAATCATGATTTTCAAAGGTTTTTTTTTTAGGGTAAACGTTATCTGAGCAGAAATCAGAATTGCGAGCCAAGTTTAAATTCTGGTCTAGTCAGTTGATTTTACTTTCGTACATATGCTCTTGGGGAGGCATGAACCCATCTCTTATTCCCTTTCTGTCTAGCGGTTGAGACAAGTTTATCTTGGCTACTTGGAATAGAGGTCGGTGTTCGAGCCCAGGTGAAAAAATTCTAATTATGATTTTCAAAGAAGGCTCTTTTTTTTAGGGTAAACGTTATCTGAGCAGAAATCAGAATTGCGAGCCAAATTTAAGTTCTCGTCTTGTCAGTTGATTTTACTTTCGTACATATGCTCTTAGGGAGGCATGAACCCATCTCTTATTCTCACAACCATGAGTTAAGAGAAGATTAGCGGGAAACACTTTGTCTACATTTATTTCATCTACTACGACGTTGCACTGACCGGAGACCAAGATGCGGAGGTGTCAACGTCAACCAAGTACAAACGCTTAAATATCTTGGAAGTTTTTTAACAGGGTTTGCAGAATGTGACACCGAAATCCGAAGATATGCCGGAGAAATAAAAGAAGCCTTCCAAAAGTTAAGTAAAGAAATAGGAAAATTTCGTTCGAAATAAAGAAATGGACGCTTAACTGTAATGTAATATCATTCGTCCTCTATAGAAGGCAATCGTAGTCAATCTCCTGACAGATGAAGAAGTGACTTCAGGCAACAGAAATAGGGTTCTCAGAAGGATGCTGAGAATAGCATGGACAGAGCCTGTAAACAGGCATAATTCTTAAGGAAAATACTTAAAAAATGGTTAGGAATGCATAGAATCAGATAGAGACTGTTTGGTTTGGTTTATTTTATTTTACGTTATATCAACCTCAATAGGTTATTTAATGCCGACAAGAGTTTTAGGATAGGATCAAATGAATTGAATATGTATTCTTTGTAAGAAATCCGTTTCTAGAAGATTTGGTTCAGTTTATTTTGTTTTACAACATATCAACCTTAATGTGTCATTCAAGGCTGACATTTTTTTCTGGTAATATTTTTGTTTTGTCAAAAATCTATTACTGTTAATATTTTTTCCACAAAAACGTATAGCTTGTAATATTATTTTTTCAAAAACTTATAGCTGGTAATAGTTTTTTTTTCAAAAATTTATTTCTGGTAATAAGTTTTTACAAACTATTTCTGGTATTAAAACCTATTTTTACACTTTTATAATGTTTTTTACCTCATTTTCGGGGTTAACTATTTGCACATAGCTGGGACCCTAACTGGTGCTACCACCCCTGGTCAGGCTGTACCTGGGAACACCAGCAATTAAGAGGAGGTTCCATGCTCCTCAAAGCCTCCTGATCAGAGGCCTTGCTGCTGGATGTAGTTTATCGTCTTACCCAGGACGCGGATGTAGTTTATCGTCATACGCCAGATAGAGATAGATGAAATTTCTTAGGAACCTAATGTGGGAAGAGTATTTGTAGTTTTGGCACCAACAGGACATATCAAAAACAAACGGACCAGGAAAGGCAGAGTTCACATACCTGACGAACTTGTGTAAATGGGGGGGGGGTGAGTGGGAGAGATGACCTAAAGACAAACGTCACCTAGAACTACAAGGGATAGGAAGTTGTGGAGAGCTATTATCACCCACTTCATGAAGGAACACAGCGTATAGAAGAAGAAACAAAGTAGTAAGAAACAATAAAAATCCATCTGTATGGCAGTAAATGATGGACAATTTCCTCACAGATGAAGAGGAGACTTGAGGCAACAAAGATGAAGTTCTACTGGAGGATAGTGAGATTGGAAGTTTTAGGAAAAATTAAAACAAATAGGCTAATTATATTTAGGACCGGAAAGAGACGGTTAAAGTTTCTGGGGCAGAAAATGAGGAAAGAAGGCTTTGAAAATTTGATACTTATAAGGCATATCGAAGGTAAAAGGAACTGTGATAAACCTTTTTGTATATGGATGGCAGAACAAGGGTTAGAAGGGATGGTGAAAAGACAAGCCTTACTACGAACCACAAAGGGTAGGATATTGTGGAGATCCATGATCGCCCAAGTTCTAACTGGACACGGCATAGAGAAGAAGTATGTAATCGAAACCGGTCCTATGACTTAATTAGAACATACGCTCTGAGTGAGTACGCAGTTTTCTTCATTGTTTTCGAAATAAACGAGGGGATGCATAGCGAAAGGTGCTTTTCAAAAGTTAAGCAAAATATTAAGAAACAGGAAAATTTACTTAGAAACGAAGAAAAGAGGACTTAACTGCTGTATAATACCAGTCCTCCCACATAGCAGTGAATTCTGAACAATCTCTTCAAAGAAGTAACGACATATCAACCTCAATAGGTTATTTAATGCCGACAAAAGTTTTAGGATAGTTTCATATGAATAGAATATGTATTAATTGTAAGAAAGTTTCTGGGAGATTTGGTTTGGTTTATTTTGTTTTACGGTATATCAATCTCAATAGAAATGCAGTCCTACAGAAGGATGCTGAGAATGCCATAGATTAAACGTATGAGCAATGAAGAAGTTTTAGAGGAAAAGAAAACATCAGAAAACGACAGCTGAATGTTTTTGGGTACACAATGAGGAAACAAGGGTTGGAAAATTTAACACTCACAGGACATAATAAACGCATGAGGAACATTGGAAAACTGCATAACCAACTTAACGAGTTGGATAGTAGAACAGGGTTTAGTAGCGATAGCAAAAGGAGAAAATTTACGAAGAGCTACAAATAAGAGGAAGTTCTGGAGTTGTTGGATGCAGTTTATCGCCGTACCCAGGACGTGGATGTAGTTTATCATCATATCCAGGACGCGGATGTAGTTTACCGTCATACCCAGGACGGATTGGAAATAAAGTTCACTCTTTCGATGTGACTCCATCTTGTGTCCCTTATGTCTCAAGAAGAACGTTTTATCTATCGACTTCTCTACCTCTTGAATTACAGATGTCTTATAAATGATAAAATCTAATCCTTTAAACTTCCCTAATGTTTTAGTGACGTATTTATTATTATTATTATTGTTATTATTATTATTTTATTTCCTTTGATTTCTGATGTGTACAAATTTTTTCCGGGTCCCCCCCCCAGGGACCTAAGGTTAGAAATGGCATAATGACATTATCCACTGACCAATTAAAAAAAAAAAAATAAACAAAAAAAACAAAAAAAAAACACAAAAAAAACACAGGCATATTTTACATAGATAAAGGCCTTCATAATGTGTGGGCTGTACTCGTGAGAACAATTTTTGCATTTCTTTAAGGCATGAACTTACAGGAATCCCTTCAGTTAGTCTACTGGAATCTTTTCCAACCAATTCCAGGGCTCCAACTAAAACAGGGATTATTTATGTTCCCATGTGCCATATTTCTGAGATTTCGATATCAAGGTCCTTGTATTTTGATAGCTTTTTGAAGATCATCAAAGATACATTTCAGTCTGCAGGGACTGCCATATCAATAAGGATGCACATTTGTTTTTGCTTGCGATCTCTAATAACAATGTCTGGGCGGTTGGCTTTGATTGTTCTGTCAGTGGGTATTGTGTAGTCCCATAAAATTGTAACAGGTCCTATCTCTATAATGGGGTCTGGATTCATACCAATTTCTTTCAGATTTTCCAATGCAGATATTAGGCCGCTCTGTCATGCCGGGTTTTATATTCAGTGGATACCAATATCGTGTAACCGGATACAAGATGATCAAGTCAACAAAATTAACTCCTACATTATGTTTTATCCTTTTATGTCACCCGTTGGATATGTCTACGAGGAAAGAAATGGTTCTTTTACATTGGCGCTGTTTATACTCCATTGAATCACGTGAATACTGTCACGGTCACGTGGGTTTGTGGACAATCTTCCTTCCCTCACAACAATTAATACATTTGTGTATTACTAAAATCTCAAATATATCCTGATCTACCTTTGTATAAGAGTGGATCAGTAATCATGAATCTATCCATCCCAGTCTGTTCATTATCTCTCTCTCTCTCTCTCTCTCTCTCTCTCTCTCTATCTATCTATCTATCTATCTATCTCAGTCTGTTCAATATCTATCTATCTATCTATCTATCTATCTATCTATCTATCTATCTATCTATCTATCTATGTCAGTCTGTTCTTATCTATGGAAGTAACTGAAGCAGAAAATCAGACACATGACAGCGTCAAGTCCTTTTCATAGAAATGATATATAAACAAGAAGCCCACGCCTGCGAGAGCTTTTACTTTTCCTGATAGCTTCAAATCTCGCGAGACTTGAAGGATTTTCTCTTTGGATTAACTCCACAACGCGTCTCACTAATCCAAGGTTTGCAAAATCCATTTACAGTCGCGTCACGAGTGCGAAATATATACGTCGTCGTAAGACACGAAATTTTGTTCATGTTTATTCAGCCTCTTGTCAGTAAGTAACCCTCAAGCTCAACGAACGCAGTGTGTGTGTGTGGAACTCTCTTGGTGAGTCGGTTTTATATATTATGTTAGTGTGATAAAAACACTTAATTTACTGGAAGCTGTGTTATTTATTTGTTATGTCTATTTCAAGTCTCACTTCTATACTTAAGCCTCAGGTATCGTGGAATCCTTGGAGAAGATTCTCGGACAAAAGGCAAGAAAGCCACCTTTGACTTTGAGGAAGCAACTTAGTCACTTTAAAAGACAATATCACTTGATACGTACATCAGTTTAAAGTATATACATTTATATGACTAAATCTATATTGCTCCAACTATAGATCAAATAGAGGATCAGAATGGACTCTCTTGTCTTGCCTAAGAGAAGAAAAACTTCAAATTCAAACCTTCGTGACGCATCCGAGCACGACTTTTCTGACATCATTTCTTCTGAATAACGTAGAGAGTTGTATCTTTACTACTATAATCAAATTATCTGTGTGGTTACTATAACTGTTCAGTCCTAAAATAAACTGTTGTGCTACCATATCTACAAATCGACGGAAAGTCCATGATGAACTATGATCAGGCTTCTACATTCAAATATATATATATATATATATTCGACTCTGCCGTCGAATTCGACGTATGAGGGTCAAGCGGATCAGTTCCTAGGACAACAGCACATGAGATTTGAGTATAGTAGTGAAGGTTTCGTGGAGGACCATCCACACTTTTTGAAGGACCGAATACAGAGACCTGGTGCACTACGTGCTACAAGATCCCCAAACGACCCTCCGCAGGTTTTGAATACAGAGTTGTTCTTCTCCTAGACCAGTTGCCATCCAAGGCTATAGAATCCAGTCTGTCCTGCTATTTACCCATAACTGGAGGGAGAAGAAGAGGATACGCACCTTTTTCAAGGATCACAACTTTCCCACGTGCTAAACGTGGGAAAGGTGTGATCCTTAGATCCTAAAATTAAAAGAAATGAAGATAAAGAAAAATTATGTAACTGTAAAATTCCTCAAAACTTTTCTCTCAGTAATAAATGTTGTGTTGAATCATTGCTTTATCCGTGCAATATTTCATCTATTGAAGACCAGATATAGTTAAAATCTATATTAGATGCACAAAACATAGTTTCAAAAGACGTTGAAACCAATATCAAATGCCCCTTAAAAATAATAAATACAAATATCAAACGTCCCTATCTAAATATTTCTAGCACTTAAAAGAAACCAATAAAACGCCAACATTAAGATGGAAATTAATAAGAAGAGCTAGAGATTGTAGGTCATTAAATGACCCATGTCCTTTGTGCATACATGAAATATTAAGATGGTCTGTGCTCATAAATGAAGTAAATTTCTTAATAGGTTATTATAAATTGCTTGAGAATGGAACGGAGCTATGAATTTTAAATTTAATTTTATAATTAAATTTAAAATTTTTAGTTTCTGTTTTGAAACATGGTAATACCTGCGTAGCGATGGTACCATACTTTTAAAATAGAAAATAATTATAATATTCAGCTCTACTGTTTCGTATCGAGCACTGATTTTTAAAAATAGAAAAAATAATAACTAAGAACACCAGATTGTAAATTTTACTGTTCTTTCTTATTATTTTAATATATATATATATATATATATATATACTTCTATATTTTAAAATATTTATACAAAGCAGAGCATCTATTAAAAAGAAGTAGGAAAGGGATACAAATTAATCACGCTACACTTATTGAATTAGTCCGAATGGTTGGTTAGTTGAGTGTTTACTACTACCAGTACAAGTGGTCGGTTAAAATCGACGATTCCATTTATAAAAAATGATGCAATATGACATTCGCTTACCTATTTCACCTTAACTTATCACTTGGAAGACTGGCGTAAAAGATTCTTTGTACATTTTTCCTAAATCATTTGGACTTCAAACTAAGCAAATTTGAATAGAATTTTGCATAAATTCTTAGATAATAAATCTCTCATTTGTAAATATATTCTACATAGTTAAAATATAAATAATATACAAATTAATATGAATATAATATAACTATAAATATAAATACAGTAAATATATAATATAATATAAAATAATATAAATATAAATAATATATAAATATAATATAAACATAATATATTATGAATATAGATAATATATAATATAGTATAAATATATAAATATATAAAATATGATTATAAATATAATATAAATTTAAGTAATATAAATATAAAATAAATATAAATAATATATAATATAATAGTCCGCATAATGTACAGTATTTACATTATGCGGACTATTGTCCTCATGTTTGTCGCCATATTTATCACAACGTTTCGGTCGTTGTACGCTCCGACCTTCTTCAGGTGGTTGGAATTTCGAACTGAACCCTTTATTTCGATCACTGGGGTAGACTGTTCTAATTCCACGTGCCATGTTTGATGGATGTCAGTTATCAGTTATCTCCTGCTAATTTTCCCCCTGAAAGTTCTCCACTGCCTTAACCGGGTATTGAACTCACACTCTTTGGGTCCTGTCACTGGATCTAACCAACGCCTTTATCCACTGTGCCATGTGTCATTGAGTGATCGAAATAAAGGGTTCAGTTCGAAATTCCAACCACCTGAAGAAGGCCGGATCGTACAACGGCCGAAACGTTGTGATAAATATGGCGACAAAAATGAGGACAATAGTCCGCATAATGTAAATACTGTACATAATACCTCATCTCAGAAATATAGACAAACATAATGTAATCTAAATATGAACATAATATAAATATATAATATAAATATAAGTAATATAAATATAATATTATGTAATATAAATAATATATAATATATAAATATAATGTATATAAATATAATATAAATATAATATAAACATAATATAAATATAATATAAAATAATATAAAATATAATATAAATATATAAACATAATATATATATAAATAATATAAAATATAATATATATATATATATATAAATATAAGTTATATAAATATAAATGATACAAACATAATATAATATAATATAAAGAAATAATATATAATATAAATATATAAATATAATATAATATAAATATAATACATAAATATAAATAATATATATATAAATAATATATAATATAAGGTTTTGTGGTTCATTCATCAATTTCAAAGCTAGACAGGGGATAATTATTGATCACTTAACTAGGCAACCCTTTCTTATTATAATTCACCAAATATATTTGGTTCTACCTTTGTCAGTATAAAACTCAAGGTGAGCTTAAGTTACGTTCAACAAATTTTCGGTCGTCACTAATGACGCCCAGGAGCATGTATTTTTCAGGTTTTGAAATTTCGAAACATTATAAAGTATTTAGTGAAGGGTCACGATTTGCGGTGTAACTATAATTCTAAATTACACCTTTATTTTCTGTCCGTCAGGTTAGTTAACAGAGATCTTTATATTTAAATAAGTTTTTTTGTGGTACAGAATTTAATAATAGCTAGGAAAAGGCAAAATTTATAATGCATTTCTTTTAAAAAGCTAAAAAAAGAAAAAAAAAACAAGAAAAAAAAACCCCAACCAGTTTCGTCCCAGGACTTATCAAGTTTATTTTCCTGGGAAAGCATTTAATTAAATTAACGAATGGAATGGAATGGAAAAATGAATTTCAAGAAAACTAGAGTCCAATAACATTTAGACCCAGTAAGCATTCCCTCTGTTAACAAAGGGAAATCCTACAGGATCTGATATACAAGGACTCTAGAACCTTGAGGTAAAATGTGGAGTGGGACCTAGATAAAATCAAAAAACGGTCCGCACTAAAATCAACCACACATTTCCTACTATTTATTATATGCTCAGCAATAGCAGAGCCAGAACTATTGGTTAGTTGGCTCTTCCTGGAAGACGGATTCAAAATCCTGGGGGGTAAGTGTTGTTTTATTCTCGAATCCACGACGCTGGGACATCCTCCCTATATAGTCGAGTCCACAACTACACTTATATTTATAAATCACTGAATTAACATGATGTGGGTGGGGACGTCCTTACGAATGGAAGAAAAAACAGGACAGGTAACAAATATTAGCTTAACATTCGCCGAAAAATAACAGCTATTGATCAAACGTGAAATTCGTCGAGATAGACTCTCACCCTCTGTACCAATATAGGGAAGATGCAGATAAACTGGGCATTTATCAACAAAATGCGGCTTCACCCTATGAAATTTACTAATGACGTCTTGGATAACGGAGTCTAAAACATCCAAAGGATATCCGTTTTTTGAAAGTGTCATTCTAACAAACTCATTTTAACCGCAGAGAAGGCCATCAGAACAAACCATAAGTGCCCTATGAGTTAAGGCCTTAATCAAATTAACCTTTCGTTGTCTGGGACAAAAAAGAGTCCCAACACGTATAAAGTCCCGAGAAAGTAGCCTTCCTAAATACAGAAGTCTCAAACTTGTCACTGATCCTATGAACAAGAACATCCAAAAAGGAAAGACAAGAATTGGACTCCTTTTCTACGGTAAACATAAGAGAGGGATGAACAGAGTTTAATTTGGTGAGAAATTTGTCGCCTTCAGCCTCATTATTAAAAAGGCAGAAGGTATCATCCACATAACGATGATACATAAGAGGACGACCAATACAAGTAAATAAGGAAGCCTCATGAAAAACCGACAAAATATTCGCCAAAGCTGGACCCAAAGGCGAACCCATAGCTACCCCGTCGATCTGCCGATACATAATATTAAAATTAAATTCGACAGACGCAGTGGCGAACATCATAAGATCCACAAACACACCCTCAGGAAAATCCGGAGGAGACAAGGAGGTACTATACAGCATATCGCAACACATGAACCCACCATCAGTAGAAGAACTACGTATAATTTCAACAAAGGAGAAAGAATCTTTAATGCAATAAGTACTTTATAAGATCTTTATATGTTTTATTCAACAATATAAAGTAGACATCTACCTGAAGATTTTCTAGCAACGATTTAAACTTTTCCCTTTACTTTTTCCAGTCACCGGAAAATTAAGACAAAATAATTGTTTTTTATTTATATTTGAAGTACGAGCAATGGACACTAGGGGCCATAAACACGAATTTCTCGATAACGTTTATTACAATATAAGTACTCAAAAATATATGATTCGGTGTTATATCTATTTATTGCTGAAATAAAACGTGAGTCAGATAAATCTATGGTTATTTTAAACAACAAATGTTCGTGTGAAACAAATGAAGAGACTAAAAAAAAAAAAAAAAAAAAAAATGTGGCCTATCCGGGAGTCGTCTTCTAAATTAACATAATATCTCCAATGTAAACTGTTCTGATTTTAAACTTTCCTTATTTTAAATAAAAATCTCGTTTTCCGAAAAATGTGGTTACTTAAAACTTTTTGCAACTCGTCAACAATATATTTAAATATGATTCAAGAGTTAATGTTAGTGAAGCTTTTCAAATAATTTATAATTCAATAAATATTTCCTTTTAATCCATAATCTTTTAATGAATACATGGCTTCCTTTATACCCTTTAATAGAAGTTGCTTAAAATCCCGCTCGGCTTTCGGTTCGTTCTCGTAAGTGGGATCCGATTTAATAAAGAATAGTGAAGAAACAAAGAAAAGTCTGCTGAAATGTTATGCAACATCATTTCGTTTGTATAGCAATGAATGCTGGGTAATGTCCCTACAGATGAAGAGGAAACTGGAGGCGACAGAAGTGTGATTCTACAGAAGGATGCTGAGAATACCATAGTGCGTAAAAAACGAAGAATAAAGAAAATAGAAGCAAGAATACTTATAATCTGAATCAGAAAGAGACAAACTGAAATTACTCAGGCGTAGGAAGGAAGGCTTGGAGAATTTGATAGACAGGGGGTGTCAGTGAGCTTGTGTAAAAAAGATGGCGGAACCAAAAGAGAGCGGTTTGAAAAATGGACAAATATTGCTAAGAGATTCTTTTTTTATTAAAGAAATTCCAATGATATATGCAGAAAAGAAGATTTGAGTTTACTACTTTCATCATTTCTTCTATCAGTCTTCCTAAAGATTTAGTCGATATAGAGGAACTCCCGCCTCCCGTGGACTAAATAAAGGGTTCTATCCGAAATTTCAGCAAATATCATCTGAAGGGACGGAGTGTACAACGGACAAAACATCGTGTATATGGCAATAAACATGAGGACAACATTCCCGAAAATATAGTTAATTTTAATGGTTACAATACCTCATCTTATATATATATATATATATATATATATATATATATATATATATATATATAGAGAGAGAGAGAGAGAGAGAGAGAGAGAGATAAATAGATAGATAAGATTAGTGGTCAATATATATATATATATATATATATATATATATATATATATATATATATATATATATATAAATTCTCAATAGGATAGAATCCAGGTAGAACTCGATGTCTAGGACAGAGTAAGAATATAATGTAAAAGGCCCAAAGGTCTGATGAATTGGATCGTGATTACGATTCCAATGTAATAAATTATAACCATGGAATATTAGTGTTTGAGCATTTTATATTATATTATATTATATATATATATATATATATATATATATATATATATGACTGATGCCAAATCAGTCGGGGTTCGATCCTGGATTGAGGCACTCAGATGTCTAGCCACACCGATGAGCTGTGATACAGCGAAACAGTTTGTCTGTAGATGACAATATTACGCCCGCGGAAAATTTAAATCCGGCCGAGAACTCTTGAGAGAAAGCGCGAATTTGTAAACAATAAATACTACTTCTAATACCGCAAAGCTCTTCTATGAATTGAGCTCTCTCGATCAGTGGCGTGGTTATTCGAAGAATAAGTACGCAAAAATTAGCCTTCCTCTCAAGCGGGCGCTGATAGATCAGGGGTAAAATCTCCGAGGGACGCTAAATCAGTCGGGTTTCGATCCCAGCTTGAGGCAATCGTATGTCTAGCTACACTGATTAGCTGTGGATGACTATATATATATATATATATATATATATATATATATATATATATATATATATATATATATATATATATATATATATATATATATATATATATATGTATTGTCACGCTCAGCTCATAAGTGTAGCTATATATAAGAAACTTTTTAGAAGATTGTACAACATGAGATCTCAAAGATTTTTGGAATTTTTTTTTTATGAGAGCGAAATTAAAAAGTAATTAACAACATTTTCCTCCAGAAATATTACAAAATATGAATAATAATGAGACATAAGGAATATATATATTTCTGAGATGAGGTATTATGTACACTATTTACATTATTCGGACTATTGTCCTCATCTTTGTCACCATATTGATTACAATGTTTCGGCCTTTCAGTATCTGTCTATATTTCTGAGATGAGGTATTATGTACAATATTTACATTATTCGGACTATTGTCCTCATTTTGTCGCCATATTGATTACAATGTTTCGGCCTTTCAGTATCTGTCTATATTTCTGAGATGAGGTATTATGTACAATATTTACATTATTCGGACTATTGTCCTCATTTTGTCACCATATTGATTACAATGTTTCGGCCTTTCAGTATCTGTCTATATTTCTGAGATGAGGTATTATGTACACTATTTACATTATTCGGACTATTGTCCTCATCTTTGTCACCATATTTATTACAATGTTTCGGCCTTTCAGTATCTGTCTATATTTCTGACATGAGGTATTATGTACAATATTTACATTATTCGGACTATTGTCCTCATCTTTGTCACCATATTGATTACAATGTTTCGGCCTTTCAGTATCTGTCTATATTTCTGAGATGAGGTATTATGTACACTATTTAAATTATTCGGACTATTGTCCTCATCTTTGTCACCATATTTATTACAATGTTTCGGCCTTTCAGTATCTGTCTATATTTCTGAGATGAGGTATTATGTACAATATTTACATTATTCGGACTATTGTCCTCATCTTTGTCACCATATTTATTACAAAGTTTCGTCCTTTCAGTATCTGTCTATATTTCTGAGATGAGGTATTGTGTACACTATTTACATTATTCGGAATATTGTCCTCATCTTTGTCACCATATTGATTACAACGTTTCGACCTTTCAGTATCTGTCGATATCTCTGAGATGAGGTATTATGTACAATATTTACATTATTCGGTCTATTGTCCTCATCTTTGTCACCATATTTATTACAATGTTTCGGCCTTTCAGTATCTGTCTATATTTCTGAGATGAGGTAGTATGTACAATATTTACATTATTCGGACTATTGTCCTCATCTTTGTCACCATATTTATTACAATGTTTCGGCCTTTCAGTATCTGTCTATATTTCTGAGATGAGGTATTATGTACAATATTTACATTATTCGGACTATTGTCCTCATCTTTGTCACCATATTTATTACAATGTTTCGGCCTTTCAGTATCTGTCTATATTTCTGAGATTAGGTATTATGCACACTATTTACATTATTCGGACTATTGTCCTCATCTTTGTCACCATATTTATTACAATGTTTCGGCCTTTCAGTATCTGTCTATATTTCTGAGATGAGGTATTATGTACAATATTTACATTATTCGGACTATTGTCCTCATCTTTGTCACCATATTGATTACAACGTTTCGACCTTTCAGTATCTGTCTATATCTCTGAGATGAGGTATTATGTACAATATTTACATTATTCGGTCTATTGTCCTCATCTTTGTCACCATATTGATTACAATGTTTCGGCCTTTCAGTATCTGTCTATATTTCTGAGATGAGGTATTATGTACAATATTTACATTATTCGGACTATTGTCCTCATCTTTGTCACCATATTGATTACAATGTTTCGGCCTTTCAGTATCTGTCTATATTTCTGAGATGAGGTATTATGTACACTATTTACATTATTCGGACTATTGTCCTCATCTTTGTCACCATATTTATTACAATGTTTCGGCCTTTCAGTATCTGTCTATATTTCTGAGATGAGGTATTATGCACACTATTTACATTATTCGGACTATTGTCCTCATCTTTGTCACCATATTTATTACAATGTTTCGGCCTTTCAGTATCTGTCTATATTTCTGAGATGAGGTATTATGCACACTATTTACATTATTCGGACTATTGTCCTCATCTTTGTCACCATATTGATTACAATGTTTCGGCCTTTCAGTATCTGTCTATATTTCTGAGATGAGGTATTATGTACAATATTTACATTATTCGGACTATTGTCCTCATCTTTGTCACCATATTTATTACAAAGTTTCGTCCTTTCAGTATCTGTCTATATTTCTGAGATGAGGTATTGTGTACACTATTTACATTATTCGGAATATTGTCCTCATCTTTGTCACCATATTGATTACAACGTTTCGACCTTTCAGTATCTGTCGATATCTCTGAGATGAGGTATTATGTACAATATTTACATTATTCGGTCTATTGTCCTCATCTTTGTCACCATATTGATTACAATGTTTCGGCCTTTCAGTATCTGTCTATATTTCTGAGATGAGGTATTATGTACACTATTTACATTATTCGGACTATTGTCCTCATCTTTGTCACCATATTTATTACAATGTTTCGGCCTTTCAGTATCTGTCTATATTTCTGAGATGAGGTATTATGTACAATATTTACATTATTCGGACTATTGTCCTCATCTTTGTCACCATATTGATTACAATGTTTCGGCCTTTCAGTATCTGTCTATATTTCTGAGATGAGGTATTATGTACACTATTTAAATTATTCGGACTATTGTCCTCATCTTTGTCACCATATTTATTACAATGTTTCGGCCTTTCAGTATCTGTCTATATTTCTGAGATGAGGTATTATGTACAATATTTACATTATTCGGACTATTGTCCTCATCTTTGTCACCATATTTATTACAAAGTTTCGTCCTTTCAGTATCTGTCTATATTTCTGAGATGAGGTATTGTGTACACTATTTACATTATTCGGAATATTGTCCTCATCTTTGTCACCATATTGATTACAACGTTTCGACCTTTCAGTATCTGTCTATATCTCTGAGATGAGGTATTATGTACAATATTTACATTATTCGGTCTATTGTCCTCATCTTTGTCACCATATTGATTACAATGTTTCGGCCTTTCAGTATCTGTCTATATTTCTGAGATGAGGTATTATGTACACTATTTACATTATTCGGACTATTGTCCTCATCTTTGTCACCATATTGATTACAATGTTTCGGCCTTTCAGTATCTGTCTATATTTCTGAGATGAGGTATTATGTACACTATTTACATTATTCGGACTATTGTCCTCATCTTTGTTGCCATATTTATTACAAAGTTTCGTCCTTTCAGTATCTGTCTATATTTCTGAGATGAGGTATTGTGTACACTATTTACATTATTCGGAATATTGTCCTCATCTTTGTCACCATATTGATTACAACGTTTCGACCTTTCAGTATCTGTCTATATCTCTGAGATGAGGTATTATGTACAATATTTACATTATTCGGTCTATTGTCCTCATCTTTGTCACCATATTGATTACAATGTTTCGGCCTTTCAGTATCTGTCTATATTTCTGAGATGAGGTATTATGTACACTATTTACATTATTCGGACTATTGTCCTCATCTTTGTCACCATATTTATTACAATGTTTCGGCCTTTCAGTATCTGTCTATATTTCTGAGATGAGGTATTATGTACAATATTTACATTATTCGGACTATTGTCCTCATCTTTGTCACCATATTGATTACAATGTTTCGGCCTTTCAGTATCTGTCTATATTTCTGAGATGAGGTATTATGTACACTATTTACATTATTCGGACTATTGTCCTCATCTTTGTCACCATATTTATTACAATGTTTCGGCCTTTCAGTATCTGTCTATATTTCTGAGATGAGGTATTATGTACAATATTTACATTATTCGGACTATTGTCCTCATCTTTGTCACCATATTTATTACAAAGTTTCGTCCTTTCAGTATCTGTCTATATTTCTGAGATGAGGTATTGTGTACACTATTTACATTATTCGGAATATTGTCCTCATCTTTGTCACCATATTGATTACAACGTTTCGACCTTTCAGTATCTGTCTATATCTCTGAGATGAGGTATTATGTACAATATTTACATTATTCGGTCTATTGTCTTCATCTTTGTCACCATATTTATTACAATGTTTCGGCCTTTCAGTATCTGTCTATATTTCTGAGATGAGGTATTATGTACAATATTTACATTATTCGGACTATTGTCCTCATCTTTGTCACCATATTTATTACAATGTTTCGGCCTTTCAGTATCTGTCTATATTTCTGAGATGAGGTATTATGTACAATATTTACATTATTCGGACTATTGTCCTCATCTTTGTCACCATATTTATTACAAAGTTTCGTCCTTTCAGTATCTGTCTATATTTCTGAGATGAGGTATTGTGTACACTATTTACATTATTCGGACTATTGTCCTCATCTTTGTCACCATATTTATTACAATGTTTCGGCCTTTCAGTATCTGTCTATATTTCAGAGATGAGGTATTATGTACACTATTTACATTATTCGGACTATTGTCCTCATCTTTGTCACCATATTTATTACAATGTTTCGGCCTTTCAGTATCTGTCTATATTTCTGAGATGAGGTATTATGTACAATATTTACATTATTCGGACTATTGTCCTCATCTTTGTCACCATATTTATTACAATGTTTCGTCCTTTCAGTATCTGTCTATATTTCTGAGATGAGGTATTATGTACAATATTTACATTATTCGGACTATTGTCCTCATCTTTGTCACCATATTGATTACAATGTTTCGGCCTTTCAGTATCTGTCTATATTTCTGAGATGAGGTATTATGTACACTATTTACATTATTCGGACTATTGTCCTCATCTTTGTCACCATATTTATTACAATGTTTCGGCCTTTCAGTATCTGTCTATATTTCTGAGATGAGGTATTATGTACACTATTTACATTATTCGGACTATTGTCCTCATCTTTGTCACCATATTTATTACAATGTTTCGGCCTTTCAGTATCTGTCTATATTTCTGAGATGAGGTATTATGTACACTATTTACATTATTCGGACTATTGTCCTCATCTTTGTCACCATATTGATTACAATGTTTCGGGCTTTCAGTATCTATCTATATTTCTGAGATGAGGTATTATGCACACTATTTACATTATTCGGACTATTGTCCTCATCTTTGTCACCATATTGATTACAATGTTTCGGCCTTTCAGTATCTGTCTATATTTCTGAGATGAGGTATTATGCACACTATTTACATTATTCGGACTATTGTCCTCATTTTGTCACCATATTGATTACAATGTTTCGGCCTTTCAGTATCTGTCTATATTTCTGAGATGAGGTATTATGTACAATATTTACATTATTCGGACTATTGTCCTCATCTTTGTCACCATATTGATTACAATGTTTCGGCATTTCAGTATCTGTCTATATTTCTGAGATGAGGTATTATGTACAATATTTACATTATTCGGACTATTGTCCTCATCTTTGTCACCATATTTATTACAATGTTTCGGCCTTTCAGTATCTGTCTATATTTCTGAGATGAGGTAGTATGTACAATATTTACATTATTCGGACTATTGTCCTCATCTTTGTCACCATATTTATTACAATGTTTCGGCCTTTCAGTATCTGTCTATATTTCTGAGATGAGGTATTATGTACAATATTTACATTATTCGGACTATTGTCCTCATCTTTGTCACCATATTTATTACAATGTTTCGGCCTTTCAGTATCTGTCTATATTTCTGAGATTAGGTATTATGCACACTATTTACATTATTCGGACTATTGTCCTCATCTTTGTCACCATATTTATTACAATGTTTCGGCCTTTCAGTATCTGTCTATATTTCTGAGATGAGGTATTATGTACAATATTTACATTATTCGGACTATTGTCCTCATCTTTGTCACCATATTGATTACAACGTTTCGACCTTTCAGTATCTGTCTATATCTCTGAGATGAGGTATTATGTACAATATTTACATTATTCGGTCTATTGTCCTCATCTTTGTCACCATATTGATTACAATGTTTCGGCCTTTCAGTATCTGTCTATATTTCTGAGATGAGGTATTATGTACAATATTTACATTATTCGGACTATTGTCCTCATCTTTGTCACCATATTGATTACAATGTTTCGGCCTTTCAGTATCTGTCTATATTTCTGAGATGAGGTATTATGTACACTATTTACATTATTCGGACTATTGTCCTCATCTTTGTCACCATATTTATTACAATGTTTCGGCCTTTCAGTATCTGTCTATATTTCTGAGATGAGGTATTATGCACACTATTTACATTATTCGGACTATTGTCCTCATCTTTGTCACCATATTGATTACAATGTTTCGGCCTTTCAGTATCTGTCTATATTTCTGAGATGAGGTATTATGCACACTATTTACATTATTCGGACTATTGTCCTCATCTTTGTCACCATATTGATTACAATGTTTCGGCCTTTCAGTATCTGTCTATATTTCTGAGATGAGGTATTATGCACACTATTTACATTATTCGGACTATTGCCCTCATCTTTGTCACCATATTGATTACAATGTTTCGGCCTTTCAGTATCTGTCTATATTTCTGAGATGAGGTATTATGTACAATATTTACATTATTCGGACTATTGTCCTCATCTTTGTCACCATATTTATTACAATGTTTCGGCCTTTCAGTATCTGTCTATATTTCTGAGATGAGGTATTATGTACAATATTTACATTATTCGGACTATTGTCCTCATCTTTGTCACCATATTGATTACAATGTTTCGGCCTTTCAGTATCTGTCTATATTTCTGAGATGAGGTATTATGTACAATATTTACATTATTCGGACTATTGTCCTCATCTTTGTCACCATATTGATTACAATGTTTCGGCCTTTCAGTATCTGTCTATATTTCTGAGATGAGGTATTATGTACAATATTTACATTATTCGGACTATTGTCCTCATCTTTGTCACCATATTTATTACAATGTTTCGGCCTTTCAGTATCTGTCTATATTTCTGAGATGAGGTATTATGTACAATATTTACATTATTCGGACTATTGTCCTCATCTTTGTCACCATATTGATTACAATGTTTCGGCCTTTCAGTATCTGTCTATATTTCTGAGATGAGGTATTATGTACACTATTTACATTATTCGGACTATTGTCCTCATCTTTGTCACCATATTTATTACAATGTTTCGGCCTTTCAGTATCTGTCTATATTTCTGAGATGAGGTATTATGTACACTATTTACATTATTCGGACTATTGTCCTCATCTTTGTCACCATATTTATTACAATGTTTCGGCCTTTCAGTATATGTCTATATTTCTGAGATGAGGTATTATGTACAATATTTACATTATTCGGACTATTGTCCTCATCTTTGTCACCATATTTATTACAATGTTTCGGCCTTTCAGTATCTGTCTATATTTCTGAGATGAGGTATTATGTACAATATTTACATTATTCGGACTATTGTCCTCATCTTTGTCACCATATTGATTACAATGTTTCGGCCTTTCAGTATCTGTCTATATTTCTGAGATGAGGTATTATGTACACTATTTACATTATTCGGACTATTGTCCTCATCTTTGTCACCATATTTATTACAATGTTTCGGCCTTTCAGTATCTGTCTATATTTCTGAGATGAGGTATTATGTACAATATTTACATTATTCGGACTATTGTCCTCATCTTTGACACCATATTTATTACAATGTTCCGGCCTTTCAGTATCTGTCTATATTTCTGAGATGAGGTATTATGTACACTATTTACATTATTCGGACTATTGTCCTCATCTTTGTCACCATATTTATTACAATGTTTCGGCCTTTCAGTATCTGTCTATATTTCTGAGATGAGGTATTATGTACACTATTTACATTATTCGGACTATTGTCCTCATCTTTGTCACCATATTTATTACAAAGTTTCGGCCTTTCAGTATCTGTCTATATTTCTGAGATGAGGTATTATGTACAATATTTACATTATTCGGACTATTGTCCTCATCTTTGTCACCATATTTATTACAATGTTTCGGCCTTTCAGTATCTGTCTATATTTCTGAGATGAGGTATTATGTACAATATTTACATTATTCGGACTATTGTCCTCATCTTTGTCACCATATTGATTACAATGTTTCGGCCTTTCAGTATCTGTCTATATTTCTGAGATGAGGTATTATGTACACTATTTACATTATTCGGACTATTGTCCTCATCTTTGTCACCATATTTATTACAATGTTTCGGCCTTTCAGTATCTGTCTATATTTCTGAGATGAGGTATTATGTACACTATTTACATTATTCGGACTATTGTCCTCATCTTTGTCACCATATTTATTACAATGTTTCGGCCTTTCAGTATCTGTCTATATTTCTGAGATGAGGTATTATGTACACTATTTACATTATTCGGACTATTGTCCTCATCTTTGTCACCATATTGATTACAATGTTTCGGCCTTTCAGTATCTATCTATATTTCTGAGATGAGGTATTATGCACACTATTTACATTATTCGGACTATTGTCCTCATCTTTGTCACCATATTGATTACAATGTTTCGGCCTTTCAGTATCTGTCTATATTTCTGAGATGAGGTATTATGCACACTATTTACATTATTCGGACTATTGTCCTCATCTTTGTCACCATATTGATTACAATGTTTCGGCCTTTCAGTATCTGTCTATATTTCTGAGATGAGGTATTATGTACACTATTTACATTATTCGGACTATTGTCCTCATCTTTGTCACCATATTGATTACAATGTTTCGGCCTTTCAGTATCTGTCTATATTTCTGAGATGAGGTATTATGTACAATATTTACATTATTCGGACTATTGTCCTCATCTTTGTCACCATATTTATTACAATGTTTCAGCCCTTCAGTATCTGTCTATATTTCTGAGATGAGGTATTATGTACACTATTTACATTATTCGGACTATTGTCCTCATCTTTGTCACCATATTGATTACAATGTTTCGGCCTTTCAGTATCTGTCTATATTTCTGAGATGAGGTATTATGTACAATATTTACATTATTCGGACTATTGTCCTCATCTTTGTCACCATATTTATTACAATGTTTCGGCCTTTCAGTATCTGTCTATATTTCTGAGATGAGGTATTATGTACAATATTTACATTATTCGGACTATTGTCCTCATCTTTGTCACCATATTGATTACAATGTTTCGGCCTTTCAGTATCTGTCTATATTTCTGAGATGAGGTATTATGTACAATATTTACATTATTCGGACTATTGTCCTCATTTTGTCGCCATATTGATTACAATGTTTCGGCCTTTCAGTATCTGTCTATATTTCTGAGATGAGGTATTATGTACAATATTTACATTATTCGGACTATTGTCCTCATTTTGTCACCATATTGATTACAATGTTTCGGCCTTTCAGTATCTGTCTATATTTCTGAGATGAGGTATTATGTACACTATTTACATTATTCGGACTATTGTCCTCATCTTTGTCACCATATTTATTACAATGTTTCGGCCTTTCAGTATCTGTCTATATTTCTGACATGAGGTATTATGTACAATATTTACATTATTCGGACTATTGTCCTCATCTTTGTCACCATATTGATTACAATGTTTCGGCCTTTCAGTATCTGTCTATATTTCTGAGATGAGGTATTATGTACACTATTTAAATTATTCGGACTATTGTCCTCATCTTTGTCACCATATTTATTACAATGTTTCGGCCTTTCAGTATCTGTCTATATTTCTGAGATGAGGTATTATGTACAATATTTACATTATTCGGACTATTGTCCTCATCTTTGTCACCATATTTATTACAAAGTTTCGTCCTTTCAGTATCTGTCTATATTTCTGAGATGAGGTATTGTGTACACTATTTACATTATTCGGAATATTGTCCTCATCTTTGTCACCATATTGATTACAACGTTTCGACCTTTCAGTATCTGTCGATATCTCTGAGATGAGGTATTATGTACAATATTTACATTATTCGGTCTATTGTCCTCATCTTTGTCACCATATTTATTACAATGTTTCGGCCTTTCAGTATCTGTCTATATTTCTGAGATGAGGTAGTATGTACAATATTTACATTATTCGGACTATTGTCCTCATCTTTGTCACCATATTTATTACAATGTTTCGGCCTTTCAGTATCTGTCTATATTTCTGAGATGAGGTATTATGTACAATATTTACATTATTCGGACTATTGTCCTCATCTTTGTCACCATATTTATTACAATGTTTCGGCCTTTCAGTATCTGTCTATATTTCTGAGATTAGGTATTATGCACACTATTTACATTATTCGGACTATTGTCCTCATCTTTGTCACCATATTTATTACAATGTTTCGGCCTTTCAGTATCTGTCTATATTTCTGAGATGAGGTATTATGTACAATATTTACATTATTCGGACTATTGTCCTCATCTTTGTCACCATATTGATTACAACGTTTCGACCTTTCAGTATCTGTCTATATCTCTGAGATGAGGTATTATGTACAATATTTACATTATTCGGTCTATTGTCCTCATCTTTGTCACCATATTGATTACAATGTTTCGGCCTTTCAGTATCTGTCTATATTTCTGAGATGAGGTATTATGTACAATATTTACATTATTCGGACTATTGTCCTCATCTTTGTCACCATATTGATTACAATGTTTCGGCCTTTCAGTATCTGTCTATATTTCTGAGATGAGGTATTATGTACACTATTTACATTATTCGGACTATTGTCCTCATCTTTGTCACCATATTTATTACAATGTTTCGGCCTTTCAGTATCTGTCTATATTTCTGAGATGAGGTATTATGCACACTATTTACATTATTCGGACTATTGTCCTCATCTTTGTCACCATATTGATTACAATGTTTCGGCCTTTCAGTATCTGTCTATATTTCTGAGATGAGGTATTATGCACACTATTTACATTATTCGGACTATTGTCCTCATCTTTGTCACCATATTTATTACAATGTTTCGGCCTTTCAGTATCTGTCTATATTTCTGAGATGAGGTATTATGTACAATATTTACATTATTCGGACTATTGTCCTCATCTTTGTCACCATATTTATTACAAAGTTTCGTCCTTTCAGTATCTGTCTATATTTCTGAGATGAGGTATTGTGTACACTATTTACATTATTCGGAATATTGTCCTCATCTTTGTCACCATATTGATTACAACGTTTCGACCTTTCAGTATCTGTCGATATCTCTGAGATGAGGTATTATGTACAATATTTACATTATTCGGTCTATTGTCCTCATCTTTGTCACCATATTGATTACAATGTTTCGGCTTTTCAGTATCTGTCTATATTTCTGAGATGAGGTATTATGTACACTATTTACATTATTCGGACTATTGTCCTCATCTTTGTCACCATATTTATTACAATGTTTCGGCCTTTCAGTATCTGTCTATATTTCTGAGATGAGGTATTATGTACAATATTTACATTATTCGGACTATTGTCCTCATCTTTGTCACCATATTGATTACAATGTTTCGGCCTTTCAGTATCTGTCTATATTTCTGAGATGAGGTATTATGTACACTATTTAAATTATTCGGACTATTGTCCTCATCTTTGTCACCATATTTATTACAATGTTTCGGCCTTTCAGTATCTGTCTATATTTCTGAGATGAGGTATTATGTACAATATTTACATTATTCGGACTATTGTCCTCATCTTTGTCACCATATTTATTACAAAGTTTCGTCCTTTCAGTATCTGTCTATATTTCTGAGATGAGGTATTGTGTACACTATTTACATTATTCGGAATATTGTCCTCATCATTGTCACCATATTGATTACAACGTTTCGACCTTTCAGTATCTGTCTATATCTCTGAGATGAGGTATTATGTACAATATTTACATTATTCGGTCTATTGTCCTCATCTTTGTCACCATATTGATTACAATGTTTCGGCCTTTCAGTATCTGTCTATATTTCTGAGATGAGGTATTATGTACACTATTTACATTATTCGGACTATTGTCCTCATCTTTGTCACCATATTGATTACAATGTTTCGGCCTTTCAGTATCTGTCTATATTTCTGAGATGAGGTATTATGTACACTATTTACATTATTCGGACTATTGTCCTCATCTTTGTTGCCATATTTATTACAAAGTTTCGTCCTTTCAGTATCTGTCTATATTTCTGAGATGAGGTATTGTGTACACTATTTACATTATTCGGAATATTGTCCTCATCTTTGTCACCATATTGATTACAACGTTTCGACCTTTCAGTATCTGTCTATATCTCTGAGATGAGGTATTATGTACAATATTTACATTATTCGGTCTATTGTCCTCATCTTTGTCACCATATTGATTACAATGTTTCGGCCTTTCAGTATCTGTCTATATTTCTGAGATGAGGTATTATGTACACTATTTACATTATTCGGACTATTGTCCTCATCTTTGTCACCATATTTATTACAATGTTTCGGCCTTTCAGTATCTGTCTATATTTCTGAGATGAGGTATTATGTACAATATTTACATTATTCGGACTATTGTCCTCATCTTTGTCACCATATTGATTACAATGTTTCGGCCTTTCAGTATCTGTCTATATTTCTGAGATGAGGTATTATGTACACTATTTACATTATTCGGACTATTGTCCTCATCTTTGTCACCATATTTATTACAATGTTTCGGCCTTTCAGTATCTGTCTATATTTCTGAGATGAGGTATTATGTACAATATTTACATTATTCGGACTATTGTCCTCATCTTTGTCACCATATTTATTACAAAGTTTCGTCCTTTCAGTATCTGTCTATATTTCTGAGATGAGGTATTGTGTACACTATTTACATTATTCGGAATATTGTCCTCATCTTTGTCACCATATTGATTACAACGTTTCGACCTTTCAGTATCTGTCTATATCTCTGAGATGAGGTATTATGTACAATATTTACATTATTCGGTCTATTGTCTTCATCTTTGTCACCATATTTATTACAATGTTTCGGCCTTTCAGTATCTGTCTATATTTCTGAGATGAGGTATTATGTACAATATTTACATTATTCGGACTATTGTCCTCATCTTTGTCACCATATTTATTACAATGTTTCGGCCTTTCAGTATCTGTCTATATTTCTGAGATGAGGTATTATGTACAATATTTACATTATTCGGACTATTGTCCTCATCTTTGTCACCATATTTATTACAAAGTTTCGTCCTTTCAGTATCTGTCTATATTTCTGAGATGAGGTATTGTGTACACTATTTACATTATTCGGACTATTGTCCTCATCTTTGTCACCATATTTATTACAATGTTTCGGCCTTTCAGTATCTGTCTATATTTCAGAGATGAGGTATTATGTACACTATTTACATTATTCGGACTATTGTCCTCATCTTTGTCACCATATTTATTACAATGTTTCGGCCTTTCAGTATCTGTCTATATTTCTGAGATGAGGTATTATGTACAATATTTACATTATTCGGACTATTGTCCTCATCTTTGTCACCATATTTATTACAATGTTTCGTCCTTTCAGTATCTGTCTATATTTCTGAGATGAGGTATTATGTACAATATTTACATTATTCGGACTATTGTCCTCATCTTTGTCACCATATTGATTACAATGTTTCGGCCTTTCAGTATCTGTCTATATTTCTGAGATGAGGTATTATGTACACTATTTACATTATTCGGACTATTGTCCTCATCTTTGTCACCATATTTATTACAATGTTTCGGCCTTTCAGTATCTGTCTATATTTCTGAGATGAGGTATTATGTACACTATTTACATTATTCGGACTATTGTCCTCATCTTTGTCACCATATTTATTACAATGTTTCGGCCTTTCAGTATCTGTCTATATTTCTGAGATGAGGTATTATGTACACTATTTACATTATTCGGACTATTGTCCTCATCTTTGTCACCATATTGATTACAATGTTTCGGGCTTTCAGTATCTATCTATATTTCTGAGATGAGGTATTATGCACACTATTTACATTATTCGGACTATTGTCCTCATCTTTGTCACCATATTGATTACAATGTTTCGGCCTTTCAGTATCTGTCTATATTTCTGAGATGAGGTATTATGCACACTATTTACATTATTCGGACTATTGTCCTCATTTTGTCACCATATTGATTACAATGTTTCGGCCTTTCAGTATCTGTCTATATTTCTGAGATGAGGTATTAGGTACAATATTTACATTATTCGGACTATTGTCCTCATCTTTGTCACCATATTGATTACAATGTTTCGGCATTTCAGTATCTGTCTATATTTCTGAGATGAGGTATTATGTACAATATTTACATTATTCGGACTATTGTCCTCATCTTTGTCACCATATTTATTACAATGTTTCGGCCTTTCAGTATCTGTCTATATTTCTGAGATGAGGTAGTATGTACAATATTTACATTATTCGGACTATTGTCCTCATCTTTGTCACCATATTTATTACAATGTTTCGGCCTTTCAGTATCTGTCTATATTTCTGAGATGAGGTATTATGTACAATATTTACATTATTCGGACTATTGTCCTCATCTTTGTCACCATATTTATTACAATGTTTCGGCCTTTCAGTATCTGTCTATATTTCTGAGATTAGGTATTATGCACACTATTTACATTATTCGGACTATTGTCCTCATCTTTGTCACCATATTTATTACAATGTTTCGGCCTTTCAGTATCTGTCTATATTTCTGAGATGAGGTATTATGTACAATATTTACATTATTCGGACTATTGTCCTCATCTTTGTCACCATATTGATTACAACGTTTCGACCTTTCAGTATCTGTCTATATCTCTGAGATGAGGTATTATGTACAATATTTACATTATTCGGTCTATTGTCCTCATCTTTGTCACCATATTGATTACAATGTTTCGGCCTTTCAGTATCTGTCTATATTTCTGAGATGAGGTATTATGTACAATATTTACATTATTCGGACTATTGTCCTCATCTTTGTCACCATATTGATTACAATGTTTCGGCCTTTCAGTATCTGTCTATATTTCTGAGATGAGGTATTATGTACACTATTTACATTATTCGGACTATTGTCCTCATCTTTGTCACCATATTTATTACAATGTTTCGGCCTTTCAGTATCTGTCTATATTTCTGAGATGAGGTATTATGCACACTATTTACATTATTCGGACTATTGTCCTCATCTTTGTCACCATATTGATTACAATGTTTCGGCCTTTCAGTATCTGTCTATATTTCTGAGATGAGGTATTATGCACACTATTTACATTATTCGGACTATTGTCCTCATCTTTGTCACCATATTGATTACAATGTTTCGGCCTTTCAGTATCTGTCTATATTTCTGAGATGAGGTATTATGCACACTATTTACATTATTCGGACTATTGCCCTCATCTTTGTCACCATATTGATTACAATGTTTCGGCCTTTCAGTATCTGTCTATATTTCTGAGATGAGGTATTATGTACAATATTTACATTATTCGGACTATTGTCCTCATCTTTGTCACCATATTTATTACAATGTTTCGGCCTTTCAGTATCTGTCTATATTTCTGAGATGAGGTATTATGTACAATATTTACATTATTCGGACTATTGTCCTCATCTTTGTCACCATATTGATTACAATGTTTCGGCCTTTCAGTATCTGTCTATATTTCTGAGATGAGGTATTATGTACAATATTTACATTATTCGGACTATTGTCCTCATCTTTGTCACCATATTGATTACAATGTTTCGGCCTTTCAGTATCTGTCTATATTTCTGAGATGAGGTATTATGTACAATATTTACATTATTCGGACTATTGTCCTCATCTTTGTCACCATATTTATTACAATGTTTCGGCCTTTCAGTATCTGTCTATATTTCTGAGATGAGGTATTATGTACAATATTTACATTATTCGGACTATTGTCCTCATCTTTGTCACCATATTGATTACAATGTTTCGGCCTTTCAGTATCTGTCTATATTTCTGAGATGAGGTATTATGTACACTATTTACATTATTCGGACTATTGTCCTCATCTTTGTCACCATATTTATTACAATGTTTCGGCCTTTCAGTATCTGTCTATATTTCTGAGATGAGGTATTATGTACACTATTTACATTATTCGGACTATTGTCCTCATCTTTGTCACCATATTTATTACAATGTTTCGGCCTTTCAGTATATGTCTATATTTCTGAGATGAGGTATTATGTACAATATTTACATTATTCGGACTATTGTCCTCATCTTTGTCACCATATTTATTACAATGTTTCGGCCTTTCAGTATCTGTCTATATTTCTGAGATGAGGTATTATGTACAATATTTACATTATTCGGACTATTGTCCTCATCTTTGTCACCATATTGATTACAATGTTTCGGCCTTTCAGTATCTGTCTATATTTCTGAGATGAGGTATTATGTACACTATTTACATTATTCGGACTATTGTCCTCATCTTTGTCACCATATTTATTACAATGTTTCGGCCTTTCAGTATCTGTCTATATTTCTGAGATGAGGTATTATGTACAATATTTACATTATTCGGACTATTGTCCTCATCTTTGACACCATATTTATTACAATGTTCCGGCCTTTCAGTATCTGTCTATATTTCTGAGATGAGGTATTATGTACACTATTTACATTATTCGGACTATTGTCCTCATCTTTGTCACCATATTTATTACAATGTTTCGGCCTTTCAGTATCTGTCTATATTTCTGAGATGAGGTATTATGTACACTATTTACATTATTCGGACTATTGTCCTCATCTTTGTCACCATATTTATTACAAAGTTTCGGCCTTTCAGTATCTGTCTATATTTCTGAGATGAGGTATTATGTACAATATTTACATTATTCGGACTATTGTCCTCATCTTTGTCACCATATTTATTACAATGTTTCGGCCTTTCAGTATCTGTCTATATTTCTGAGATGAGGTATTATGTACAATATTTACATTATTCGGACTATTGTCCTCATCTTTGTCACCATATTGATTACAATGTTTCGGCCTTTCAGTATCTGTCTATATTTCTGAGATGAGGTATTATGTACACTATTTACATTATTCGGACTATTGTCCTCATCTTTGTCACCATATTTATTACAATGTTTCGGCCTTTCAGTATCTGTCTATATTTCTGAGATGAGGTATTATGTACACTATTTACATTATTCGGACTATTGTCCTCATCTTTGTCACCATATTTATTACAATGTTTCGGCCTTTCAGTATCTGTCTATATTTCTGAGATGAGGTATTATGTACACTATTTACATTATTCGGACTATTGTCCTCATCTTTGTCACCATATTGATTACAATGTTTCGGCCTTTCAGTATCTATCTATATTTCTGAGATGAGGTATTATGCACACTATTTACATTATTCGGACTATTGTCCTCATCTTTGTCACCATATTGATTACAATGTTTCGGCCTTTCAGTATCTGTCTATATTTCTGAGATGAGGTATTATGCACACTATTTACATTATTCGGACTATTGTCCTCATCTTTGTCACCATATTGATTACAATGTTTCGGCCTTTCAGTATCTGTCTATATTTCTGAGATGAGGTATTATGTACACTATTTACATTATTCGGACTATTGTCCTCATCTTTGTCACCATATTGATTACAATGTTTCGGCCTTTCAGTATCTGTCTATATTTCTGAGATGAGGTATTATGTACAATATTTACATTATTCGGACTATTGTCCTCATCTTTGTCACCATATTTATTACAATGTTTCAGCCCTTCAGTATCTGTCTATATTTCTGAGATGAGGTATTATGTACACTATTTACATTATTCGGACTATTGTCCTCATCTTTGTCACCATATTGATTACAATGTTTCGGCCTTTCAGTATCTGTCTATATTTCTGAGATGAGGTATTATGTACAATATTTACATTATTCGGACTATTGTCCTCATCTTTGTCACCATATTTATTACAATGTTTCGGCCTTTCAGTATCTGTCTATATTTCTGAGATGAGGTATTATGTACAATATTTACATTATTCGGACTATTGTCCTCATCTTTGTCACCATATTGATTACAATGTTTCGGCCTTTCAGTATCTGTCTATATTTCTGAGATGAGGTATTATGTACAATATTTACATTATTCGGACTATTGTCCTCATCTTTGTCACCATATTTATTACAATGTTTCGGCCTTTCAGTATCTGTCTATATTTCTGAGATGAGGTATTATGTACAATATTTACATTATTCGGACTATTGTCCTCATCTTTGTCACCATATTGATTACAACGTTTCGGCCTTTCAGTATCTGTCTATATTTCTGAGATTAGGTATTATGCACACTATTTACATTATTCGGACTATTGTTCTCATCTTTGTCACCATATTTATTACAATGTTTCGGCCTTTCAGTATCTGTCTATATTTCTGAGATGAGGTATTATGTACAATATTTACATTATTCGGACTATTGTCCTCATCTTTGTCACCATATTTATTACAATGTTTCGGCCTTTCAGTATCTGTCTATATTTCTGAGATGAGGTATTATGTACAATATTTACATTATTCGGACTATTGTCCTCATCTTTGTCACCATATTTATTACAATGTTTCGGCCTTTCAGTATCTGTCTATATTTCTGAGATTAGGTATTATGCACACTATTTACATTATTCGGACTATTGTCCTCATCTTTGTCACCATATTTATTACAATGTTTCGGCCTTTCAGTATCTGTCTATATTTCTGAGATGAGGTATTATGTACAATATTTACATTATTCGGACTATTGTCTTCATCTTTGTCACCATATTTATTACAACATTTCGGCCTTTCAGTATCTGTCTATATTTCTGAGATGAGGTATTATGTACAATATTTACATTATTCGGACTATTGTCCTCATCTTTGTCACCATATTGATTACAATGTTTCGGCCTTTCAGTATCTGTCTATATTTCTGAGATGAGGTATTTTGTACAATATTTACATTATTCGGACTATTGTCCTCATCTTTGTCACCATATTTATTACAATGTTTCGGCCTTTCAGTATCTGTCTATATTTCTGAGATGAGGTATTATGTACAATATTTACATTATTCGGACTATTGTCCTCATCTTTGTCACCATATTGATTACAACGTTTCGGCCTTTCAGTATCTGTCTATATTTCTGAGATTAGGTATTATGCACACTATTTACATTATTCGGACTATTGTCCTCATCTTTGTCACCATATTTATTACAATGTATCGGCCTTTCAGTATCTGTCTATATTTCTGAGATGAGGTATTATGTACAATATTTACATTATTCGGACTATTGTCCTCATCTTTGTCACCATATTGATTACAACGTTTCGGCCTTTCAGTATCTGTCTATATTTCTGAGATTAGGTATTATGCACACTATTTACATTATTCGGACTATTGTCCTCATCTTTGTCACCATATTTATTACAATGTTTCGGCCTTTCAGTATCTGTCTATATTTCTGAGATGAGGTATTATGTACAATATTTACATTATTCGGACTATTGTCCTCATCTTTGTCACCATATTTATTACAATGTTTCGGCCTTTCAGTATCTGTCTATATTTCTGAGATGAGGTATTATGTACAATATTTACATTATTCGGACTATTGTCCTCATCTTTGTCACCATATTGATTACAACGTTTCGGCCTTTCAGTATCTGTCTATATTTCTGAGATTAGGTATTATGCACATTATTTACATTATTCGGACTATTGTCCTCATCTTTGTCACCATATTTATTACAATGTTTCGGCCTTTCTGTATCTGTCTATATTTCTGAGATGAGGTATTAATGTACAATATTTACATTATTCGGACTATTGTCCTCATCTTTGTCACCATATTTATTACAATGTTTCGGCCTTTCAGTATCTGTCTATATTTCTGAGATGAGGTATTATGTACAATATTTACATTATTCGGACTATTGTCCTCATCTTTGTCACCATATTGATTACAACGTTTCGGCCTTTCAGTATCTGTCTATATTTCTGAGATTAGGTATTATGCACACTATTTACATTATTCGGACTATTGTCCTCATCTTTGTCACCATATTTATTACAATGTTTCGGCCTTTCAGTATCTGTCTATATTTCTGAGATGAGGTATTATGTACACTATTTACATTATTCGGACTATTGTCCTCATCTTTGTCACCATATTTATTACAATGTTTCGGCCTTTCAGTATCTGTCTATATTTCTGAGATGAGGTATTATGTACACTATTTACATTATTCGGACTATTGTCCTCATCTTTGTCACCATATTTATTACAATGTTTCGGCCTTTCAGTATCTGTCTATATTTCTGAGATGAGGTATTATGTACACTATTTACATTATTCGGACTATTGTCCTCATCTTTGTCACCATATTTATTACAATGTTTCGGCCTTTCAGTATCTGTCTATATTTCTGAGATGAGGTATTATGTACACTATTTACATTATTCGGACTATTGTCCTCATCTTTGTCACCATATTGATTACAATGTTTCGGCCTTTCAGTATCTATCTATATTTCTGAGATGAGGTATTATGCACACTATTTACATTATTCGGACTATTGTCCTCATCTTTGTCACCATATTGATTACAACGTTTCGGCCTTTCAGTATCTGTCTATATTTCTGAGATTAGGTATTATGCACACTATTTACATTATTCGGACTATTGTCCTCATCTTTGTCACCATATTTATTACAATGTTTCGGCCTTTCAGTATCTGTCTATATTTCTGAGATGAGGTATTATGTACACTATTTACATTATTCGGACTATTGTCCTCATCTTTGTCACCATATTTATTACAATGTTTCGGCCTTTCAGTATCTGTCTATATTTCTGAGATGAGGTATTATGTACACTATTTACATTATTCGGACTATTGTCCTCATCTTTGTCACCATATTTATTACAATGTTTCGGCCTTTCAGTATCTGTCTATATTTCTGAGATGAGGTATTATGTACACTATTTACATTATTCGGACTATTGTCCTCATCTTTGTCACCATATTTATTACAATGTTTCGGCCTTTCAGTATCTGTCTATATTTCTGAGATGAGGTATTATGTACACTATTTACATTATTCGGACTATTGTCCTCATCTTTGTCACCATATTGATTACAATGTTTCGGCCTTTCAGTATCTATCTATATTTCTGAGATGAGGTATTATGCACACTATTTACATTATTCGGACTATTGTCCTCATCTTTGTCACCATATTGATTACAACGTTTCGGCCTTTCAGTATCTGTCTATATTTCTGAGATTAGGTATTATGCACACTATTTACATTATTCGGACTATTGTCCTCATCTTTGTCACCATATTTATTACAATGTTTCGGCCTTTCAGTATCTGTCTATATTTCTGAGATGAGGTATTATGTACACTATTTACATTATTCGGACTATTGTCCTCATCTTTGTCACCATATTTATTACAATGTTTCGGCCTTTCAGTATCTGTCTATATTTCTGAGATGAGGTATTATGTACACTATTTACATTATTCGGACTATTGTCCTCATCTTTGTCACCATATTTATTACAATGTTTCGGCCTTTCAGTATCTGTCTATATTTCTGAGATGAGGTATTATGTACACTATTTACATTATTCGGACTATTGTCCTCATCTTTGTCACCATATTTATTACAATGTTTCGGCCTTTCAGTATCTGTCTATATTTCTGAGATGAGGTATTATGTACACTATTTACATTATTCGGACTATTGTCCTCATCTTTGTCACCATATTGATTACAATGTTTCGGCCTTTCAGTATCTATCTATATTTCTGAGATGAGGTATTATGCACACTATTTACATTATTCGGACTATTGTCCTCATCTTTGTCACCATATTGATTACAATGTTTCGGCCTTTCAGTATCTGTCTATATTTCTGAGATGAGGTATTATGCACACTATTTACATTATTCGGACTATTGTCCTCATCTTTGTCACCATATTGATTACAATGTTTCGGCCTTTCAGTATCTGTCTATATTTCTGAGATGAGGTATTATGTACACTATTTACATTATTCGGACTATTGTCCTCATCTTTGTCACCATATTGATTACAATGTTTCGGCCTTTCAGTATCTGTCTATATTTCTGAGATGAGGTATTATGTACAATATTTACATTATTCGGACTATTGTCCTCATCTTTGTCACCATATTTATTACAATGTTTCAGCCCTTCAGTATCTGTCTATATTTCTGAGATGAGGTATTATGTACACTATTTACATTATTCGGACTATTGTCCTCATCTTTGTCACCATATTGATTACAATGTTTCGGCCTTTCAGTATCTGTCTATATTTCTGAGATGAGGTATTATGTACAATATTTACATTATTCGGACTATTGTCCTCATCTTTGTCACCATATTTATTACAATGTTTCGGCCTTTCAGTATCTGTCTATATTTCTGAGATGAGGTATTATGTACAATATTTACATTATTCGGACTATTGTCCTCATCTTTGTCACCATATTGATTACAACGTTTCGGCCTTTCAGTATCTGTCTATATTTCTGAGATTAGGTATTATGCACACTATTTACATTATTCGGACTATTGTCCTCATCTTTGTCACCATATTTATTACAATGTTTCGGCCTTTCAGTATCTGTCTATATTTCTGAGATGAGGTATTATGTACAATATTTACATTATTCGGACTATTGTCCTCATCTTTGTCACCATATTTATTACAATGTTTCGGCCTTTCAGTATCTGTCTATATTTCTGAGATGAGGTATTATGTACAATATTTACATTATTCGGACTATTGTCCTCATCTTTGTCACCATATTTATTACAATGTTTCGGCCTTTCAGTATCTGTCTATATTTCTGAGATTAGGTATTATGCACACTATTTACATTATTCGGACTATTGTCCTCATCTTTGTCACCATATTTATTACAATGTTTCGGCCTTTCAGTATCTGTCTATATTTCTGAGATGAGGTATTATGTACAATATTTACATTATTCGGACTATTGACCTCATCTTTGTCACCATATTTATTACAACATTTCGGCCTTTCAGTATCTGTCTATATTTCTGAGATGAGGTATTATGTACAATATTTACATTATTCGGACTATTGTCCTCATCTTTGTCACCATATTGATTACAATGTTTCGGCCTTTCAGTATCTGTCTATATTTCTGAGATGAGATATTATGTACAATATTTACATTATTCGGACTATTGTCCTCATCTTTGTCACCATATTTATTACAATGTTTCGGCCTTTCAGTATCTGTCTATATTTCTGAGATGAGGTATTATGTACAATATTTACATTATTCGGACTATTGTCCTCATCTTTGTCACCATATTGATTACAACGTTTCGGCCTTTCAGTATCTGTCTATATTTCTGAGATTAGGTATTATGCACACTATTTACATTATTCGGACTATTGTCCTCATCTTTGTCACCATATTTATTACAATGTTTCGGCCTTTCAGTATCTGTCTATATTTCTGAGATGAGGTATTATGTACAATATTTACATTATTCGGACTATTGTCCTCATCTTTGTCACCATATTGATTACAACGTTTCGGCCTTTCAGTATCTGTCTATATTTCTGAGATTAGGTATTATGCACACTATTTACATTATTCGGACTATTGTCCTCATCTTTGTCACCATATTTATTACAATGTTTCGGCCTTTCAGTATCTGTCTATATTTCTGAGATGAGGTATTATGTACAATATTTACATTATTCGGACTATTGTCCTCATCTTTGTCACCATATTTATTACAATGTTTCGGCCTTTCAGTATCTGTCTATATTTCTGAGATGAGGTATTATGTACAATATTTACATTATTCGGACTATTGTCCTCATCTTTGTCACCATATTGATTACAACGTTTCGGCCTTTCAGTATCTGTCTATATTTCTGAGATTAGGTATTATGCACACTATTTACATTATTCGGACTATTGTCCTCATCTTTGTCACCATATTTATTACAATGTTTCGGCCTTTCAGTATCTGTCTATATTTCTGAGATGAGGTATTATGCACACTATTTACATTATTCGGACTATTGTCCTCATTTTGTCACCATATTGATTACAATGTTTCGGCCTTTCAGTATCTGTCTATATTTCTGAGATGAGGTATTATGTACAATATTTACATTATTCGGACTATTGTCCTCATCTTTGTCACCATATTGATTACAATGTTTCGGCATTTCAGTATCTGTCTATATTTCTGAGATGAGGTATTATGTACAATATTTACATTATTCGGACTATTGTCCTCATCTTTGTCACCATATTTATTACAATGTTTCGGCCTTTCAGTATCTGTCTATATTTCTGAGATGAGGTAGTATGTACAATATTTACATTATTCGGACTATTGTCCTCATCTTTGTCACCATATTTATTACAATGTTTCGGCCTTTCAGTATCTGTCTATATTTCTGAGATGAGGTATTATGTACAATATTTACATTATTCGGACTATTGTCCTCATCTTTGTCACCATATTTATTACAATGTTTCGGCCTTTCAGTATCTGTCTATATTTCTGAGATTAGGTATTATGCACACTATTTACATTATTCGGACTATTGTCCTCATCTTTGTCACCATATTTATTACAATGTTTCGGCCTTTCAGTATCTGTCTATATTTCTGAGATGAGGTATTATGTACAATATTTACATTATTCGGACTATTGTCCTCATCTTTGTCACCATATTGATTACAACGTTTCGACCTTTCAGTATCTGTCTATATCTCTGAGATCAGGTATTATGTACAATATTTACATTATTCGGTCTATTGTCCTCATCTTTGTCACCATATTGATTACAATGTTTCGGCCTTTCAGTATCTGTCTATATTTCTGAGATGAGGTATTATGTACAATATTTACATTATTCGGACTATTGTCCTCATCTTTGTCACCATATTGATTACAATGTTTCGGCCTTTCAGTATCTGTCTATATTTCTGAGATGAGGTATTATGTACACTATTTACATTATTCGGACTATTGTCCTCATCTTTGTCACCATATTTATTACAATGTTTCGGCCTTTCAGTATCTGTCTATATTTCTGAGATGAGGTATTATGCACACTATTTACATTATTCGGACTATTGTCCTCATCTTTGTCACCATATTGATTACAATGTTTCGGCCTTTCAGTATCTGTCTATATTTCTGAGATGAGGTATTATGCACACTATTTACATTATTCGGACTATTGTCCTCATCTTTGTCACCATATTGATTACAATGTTTCGGCCTTTCAGTATCTGTCTATATTTCTGAGATGAGGTATTATGCACACTATTTACATTATTCGGACTATTGCCCTCATCTTTGTCACCATATTGATTACAATGTTTCGGCCTTTCAGTATCTGTCTATATTTCTGAGATGAGGTATTATGTACAATATTTACATTATTCGGACTATTGTCCTCATCTTTGTCACCATATTTATTACAATGTTTCGGCCTTTCAGTATCTGTCTATATTTCTGAGATGAGGTATTATGTACAATATTTACATTATTCGGACTATTGTCCTCATCTTTGTCACCATATTGATTACAATGTTTCGGCCTTTCAGTATCTGTCTATATTTCTGAGATGAGGTATTATGTACAATATTTACATTATTCGGACTATTGTCCTCATCTTTGTCACCATATTGATTACAATGTTTCGGCCTTTCAGTATCTGTCTATATTTCTGAGATGAGGTATTATGTACAATATTTACATTATTCGGACTATTGTCCTCATCTTTGTCACCATATTTATTACAATGTTTCGGCCTTTCAGTATCTGTCTATATTTCTGAGATGAGGTATTATGTACAATATTTACATTATTCGGACTATTGTCCTCATCTTTGTCACCATATTGATTACAATGTTTCGGCCTTTCAGTATCTGTCTATATTTCTGAGATGAGGTATTATGTACACTATTTACATTATTCGGACTATTGTCCTCATCTTTGTCACCATATTTATTACAATGTTTCGGCCTTTCAGTATCTGTCTATATTTCTGAGATGAGGTATTATGTACACTATTTACATTATTCGGACTATTGTCCTCATCTTTGTCACCATATTTATTACAATGTTTCGGCCTTTCAGTATCTGTCTATATTTCTGAGATGAGGTATTATGTACAATATTTACATTATTCGGACTATTGTCCTCATCTTTGTCACCATATTTATTACAATGTTTCGGCCTTTCAGTATCTGTCTATATTTCTGAGATGAGGTATTATGTACAATATTTACATTATTCGGACTATTGTCCTCATCTTTGTCACCATATTGATTACAATGTTTCGGCCTTTCAGTATCTGTCTATATTTCTGAGATGAGGTATTATGTACACTATTTACATTATTCGGACTATTGTCCTCATCTTTGTCACCATATTTATTACAATGTTTCGGCCTTTCAGTATCTGTCTATATTTCTGAGATGAGGTATTATGTACAATATTTACATTATTCGGACTATTGTCCTCATCTTTGTCACCATATTTATTACAATGTTTCGGCCTTTCAGTATCTGTCTATATTTCTGAGATGAGGTATTATGTACACTATTTACATTATTCGGACTATTGTCCTCATCTTTGTCACCATATTTATTACAATGTTTCGGCCTTTCAGTATCTGTCTATATTTCTGAGATGAGGTATTATGTACACTATTTACATTATTCGGACTATTGTCCTCATCTTTGTCACCATATTTATTACAATGTTTCGGCCTTTCAGTATCTGTCTATATTTCTGAGATGAGGTATTATGTACAATATTTACATTATTCGGACTATTGTCCTCATCTTTGTCACCATATTTATTACAATGTTTCGGCCTTTCAGTATCTGTCTATATTTCTGAGATGAGGTATTATGTACAATATTTACATTATTCGGACTATTGTCCTCATCTTTGTCACCATATTGATTACAATGTTTCGGCCTTTCAGTATCTGTCTATATTTCTGAGATGAGGTATTATGTACACTATTTACATTATTCGGACTATTGTCCTCATCTTTGTCACCATATTTATTACAATGTTTCGGCCTTTCAGTATCTGTCTATATTTCTGAGATGAGGTATTATGTACACTATTTACATTATTCGGACTATTGTCCTCATCTTTGTCACCATATTTATTACAATGTTTCGGCCTTTCAGTATCTGTCTATATTTCTGAGATGAGGTATTATGTACACTATTTACATTATTCGGACTATTGTCCTCATCTTTGTCACCATATTGATTACAATGTTTCGGCCTTTCAGTATCTATCTATATTTCTGAGATGAGGTATTATGCACACTATTTACATTATTCGGACTATTGTCCTCATCTTTGTCACCATATTGATTACAATGTTTCGGCCTTTCAGTATCTGTCTATATTTCTGAGATGAGGTATTATGCACACTATTTACATTATTCGGACTATTGTCCTCATCTTTGTCACCATATTGATTACAATGTTTCGGCCTTTCAGTATCTGTCTATATTTCTGAGATGAGGTATTATGTACACTATTTACATTATTCGGACTATTGTCCTCATCTTTGTCACCATATTGATTACAATGTTTCGGCCTTTCAGTATCTGTCTATATTTCTGAGATGAGGTATTATGTACAATATTTACATTATTCGGACTATTGTCCTCATCTTTGTCACCATATTTATTACAATGTTTCAGCCCTTCAGTATCTGTCTATATTTCTGAGATGAGGTATTATGTACACTATTTACATTATTCGGACTATTGTCCTCATCTTTGTCACCATATTGATTACAATGTTTCGGCCTTTCAGTATCTGTCTATATTTCTGAGATGAGGTATTATGTACAATATTTACATTATTCGGACTATTGTCCTCATCTTTGTCACCATATTTATTACAATGTTTCGGCCTTTCAGTATCTGTCTATATTTCTGAGATGAGGTATTATGTACAATATTTACATTATTCGGACTATTGTCCTCATCTTTGTCACCATATTGATTACAATGTTTCGGCCTTTCAGTATCTGTCTATATTTCTGAGATGAGGTATTATGTACAATATTTACATTATTCGGACTATTGTCCTCATCTTTGTCACCATATTTATTACAATGTTTCGGCCTTTCAGTATCTGTCTATATTTCAGAGATGAGGTATTATGTACAATATTTACATTATTCGGACTATTGTCCTCATCATTGTCACCATATTGATTACAACGTTTCGGCCTTTCAGTATCTGTCTATATTTCTGAGATTAGGTATTATGCACACTATTTACATTATTCGGACTATTGTCCTCATCTTTGTCACCATATTTATTACAATGTTTCGGCCTTTCAGTATCTGTCTATATTTCTGAGATGAGGTATTATGTACAATATTTACATTATTCGGACTATTGTCCTCATCTTTGTCACCATATTTATTACAATGTTTCGGCCTTTCAGTATCTGTCTATATTTCTGAGATGAGGTATTATGTACAATATTTACATTATTCGGACTATTGTCCTCATCTTTGTCACCATATTTATTACAATGTTTCGGCCTTTCAGTATCTGTCTATATTTCTGAGATTAGTTATTATGCACACTATTTACATTATTCGGACTATTGTCCTCATCTTTGTCACCATATTTATTACAATGTTTCGGCCTTTCAGTATCTGTCTATATTTCTGAGATGAGGTATTATGTACAATATTTACATTATTCGGACTATTGTCTTCATCTTTGTCACCATATTTATTACAACATTTCGGCCTTTCAGTATCTGTCTATATTTCTGAGATGAGGTATTATGTACAATATTTACATTATTCGGACTATTGTCCTCATCTTTGTCACCATATTGATTACAATGTTTCGGCCTTTCAGTATCTGTCTATATTTCTGAGATGAGGTATTATGTACAATATTTACATTATTCGGACTATTGTCCTCATCTTTGTCACCATATTTATTACAATGTTTCGGCCTTTCAGTATCTGTCTATATTTCTGAGATGAGGTAATATGTACAATATTTACATTATTCGGACTATTGTCCTCATCTTTGTCACCATATTGATTACAACGTTTCGGCCTTTCAGTATCTGTCTATATTTCTGAGATTAGGTGTTATGCACACTATTTACATTATTCGGACTATTGTCCTCATCTTTGTCACCATATTTATTACAATGTTTCGGCCTTTCAGTATCTGTCTATATTTCTGAGATGAGGTATTATGTACAATATTTACATTATTCGGACTATTGTCCTCATCTTTGTCACCATATTGATTACAACGTTTCGGCCTTTCAGTATCTGTCTATATTTCTGAGATTAGGTATTATGCACACTATTTACATTATTCGGACTATTGTCCTCATCTTTGTCACCATATTTATTACAATGTTTCGGCCTTTCAGTATCTGTCTATATTTCTGAGATGAGGTATTATGTACAATATTTACATTATTCGGACTATTTTCCTCATCTTTGTCACCATATTTATTACAATGTTTCGGCCTTTCAGTATCTGTCTATATTTCTGAGATGAGGTATTATGTACAATATTTACATTATTCGGACTATTGTCCTCATATTTGTCACCATATTGATTACAACGTTTCGGCCTTTCAGTATCTGTCTATATTTCTGAGATTAGGTATTATGCACACTATTTACATTATTCGGACTATTGTCCTCATCTTTGTCACCATATTTATTACAATGTTTCGGCCTTTCTGTATCTGTCTATATTTCTGAGATGAGGTATTAATGTACAATATTTACATTATTCGGACTATTGTCCTCATCTTTGTCACCATATTTATTACAATGTTTCGGCCTTTCAGTATCTGTCTATATTTCTGAGATGAGGTATTATGTACAATATTTACATTATTCGGACTATTGTCCTCATCTTTGTCACCATATTGATTACAATGTTTCGGCCTTTCAGTATCTGTCTATATTTCTGAGATGAGGTATTATGTACAATATTTACATTATTCGGACTATTGTCCTCATCTTTGTCACCATATTTATTACAATGTTTCGGCCTTTCAGTATCTGTCTATATTTCTGAGATGAGGTATTATGTACAATATTTACATTATTCGGACTATTGTCCTCATCATTGTCACCATATTGATTACAACGTTTCGGCCTTTCAGTATCTGTCTATATTTCTGAGATTAGGTATTATGCACACTATTTACATTATTCGGACTATTGTCCTCATCTTTGTCACCATATTTATTACAATGTTTCGGCCTTTCAGTATCTGTCTATATTTCTGAGATGAGGTATTATGTACAATATTTACATTATTCGGACTATTGTCCTCATCTTTGTCACCATATTTATTACAATGTTTCGGCCTTTCAGTATCTGTCTATATTTCTGAGATGAGGTATTATGTACAATATTTACATTATTCGGACTATTGTCCTCATCTTTGTCACCATATTTATTACAATGTTTCGGCCTTTCAGTATCTGTCTATATTTCTGAGATTAGGTATTATGCACACTATTTACATTATTCGGACTATTGTCCTCATCTTTGTCACCATATTTATTACAATGTTTCGGCCTTTCAGTATCTGTCTATATTTCTGAGATGAGGTATTATGTACAATATTTACATTATTCGGACTATTGTCTTCATCTTTGTCACCATATTTATTACAACATTTCGGCCTTTCAGTATCTGTCTATATTTCTGAGATGAGGTATTATGTACAATATTTACATTATTCGGACTATTGTCCTCATCTTTGTCACCATATTGATTACAATGTTTCGGCCTTTCAGTATCTGTCTATATTTCTGAGATGAGGTATTATGTACAATATTTACATTATTCGGACTATTGTCCTCATCTTTGTCACCATATTTATTACAATGTTTCGGCCTTTCAGTATCTGTCTATATTTCTGAGATGAGGTAATATGTACAATATTTACATTATTCGGACTATTGTCCTCATCTTTGTCACCATATTGATTACAACGTTTCGGCCTTTCAGTATCTGTCTATATTTCTGAGATTAGGTGTTATGCACACTATTTACATTATTCGGACTATTGTCCTCATCTTTGTCACCATATTTATTACAATGTTTCGGCCTTTCAGTATCTGTCTATATTTCTGAGATGAGGTATTATGTACAATATTTACATTATTCGGACTATTGTCCTCATCTTTGTCACCATATTGATTACAACGTTTCGGCCTTTCAGTATCTGTCTATATTTCTGAGATTAGGTATTATGCACACTATTTACATTATTCGGACTATTGTCCTCATCTTTGTCACCATATTTATTACAATGTTTCGGCCTTTCAGTATCTGTCTATATTTCTGAGATGAGGTATTATGTACAATATTTACATTATTCGGACTATTGTCCTCATCTTTGTCACCATATTTATTACAATGTTTCGGCCTTTCAGTATCTGTCTATATTTCTGAGATGAGGTATTATGTACAATATTTACATTATTCGGACTATTGTCCTCATCTTTGTCACCATATTGATTACAACGTTTCGGCCTTTCAGTATCTGTCTATATTTCTGAGATTAGGTATTATGCACACTATTTACATTATTCGGACTATTGTCCTCATCTTTGTCACCATATTTATTACAATGTTTCGGCCTTTCTGTATCTGTCTATATTTCTGAGATGAGGTATTAATGTACAATATTTACATTATTCGGACTATTGTCCTCATCTTTGTCACCATATTTATTACAATGTTTCGGCCTTTCAGTATCTGTCTATATTTCTGAGATGAGGTATTATGTACAATATTTACATTATTCGGACTATTGTCCTCATCTTTGTCACCATATTGATTACAACGTTTCGGCCTTTCAGTATCTGTCTATATTTCTGAGATTAGGTATTATGCACACTATTTACATTATTCGGACTATTGTCCTCATCTTTGTCACCATATTTATTACAATGTTTCGGCCTTTCAGTATCTGTCTATATTTCTGAGATGAGGTATTATGTACACTATTTACATTATTCGGACTATTGTCCTCATCTTTGTCACCATATTTATTACAATGTTTCGGCCTTTCAGTATCTGTCTATATTTCTGAGATGAGGTATTATGTACACTATTTACATTATTCGGACTATTGTCCTCATCTTTGTCACCATATTTATTACAATGTTTCGGCCTTTCAGTATCTGCCTATATTTCTGAGATGAGGTATTATGTACACTATTTACATTATTCGGACTATTGTCCACATCTTTGTCACCATATTTATTACAATGTTTCGGCCTTTCAGTATCTGTCTATATTTCTGAGATGAGGTATTATGTACACTATTTACATTATTCGGACTATTGTCCTCATCTTTGTCACCATATTGATTACAATGTTTCGGCCTTTCAGTATCTATCTATATTTCTGAGATGAGGTATTATGCACACTATTTACATTATTCGGACTATTGTCCTCATCTTTGTCACCATATTGATTACAACGTTTCGGCCTTTCAGTATCTGTCTATATTTCTGAGATTAGGTATTATGCACACTATTTACATTATTCGGACTATTGTCCTCATCTTTGTCACCATATTTATTACAATGCTTCGGCCTTTCAGTATCTGTCTATATTTCTGAGATGAGGTATTATGTACACTATTTACATTATTCGGACTATTGTCCTCATCTTTGTCACCATATTTATTACAATGTTTCGGCCTTTCAGTATCTGTCTATATTTCTGAGATGAGGTATTATGTACACTATTTACATTATTCGGACTATTGTCCTCATCTTTGTCACCATATTTATTACAATGTTTCGGCCTTTCAGTATCTGTCTATATTTCTGAGATGAGGTATTATGTACACTATTTACATTATTCGGACTATTGTCCTCATCTTTGTCACCATATTTATTACAATGTTTCGGCCTTTCAGTATCTGTCTATATTTCTGAGATGAGGTATTATGTATACTATTTACATTATTCGGACTATTGTCCTCATCTTTGTCACCATATTGATTACAATGTTTCGGCCTTTCAGTATCTATCTATATTTCTGAGATGAGGTATTATGCACACTATTTACATTATTCGGACTATTGTCCTCATCTTTGTCACCATATTGATTACAATGTTTCGGCCTTTCAGTATCTGTCTATATTTCTGAGATGAGGTATTATGCACACTATTTACATTATTCGGACTATTGTCCTCATCTTTGTCACCATATTTATTACAATGTTTCGGCCTTTCAGTATCTGTCTATATTTCTGAGATGAGGTATTATGTACAATATTTACATTATTCGGACTATTGTCCTCATCTTTGTCACCATATTTATTACAATGTTTCGGCCTTTCAGTATCTGTCTATATTTCTGAGATTAGGTATTATGCACACTATTTACATTATTCGGACTATTGTCCTCATCTTTGTCACCATATTTATTACAATGTTTCGGCCTTTCAGTATCTGTCTATATTTCTGAGATGAGGTATTATGTACAATATTTACATTATTCGGACTATTGACCTCATCTTTGTCACCATATTTATTACAACATTTCGGCCTTTCAGTATCTGTCTATATTTCTGAGATGAGGTATTATGTACAATATTTACATTATTCGGACTATTGTCCTCATCTTTGTCACCATATTGATTACAATGTTTCGGCCTTTCAGTATCTGTCTATATTTCTGAGATGAGGTATTATGTACAATATTTACATTATTCGGACTATTGTCCTCATCTTTGTCACCATATTTATTACAATGTTTCGGCCTTTCAGTATCTGTCTATATTTCTGAGATGAGGTATTATGTACAATATTTACATTATTCGGACTATTGTCCTCATCTTTGTCACCATATTGATTACAACGTTTCGGCCTTTCAGTATCTGTCTATATTTCTGAGATTAGGTATTATGCACACTATTTACATTATTCGGACTATTGTCCTCATCTTTGTCACCATATTTATTACAATGTTTCGGCCTTTCAGTATCTGTCTATATTTCTGAGATGAGGTATTATGTACAATATTTACATTATTCGGACTATTGTCCTCATCTTTGTCACCATATTGATTACAACGTTTCGGCCTTTCAGTATCTGTCTATATTTCTGAGATTAGGTATTATGCACACTATTTACATTATTCGGACTATTGTCCTCATCTTTGTCACCATATTTATTACAATGTTTCGGCCTTTCAGTATCTGTCTATATTTCTGAGATGAGGTATTATGTACAATATTTACATTATTCGGACTATTGTCCTCATCTTTGTCACCATATTTATTACAATGTTTCGGCCTTTCAGTATCTGTCTATATTTCTGAGATGAGGTATTATGTACAATATTTACATTATTCGGACTATTGTCCTCATCTTTGTCACCATATTGATTACAACGTTTCGGCCTTTCAGTATATGTCTATATTTCTGAGATTAGGTATTATGCACACTATTTACATTATTCGGACTATTGTCCTCATCTTTGTCACCATATTTATTACAATGTTTCGGCCTTTCAGTATCTGTCTATATTTCTGAGATGAGGTATTAATGTACAATATTTACATTATTCGGACTATTGTCCTCATCTTTGTCACCATATTTATTACAATGTTTCGGCCTTTCAGTATCTGTCTATATTTCTGAGATGAGGTATTATGTACAATATTTACATTATTCGGACTATTGTCCTCATCTTTGTCACCATATTGATTACAACGTTTCGGCCTTTCAGTATCTGTCTATATTTCTGAGATTAGGTATTATGCACACTATTTACATTATTCGGACTATTGTCCTCATCTTTGTCACCATATTTATTACAATGTTTCGGCCTTTCAGTATCTGTCTATATTTCTGAGATGAGGTATTATGTACAATATTTACATTATTCGGACTATTGTCCTCATCTTTGTCACCATATTGATTACAACGTTTCGGCCTTTCAGTATCTGTCTATATTTCTGAGATTAGGTATTATGCTCACTATTTACATTATTCGGACTATTGTCCTCATCTTTGTCACCATATTTATTACAATGTTTCGGCCTTTCAGTATCTGTCTATATTTCTGAGATGAGGTATTATGTACAATATTTACATTATTCGGACTATTGTCCTCATCTTTGTCACCATATTTATTACAATGTTTCGGCCTTTCAGTATCTGTCTATATTTCTGAGATGAGGTATTATGTACAATATTTACATTATTCGGACTATTGTCCTCATCTTTGTCACCATATTGATTACAACGTTTCGGCCTTTCAGTATCTGTCTATATTTCTGAGATTAGGTATTATGCACACTATTTACATTATTCGGACTATTGTCCTCATCTTTGTCACCATATTTATTACAATGTTTCGGCCTTTCAGTATCTGTCTATATTTCTGAGATGAGGTATTATGTACAATATTTACATTATTCGGACTATTGTCCTCATCTTTGTCACCATATTTATTACAATGTTTCGGCCTTTCAGTATCTGTCTATATTTCTGAGATGAGGTATTATGTACAATATTTACATTATTCGGACTATTGTCCTCATCTTTGTCACCATATTTATTACAATGTTTCGGCCTTTCAGTATCTGTCTATATTTCTGAGATGAGGTATTATGTACAATATTTACATTATTCGGACTATTGTCCTCATCTTTGTCACCATATTTATTACAATGTTTCGGCCTTTCAGTATCTGTCTATATTTCTGAGATGAGGTATTATGTACAATATTTACATTATTCGGACTATTGTCCTCATCTTTGTCACCATATTTATTACAATGTTTCGGCCTTTCAGTATCTGTCTATATTTCTGAGATGAGGTATTATGTACAATATTTACATTATTCGGACTATTGTCCTCATCTTTGTCACCATATTTATTACAATGTTTCGGCCTTTCAGTATCTGTCTATATTTCTGAGATTAGGTATTATGCACACTATTTACATTATTCGGACTATTGTCCTCATCTTTGTCACCATATTTATTACAATGTTTCGGCCTTTCAGTATCTGTCTATATTTCTGAGATGAGGTATTATGTACAATATTTACATTATTCGGACTATTGTCCTCATCTTTGTCACCATATTTATTACAATGTTTCGGCCTTTCAGTATCTGTCTATATTTCTGAGATTAGGTATTATGCACACTATTTACATTATTCGGACTATTGTCCTCATCTTTGTCACCATATTTATTACAATGTTTCGGCCTTTCAGTATCTGTCTATATTTCTGAGATTAGGTATTATGCACACTATTTACATTATTCGGACTATTGTCCTCATCTTTGTCACCATATTTATTACAATGTTTCGGCCTTTCAGTATCTGTCTATATTTCTGAGATGAGGTATTATGTACAATATTTACATTATTCGGACTATTGTCCTCATCTTTGTCACCATATTGATTACAATGTTTCGGCCTTTCAGTATCTGTCTATATTTCTGAGATGAGGTATTATGTACAATATTTACATTATTCGGACTATTGTCCTCATCTTTGTCACCATATTTATTACAATGTTTCGGCCTTTCAGTATCTGTCTATATTTCTGAGATTAGGTATTATGCACACTATTTACATTATTCGGACTATTGTCCTCATCTTTGTCACCATATTTATTACAATGTTTCGGCCTTTCAGTATCTGTCTATATTTCTGAGATGAGGTATTATGTACAATATTTACATTATTCGGACTATTGTCCTCATCTTTGTCACCATATTTATTACAACATTTCGGCCTTTCAGTATCTGTCTATATTTCTGAGATGAGGTATTATGTACAATATTTACATTATTCGGACTATTGTCCTCATCTTTGTCACCATATTGATTACAATGTTTCGGCCTTTCAGTATCTGTCTATATTTCTGAGATGAGGTATTATGTACAATATTTACATTATTCGGACTATTGTCCTCATCTTTGTCACCATATTTATTACAATGTTTCGGCCTTTCAGTATCTGTCTATATTTCTGAGATGAGGTATTATGTACAATATTTACATTATTCGGACTATTGTCCTCATCTTTGTCACCATATTGATTACAACGTTTCGGCCTTTCAGTATCTGTCTATATTTCTGAGATTAGGTATTATGCACACTATTTACATTATTCGGACTATTGTCCTCATCTTTGTCACCATATTTATTACAATGTTTCGGCCTTTCAGTATCTGTCTATATTTCTGAGATGAGGTATTATGTACAATATTTACATTATTCGGACTATTGTACTCATCTTTGTCACCATATTTATTACAATGTTTCGGCCTTTCAGTATCTGTCTATATTTCTGAGATGAGGTATTATGTACAATATTTACATTATTCGGACTATTGTCCTCATCTTTGTCACCATATTGATTACAACGTTTCGGCCTTTCAGTATCTGTCTATATTTCTGAGATTAGGTATTATGCACACTATTTACATTATTCGGACTATTGTCCTCATCTTTGTCACCATATTTATTACAATGTTTCGGCCTTTCAGTATCTGTCTATATTTCTGAGATGAGGTATTATGTACAATATTTACATTATTCGGACTATTGTCCTCATCTTTGTCACCATATTTATTACAATGTTTCGGCCTTTCAGTATCTGTCTATATTTCTGAGATGAGGTATTATGTACAATATTTACATTATTCGGACTATTGTCCTCATCTTTGTCACCATATTTATTACAATGTTTCGGCCTTTCAGTATCTGTCTATATTTCTGAGATGAGGTATTATGTACAATATTTACATTATTCGGACTATTGTCCTCATCTTTGTCACCATATTTATTACAATGTTTCGGCCTTTCAGTATCTGTCTATATTTCTGAGATGAGGTATTATGTACAATATTTACATTATTCGGACTATTGTCCTCATCTTTGTCACCATATTTATTACAATGTTTCGGCCTTTCAGTATCTGTCTATATTTCTGAGATGAGGTATTATGTACAATATTTACATTATTCGGACTATTGTCCTCATCTTTGTCACCATATTGATTACAATGTTTCGGCCTTTCAGTATCTGTCTATATTTCTGAGATGAGGTATTATGTACAATATTTACATTATTCGGACTATTGTCCTCATCTTTGTCACCATATTTATTACAATGTTTCGGCCTTTCAGTATCTGTCTATATTTCTGAGATGAGGTATTATGTACAATATTTACATTATTCGGACTATTGTCCTCACCTTTGTCACCATATTTATTACAATGTTTCGGCCTTTCAGTATCTGTCTATATTTCTGAGATTAGGTATTATGCAAACTATTTACATTATTCGGACTATTGTCCTCATCTTTGTCACCATATTTATTACAATGTTTCGGCCTTTCAGTATCTGTCTATATTTCTGAGATGAGGTATTATGTACAATATTTACATTATTCGGACTATTGTCCTCATCTTTGTCACCATATTTATTACAACATTTCGGCCTTTCAGTATCTGTCTATATTTCTGAGATGAGGTATTATGTACAATATTTACATTATTCGGACTATTGTCCTCATCTTTGTCACCATATTGATTACAATGTTTCGGCCTTTCAGTATCTGTCTATATTTCTGAGATGAGGTATTATGTACAATATTTACATTATTCGGACTATTGTCCTCATCTTTGTCACCATATTTATTACAATGTTTCGGCCTTTCAGTATCTGTCTATATTTCTGAGATGAGGTATTATGTACAATATTTACATTATTCGGACTATTGTCCTCATCTTTGTCACCATATTGATTACAACGTTTCGGCCTTTCAGTATCTGTCTATATTTCTGAGATTAGGTATTATGCACACTATTTACATTATTCGGACTATTGTCCTCATCTTTGTCACCATATTTATTACAATGTTTCGGCCTTTCAGTATCTGTCTATATTTCTGAGATGAGGTATTATGTACAATATTTACATTATTCGGACTATTGTCCTCATCTTTGTCACCATATTTATTACAATGTTTCGGCCTTTCAGTATCTGTCTATATTTCTGAGATGAGGTATTATGTACAATATTTACATTATTCGGACTATTGTCCTCATCTTTGTCACCATATTGATTACAACGTTTCGGCCTTTCAGTATCTGTCTATATTTCTGAGATTAGGTATTATGCACACTATTTACATTATTCGGACTATTGTCCTCATCTTTGTCACCATATTTATTACAATGTTTCGGCCTTTCAGTATCTGTCTATATTTCTGAGATGAGGTATTATGTACAATATTTACTTTATTCGGACTATTGTCCTCATCTTTGTCACCATATTTATTACAATGTTTCGGCCTTTCAGTATCTGTCTATATTTCTGAGATGAGGTATTATGTACAATATTTACATTATTCGGACTATTGTCCTCATCTTTGTCACCATATTTATTACAATGTTTCGGCCTTTCAGTATCTGTCTATATTTCTGAGATTAGGTATTATGCACACTATTTACATTATTCGGACTATTGTCCTCATCTTTGTCACCATATTTATTACAATGTTTCGGCCTTTCAGTATCTGTCTATATTTCTGAGATGAGGTATTATGTACAATATTTACATTATTCGGACTATTGTCCTCATCTTTGTCACCATATTTATTACAATGTTTCGGCATTTCAGTATCTGTCTATATTTCTGAGATTAGGTATTATGCACACTATTTACATTATTCGGACTATTGTCCTCATCTTTGTCACCATATTTATTACAATGTTTCGGCCTTTCAGTATCTGTCTATATTTCTGAGATGAGGTATTATGTACAATATTTACATTATTCGGACTATTGTCCTCATCTTTGTCACCATATTTATTACAATGTTTCGGCCTTTCAGTATCTGTCTATATTTCTGAGATGAGGTATTATGTACAATATTTACATTATTCGGACTATTGTCCTCATCTTTGTCACCATATTTATTACAATGTTTCGGCCTTTCAGTATCTGTCTATATTTCTGAGATGAGGTATTATGTACAATATTTACATTATTCGGACTATTGTCCTCATCTTTGTCACCATATTTATTACAATGTTTCGGCCTTTCAGTATCTGTCTATATTTCTGAGATGAGGTATTATGTACAATATTTACATTATTCGGACTATTGTCCTCATCTTTGTCACCATATTTATTACAATGTTTCGGCCTTTCAGTATCTGTCTATATTTCTGAGATTAGGTATTATGCACACTATTTACATTATTCGGACTATTGTCCTCATCTTTGTCACCATATTTATTACAATGTTTCGGCCTTTCAGTATCTGTCTATATTTCTGAGATGAGGTATTATGTACAATATTTACATTATTCGGACTATTGTCCTCATCTTTGTCACCATATTTATTACAATGTTTCGGCCTTTCAGTATCTGTCTATATTTCTGAGATGAGGTATTATGTACAATATTTACATTATTCGGACTATTGTCCTCATCTTTGTCACCATATTTATTACAATGTTTCGGCCTTTCAGTATCTGTCTATATTTCTGAGATTAGGTATTATGCACACTATTTACATTATTCGGACTATTGTCCTCATCTTTGTCACCATATTTATTACAATGTTTCGGCCTTTCAGTATCTGTCTATATTTCTGAGATGAGGTATTATGTACAATATTTACATTATTCGGACTATTGTCCTCATCTTTGTCACCATATTGATTACAATGTTTCGGCCTTTCAGTATCTGTCTATATTTCTGAGATGAGGTATTATGTACAATATTTACATTATTCGGACTATTGTCCTCATCTTTGTCACCATATTTATTACAATGTTTCGGCCTTTCAGTATCTGTCTATATTTCTGAGATGAGGTATTATGTACAATATTTACATTATTCGGACTATTGTCCTCATATTTGTCACCATATTTATTACAATGTTTCGGCCTTTCAGTATCTGTCTATATTTCTGAGATTAGGTATTATGCACACTATTTACATTATTCGGACTATTGTCCTCATCTTTGTCACCATATTTATTACAATGTTTCGGCCTTTCAGTATCTGTCTATATTTCTGAGATGAGGTATTATGTACAATATTTACATTATTCGGACTATTGTCCTCATCTTTGTCACCATATTTATTACAACATTTCGGCCTTTCAGTATCTGTCTATATTTCTGAGATGAGGTATTATGTACAATATTTACATTATTCGGACTATTGTCCTCATCTTTGTCACCATATTGATTACAATGTTTCGGCCTTTCAGTATCTGTCTATATTTCTGAGATGAGGTATTATGTACAATATTTACATTATTCGGACTATTGTCCTCATCTTTGTCACCATATTTATTACAATGTTTCGGCCTTTCAGTATCTGTCTATATTTCTGAGATGAGGTATTATGTACAATATTTACATTATTCGGACTATTGTCCTCATCTTTGTCACCTTATTGATTACAACGTTTCGGCCTTTCAGTATCTGTCTATATTTCTGAGATTAGGTATTATGCACACTATTTACATTATTCGGACTATTGTCCTCATCTTTGTCACCATATTTATTACAATGTTTCGGCCTTTCAGTATCTGTCTATATTTCTGAGATGAGGTATTATGTACAATATTTACATTATTCGGACTATTGTCCTCATCTTTGTCACCATATTTATTACAATGTTTCGGCCTTTCAGTATCTGTCTATATTTCTGAGATGAGGTATTATGTACAATATTTACATTATTCGGACTATTGTCCTCATCTTTGTCACCATATTTATTACAATGTTTCGGCCTTTCAGTATCTGTCTATATTTCTGAGATTAGGTATTATGCACACTATTTACATTATTCGGACTATTGTCCTCATCTTTGACACCATATTTATTACAATGTTTCGGCCTTTCAGTATCTGTCTATATTTCTGAGATGAGGTATTATGTACAATATTTACATTATTCGGACTATTGTCCTCATCTTTGTCACCATATTTATTACAATGTTTCGGCCTTTCAGTATCTGTCTATATTTCTGAGATTAGGTATTATGCACACTATTTACATTATTCGGACTAGTGTCCTCATCTTTGTCACCATATTTATTACAATGTTTCGGCATTTCAGTATCTGTCTATATTTCTGAGATGAGGTATTATGTACAATATTTACATTATTCGGACTATTGTCCTCATCTTTGTCACCATATTTATTACAATGTTTCGGCCTTTCAGTATCTGTCTATATTTCTGAGATGAGGTATTATGTACAATATTTACATTATTCGGACTATTGTCCTCATCTTTGTCACCATATTTATTACAATGTTTCGGCCTTTCAGTATCTGTCTATATTTCTGAGATGAGGTATTATGTACAATATTTACATTATTCGGACTATTGTCCTCATCTTTGTCACCATATTTATTACAATGTTTCGGCCTTTCAGTATCTGTCTATATTTCTGAGATGAGGTATTATGTACAATATTTACATTATTCGGACTATTGTCCTCATCTTTGTCACCATATTTATTACAATGTTTCGGCCTTTCAGTATCTGTCTATATTTCTGAGATTAGGTATTATGCACACTATTTACATTATTCGGACTATTGTCCTCATCTTTGTCACCATATTTATTACAATGTTTCGGCCTTTCAGTATCTGTCTATATTTCTGAGATGAGGTATTATGTACAATATTTACATTATTCGGACTATTGTCCTCATCTTTGTCACCATATTTATTACAATGTTTCGGCCTTTCAGTATCTGTCTATATTTCTGAGATGAGGTATTATGTACAATATTTACATTATTCGGACTATTGTCCTCATCTTTGTCACCATATTTATTACAATGTTTCGGCCTTTCAGTATCTGTCTATATTTCTGAGATTAGGTATTATGCACACTATTTACATTATTCGGACTATTGTCCTCATCTTTGTCACCATATTTATTACAATGTTTCGGCCTTTCAGTATCTGTCTATATTTCTGAGATGAGGTATTATGTACAATATTTACATTATTCGGACTATTGTCCTCATCTTTGTCACCATATTGATTACAATGTTTCGGCCTTTCAGTATCTGTCTATATTTCTGAGATGAGGTATTATGTACAATATTTACATTATTCGGACTATTGTCCTCATCTATGTCACCATATTTATTACAATGTTTCGGCCTTTCAGTATCTGTCTATATTTCTGAGATGAGGTATTATGTACAATATTTACATTATTCGGACTATTGTCCTCATCTTTGTCACCATATTTATTACAATGTTTCGGCCTTTCAGTATCTGTCTATATTTCTGAGATTAGGTATTATGCCCACTATTTACATTATTCGGACTATTGTCCTCATCTTTGTCACCATATTTATTACAATGTTTCGGCCTTTCAGTATCTGTCTATATTTCTGAGATGAGGTATTATGTACAATATTTACATTATTCGGACTATTGTCCTCATCTTTGTCACCATATTTATTACAACATTTCGGCCTTTCAGTATCTGTCTATATTTCTGAGATGAGGTATTATGTACAATATTTACATTATTCGGACTATTGTCCTCATCTTTGTCACCATATTGATTACAATGTTTCGGCCTTTCAGTATCTGTCTATATTTCTGAGATGAGGTATTATGTACAATATTTACATTATTCGGACTATTGTCCTCATCTTTGTCACCATATTTATTACAATGTTTCGGCCTTTCAGTATCTGTCTATATTTCTGAGATTAGGTATTATGCACACTATTTACATTATTCGGACTATTGTCCTCATCTTTGTCACCATATTTATTACAATGTTTCGGCCTTTCAGTATCTGTCTATATTTCTGAGATGAGGTATTATGTACAATATTTACATTATTCGGACTATTGTCCTCATCTTTGTCACCATATTTATTACAACATTTCGGCCTTTCAGTATCTGTCTATATTTCTGAGATGAGGTATTGTGTACAATATTTACATTATTCGGACTATTGTCCTCATCTTTGTCACCATATTGATTACAATGTTTCGGCCTTTCAGTATCTGTCTATATTTCTGAGATGAGGTATTATGTACAATATTTACATTATTCGGACTATTGTCCTCATCTTTGTCACCATATTTATTACAATGTTTCGGCCTTTCAGTATCTGTCTATATTTCTGAGATGAGGTAATATGTACAATATTTACATTATTCGGACTAGTGTCCTCATCTTTGTCACCATATTGATTACAACGTTTCGGCCTTTCAGTATCTGTCTATATTTCTGAGATTAGGTATTATGCACACTATTTACATTATTCGGACTATTGTCCTCATCTTTGTCACCATATTTATTACAATGTTTCGGCCTTTCAGTATCTGTCTATATTTCTGAGATGAGGTATTATGTACAATATTTACATTATTCGGACTATTGTCCTCATCTTTGTCACCATATTTATTACAATGTTTCGGCCTTTCAGTATCTGTCTATATTTCTGAGATGAGGTATTATGTACAATATTTACATTATTCGGACTATTGTCCTCATCTTTGTCACCATATTGATTACAACGTTTCGGCCTTTCAGTATCTGTCTATATTTCTGAGATTAGGTATTATGCCCACTATTTACATTATTCGGACTATTGTCCTCATCTTTGTCACCATATTTATTACAATGTTTCGGCCTTTCAGTATCTGTCTATATTTCTGAGATGAGGTATTATGTACAATATTTACATTATTCGGACTATTGTCCTCATCTTTGTCACCATATTTATTACAACATTTCGGCCTTTCTGTATCTGTCTATATTTCTGAGATGAGGTATTATGTACAATATTTACATTATTCGGACTATTGTCCTCATCTTTGTCACCATATTGATTACAATGTTTCGGCCTTTCAGTATCTGTCTATATTTCTGAGATGAGGTATTATGTACAATATTTACATTATTCGGACTATTGTCCTCATCTTTGTCACCATATTTATTACAATGTTTCGGCCTTTCAGTATCTGTCTATATTTCTGAGATTAGGTATTATGCACACTATTTACATTATTCGGACTATTGTCCTCATCTTTGTCACCATATTTATTACAATGTTTCGGCCTTTCAGTATCTGTCTATATTTCTGAGATGAGGTATTATGTACAATATTTACATTATTCGGACTATTGTCCTCATCTTTGTCACCATATTTATTACAACATTTCGGCCTTTCAGTATCTGTCTATATTTCTGAGATGAGGTATTGTGTACAATATTTACATTATTCGGACTATTGTCCTCATCTTTGTCACCATATTGATTACAATGTTTCGGCCTTTCAGTATCTGTCTATATTTCTGAGATGAGGTATTATGTACAATATTTACATTATTCGGACTATTGTCCTCATCTTTGTCACCATATTTATTACAATGTTTCGGCCTTTCAGTATCTGTCTATATTTCTGAGATGAGGTAATATGTACAATATTTACATTATTCGGACTAGTGTCCTCATCTTTGTCACCATATTGATTACAACGTTTCGGCCTTTCAGTATCTGTCTATATTTCTGAGATTAGGTATTATGCACACTATTTACATTATTCGGACTATTGTCCTCATCTTTGTCACCATATTTATTACAATGTTTCGGCCTTTCAGTATCTGTCTATATTTCTGAGATGAGGTATTATGTACAATATTTACATTATTCGGACTATTGTCCTCATCTTTGTCACCATATTTATTACAATGTTTCGGCCTTTCAGTATCTGTCTATATTTCTGAGATGAGGTATTATGTACAATATTTACATTATTCGGACTATTGTCCTCATCTTTGTCACCATATTGATTACAACGTTTCGGCCTTTCAGTATCTGTCTATATTTCTGAGATTAGGTATTATGCACACTATTTACATTATTCGGACTATTGTCCTCATCTTTGTCACCATATTTATTACAATGTTTCGGCCTTTCAGTATCTGTCTATATTTCTGAGATTAGGTATTATGTACAATATTTACATTATTCGGACTATTGTCCTCATCTTTGTCACCATATTTATTACAATGTTTCGGCCTTTCAGTATCTGTCTATATTTCTGAGATGAGGTATTATGTACAATATTTACATTATTCGGACTATTGTCCTCATCTTTGTCACCATATTTATTACAACATTTCGGCCTTTCAGTATCTGTCTATATTTCTGAGATGAGGTATTATGTACAATATTTACATTATTCGGACTATTGTCCTCATCTTTGTCACCATATTGATTACAATGTTTCGGCCTTTCAGTATCTGTCTATATTTCTGAGATGAGGTATTATGTACAATATTTACATTATTCGGACTATTGTCCTCATCTTTGTCACCATATTTATTACAATGTTTCGGCCTTTCAGTATCTGTCTATATTTCTGAGATGAGGTATTATGTACAATATTTACATTATTCGGACTAGTGTCCTCATCTTTGTCACCATATTGATTACAACGTTTCGGCCTTTCAGTATCTGTGTATATTTCTGAGATTAGGTATTATGCACACTATTTACATTATTCGGACTATTGTCCTCATCTTTGTCACCATATTTATTACAATGTTTCGGCCTTTCAGTATCTGTCTATATTTCTGAGATGAGGTATTATGTACAATATTTACATTATTCGGACTATTGTCCTCATCTTTGTCACCATATTTATTACAATGTTTCGGCCTTTCAGTATCTGTCTATATTTCTGAGATGAGGTATTATGTACAATATTTACATTATTCGGACTATTGTCCTCATCTTTGTCACCATATTGATTACAACGTTTCGGCCTTTCAGTATCTGTCTATATTTCTGAGATTAGGTATTATGCACACTATTTACATTATTCGGACTATTGTACTCATCTTTGTCACCATATTTATTACAATGTTTCGGCCTTTCAGTATCTGTCTATATTTCTGAGATGAGGTATTATGTACACTATTTACATTATTCGGACTATTGTCCTCATCTATGTCACCATATTTATTACAATGTTTCGGCCTTTCAGTATCTGTCTATATTTCTGAGATGAGGTATTATGTACAATATTTACATTATTCGGACTATTGTCCTCATCTTTGTCACCATATTTATTACAATGTTTCGGCCTTTCAGTATCTGTCTATATTTCTGAGATTAGGTATTATGCCCACTATTTACATTATTCGGACTATTGTCCTCATCTTTGTCACCATATTTATTATAATGTTTCGGCCTTTCAGTATCTGTCTATATTTCTGAGATGAGGTATTATGTACAATATTTACATTATTCGGACTAGTGTCCTCATCTTTGTCACCATATTTATTACAACATTTCGGCCTTTCAGTATCTGTCTATATTTCTGAGATGAGGTATTATGTACAATATTTACATTATTCGGACTATTGTCCTCATCTTTGTCACCATATTGATTACAATGTTTCGGCCTTTCAGTATCTGTCTATATTTCTGAGATGAGGTATTATGTACAATATTTACATTATTCGGACTATTGTCCTCATCTTTGTCACCATATTTATTACAATGTTTCGGCCTTTCAGTATCTGTCTATATTTCTGAGATTAGGTATTATGCACACTATTTACATTATTCGGACTATTGTCCTCATCTTTGTCACCATATTTATTACAATGTTTCGGCCTTTCAGTATCTGTCTATATTTCTGAGATGAGGTATTATGTACAATATTTACATTATTCGGACTATTGTCCTCATCTTTGTCACCATATTTATTACAACATTTCGGCCTTTCAGTATCTGTCTATATTTCTGAGATGAGGTATTGTGTACAATATTTACATTATTCGGACTATTGTCCTCATCTTTGTCACCATATTGATTACAATGTTTCGGCCTTTCAGTATCTGTCTATATTTCTGAGATGAGGTATTATGTACAATATTTACATTATTCGGACTATTGTCCTCATCTTTGTCACCATATTTATTACAATGTTTCGGCCTTTCAGTATCTGTCTATATTTCTGAGATGAGGTATTATGTACAATATTTACATTATTCGGACTAGTGTCCTCATCTTTGTCACCATATTGATTACAACGTTTCGGCCTTTCAGTATCTGTCTATATTTCTGAGATTAGGTATTATGCACACTATTTACATTATTCGGACTATTGTCCTCATCTTTGTCACCATATTTATTACAATGTTTCGGCCTTTCAGTATCTGTCTATATTTCTGAGATGAGGTATTATGTACAATATTTACATTATTCGGACTATTGTCCTCATCTTTGTCACCATATTTATTACAATGTTTCGGCCTTTCAGTATCTGTCTATATTTCTGAGATGAGGTATTATGTACAATATTTACATTATTCGGACTATTGTCCTCATCTTTGTCACCATATTGATTACAACGTTTCGGCCTTTCAGTATCTGTCTATATTTCTGAGATTAGGTATTATGCACACTATTTACATTATTCGGACTATTGTCCTCATCTTTGTCACCATATTTATTACAATGTTTCGGCCTTTCAGTATCTGTCTATATTTCTGAGATTAGGTATTATGCACACTATTTACATTATTCGGACTATTGTCCTCATCTTTGTCACCATATTTATTACAATGTTTCGGCCTTTCAGTATCTGTCTATATTTCTGAGATGAGGTATTATGTACAATATTTACATTATTCGGACTATTGTCCTCATCTTTGTCACCATATTTATTACAATGTTTCGGCCTTTCAGTATCTGTCTATATTTCTGAGATTAGGTATTATGCACACTATTTACATTATTCGGACTATTGTCCTCATCTTTGTCACCATATTTATTACAATGTTTCGGCCTTTCAGTATCTGTCTATATTTCTGAGATGAGGTATTATGTACAATATTTACATTATTCGGACTATTGTCCTCATCTTTGTCACCATATTTATTACAATGTTTCGGCCTTTCAGTATCTGTCTATATTTCTGAGATGAGGTATTATGTACAATATTTACATTATTCGGACTAGTGTCCTCATCTTTGTCACCATATTGATTACAACGTTTCGGCCTTTCAGTATCTGTCTATATTTCTGAGATTAGGTATTATGCACACTATTTACATTATTCGGACTATTGTCCTCATCTTTGTCACCATATTTATTACAATGTTTCGGCCTTTCAGTATCTGTCTATATTTCTGAGATGAGGTATTATGTACAATATTTATATTATTCGGACTATTGTCCTCATCTTTGTCACCATATTTATTACAATGTTTCGGCCTTTCAGTATCTGTCTATATTTCTGAGATGAGGTATTATGTACAATATTTACATTATTCGGACTATTGTCCTCATCTTTGTCACCATATTGATTACAACGTTTCGGCCTTTCAGTATCTGTCTATATTTCTGAGATTAGGTATTATGCACACTATTTACATTATTCGGACTATTGTCCTCATCTTTGTCACCATATTTATTACAATGTTTCGGCCTTTCAGTATCTGTCTATATTTCTGAGATGAGGTATTATGTACAATATTTACATTATTCGGACTATTGTCCTCATCTTTGTCACCATATTTATTACAATGTTTCGGCCTTTCAGTATCTGTCTATATTTCTGAGATGAGGTATTATGTACAATATTTACATTATTCGGACTATTGTCCTCATCTTTGTCACCATATTGATTACAACGTTTCGGCCTTTCAGTATCTGTCTATATTTCTGAGATTAGGTATTATGCACACTATTTACATTATTCGGACTATTGTCCTCATCTTTGTCACCATATTTATTACAATGTTTCGGCCTTTCAGTATCTGTCTATATTTCTGAGAGAGGTATTATGTACAATATTTACATTATTCGGACTATTGTCCTCATCTTTGTCACCATATTTATTACAATGTTTCGGCCTTTCAGTATCTGTCTATATTTCTGAGATGAGGTATTATGTACAATATTTACATTATTCGGACTATTGTCCTCATCTTTGTCACCATATTGATTACAACGTTTCGGCCTTTCAGTATCTGTCTATATTTCTGAGATTAGGTATTATGCACACTATTTACATTATTCGGACTATTGTCCTCATCGTTGTCACCATATTTATTACAATGTTTCGGCCTTTCAGTATCTGTCTATATTTCTGAGATGAGGTATTATGTACAATATTTACATTATTCGGACTATTGTCCTCATCTTTGTCACCATATTTATTACAATGTTTCGGCCTTTCAGTATCTGTCTATATTTCTGAGATGAGGTATTATGTACAATATTTACATTATTCGGACTATTGTCCTCATCTTTGTCACCATATTTATTACAATGTTTCGGCCTTTCAGTATCTGTCTATATTTCTGAGATTAGGTATTATGCACACTATTTACATTATTTGGACTATTGTCCTCATCTTTGTCACCATATTTATTACAATGTTTCGGCCTTTCAGTATGTGTCTATATTTCTGAGATGAGGTATTATGTACAATATTTACATTATTCGGACTATTGTCCTCATCTTTGTCACCATATTTATTACAATGTTTCGGCCTTTCAGTATCTGTCTATATTTCTGAGATTAGGTATTATGCACACTATTTACATTATTCGGACTATTGTCCTCATCTTTGTCACCATATTTATTACAATGTTTCGGCCTTTCAGTATCTGTCTATATTTCTGAGATGAGGTATTATGTACAATATTTACATTATTCGGACTATTGTCCTCATCTTTGTCACCATATTTATTACAATGTTTCGGCCTTTCAGTATCTGTCTATATTTCTGAGATGAGGTATTATGTACAATATTTACATTATTCGGACTATTGTCCTCATCTTTGTCACCATATTTATTACAATGTTTCGGCCTTTCAGTATCTGTCTATATTTCTGAGATGAGGTATTATGTACAATATTTACATTATTCGGACTATTGTCCTCATCTTTGTCACCATATTTATTACAATGTTTCGGCCTTTCAGTATCTGTCTATATTTCTGAGATTAGGTATTATGCACACTATTTACATTATTCGGACTATTGTCCTCATCTTTGTCACCATATTTATTACAATGTTTCGGCCTATCAGTATCTGTCTATATTTCTGAGATGAGGTATTATGTACAATATTTACATTATTCGGACTATTGTCCTCATCTTTGTCACCATATTTATTACAATGTTTCGGCCTTTCAGTATCTGTCTATATTTCTGAGATGAGGTATTATGTACAATATTTACATTATTCGGACTATTGTCCTCATCTTTGTCACCATATTTATTACAATGTTTCGGCCTTTCAGTATCTGTCTATATTTCTGAGATTAGGTATTATGCACACTATTTACATTATTCGGACTATTGTCCTCATCTTTGTCACCATATTTATTACAATGTTTCGGCCTTTCAGTATCTGTCTATATTTCTGAGATGAGGTATTATGTACAATATTTACATTATTCGGACTATTGTCCTCATCTTTGTCACCATATTGATTACAATGTTTCGGCCTTTCAGTATCTGTCTATATTTCTGAGATGAGGTATTATGTACAATATTTACATTATTCGGACTATTGTCCTCATCTTTGTCACCATATTTATTACAATGTTTCGGCCTTTCAGTATCTGTCTATATTTCTGAGATTAGGTATTATGCACACTATTTACATTATTCGGACTATTGTCCTCATCTTTGTCACCATATTTATTACAATGTTTCGGCCTTTCAGTATCTGTCTATATTTCTGAGATGAGGTATTATGTACAATATTTACATTATTCGGACTATTGTCCTCATCTTTGTCACCATATTTATTACAATGTTTCGGCCTTTCAGTATCTGTCTATATTTCTGAGATGAGGTATTATGTACAATATTTACATTATTCGGACTATTGTCCTCATCTTTGTCACCATATTTATTACAATGTTTCGGCCTTTCAGTATCTGTCTATATTTCTGAGAATAGGTATTATGCACACTATTTACATTATTCGGACTATTGTCCTCATCTTTGTCACCATATTTATTACAATGTTTCGGCCTTTCAGTATCTGTCTATATTTCTGAGATGAGGTATTATGTACAATATTTACATTATTCGGACTATTGTCCTCATCTTTGTCACCATATTTATTACAATGTTTCGGCCTTTCAGTATCTGTCTATATTTCTGAGATGAGGTATTATGTACAATATTTACATTATTCGGACTATTGTCCCCATCTTTGTCACCATATTTATTACAATGTTTCGGCCTTTCAGTATCTGTCTATATTTCTGAGATTAGGTATTATGCACACTATTTACATTATTCGGACTATTGTCCTCATCTTTGTCACCATATTTATTACAATGTTTCGGCCTTTCAGTATCTGTCTATATTTCTGAGATGAGGTATTATGTACAATATTTACATTATTCGGACTATTGTCCTCATCTTTGTCACCATATTTATTACAATGTTTCGGCCTTTCAGTATCTGTCTATATTTCTGAGATTAGGTATTATGCACACTATTTACATTATTCGGACTATTGTCCTCATCTTTGTCACCATATTTATTACAATGTTTCGGCCTTTCAGTATCTGTCTATATTTCTGAGATGAGGTATTATGTACAATATTTACATTATTCGGACTATTGTCCTCATCTTTGTCACCATATTTATTACAATGTTTCGGCCTTTCAGTATCTGTCTATATTTCTGAGATTAGGTATTATGCACACTATTTACATTATTCGGACTATTGTCCTCATCTTTGTCACCATATTTATTACAATGTTTCGGCCTTTCAGTATCTGTCTATATTTCTGAGATGAGGTATTATGTACAATATTTACATTATTCGGACTATTGTCCTCATCTTTGTCACCATATTTATTACAATGTTTCGGCCTTTCAGTATCTGTCTATATTTCTGAGATTAGGTATTATGCACACTATTTACATTATTCGGACTAGTGTCCTCATCTTTGTCACCATATTTATTACAATGTTTCGGCATTTCAGTATCTGTCTATATTTCTGAGATGAGGTATTATGTACAATATTTACATTATTCGGACTATTGTCCTCATCTTTGTCACCATATTTATTACAATGTTTCGGCCTTTCAGTATCTGTCTATATTTCTGAGATGAGGTATTATGTACAATATTTACATTATTCGGACTATTGTCCTCATCTTTGTCACCATATTTATTACAATGTTTCGGCCTTTCAGTATCTGTCTATATTTCTGAGATGAGGTATTATGTACAATATTTACATTATTCGGACTATTGTCCTCATCTTTGTCACCATATTTATTACAATGTTTCGGCCTTTCAGTATCTGTCTATATTTCTGAGATGAGGTATTATGTACAATATTTACATTATTCGGACTATTGTCCTCATCTTTGTCACCATATTTATTACAATGTTTCGGCCTTTCAGTATCTGTCTATATTTCTGAGATTAGGTATTATGCACACTATTTACATTATTCGGACTATTGTCCTCATCTTTGTCACCATATTTATTACAATGTTTCGGCCTTTCAGTATCTGTCTATATTTCTGAGATGAGGTATTATGTACAATATTTACATTATTCGGACTATTGTCCTCATCTTTGTCACCATATTTATTACAATGTTTCGGCCTTTCAGTATCTGTCTATATTTCTGAGATGAGGTATTATGTACAATATTTACATTATTCGGACTATTGTCCTCATCTTTGTCACCATATTTATTACAATGTTTCGGCCTTTCAGTATCTGTCTATATTTCTGAGATTAGGTATTATGCACACTATTTACATTATTCGGACTCTTGTCCTCATCTTTGTCACCATATTTATTACAATGTTTCGGCCTTTCAGTATCTGTCTATATTTCTGAGATGAGGTATTATGTACAATATTTACATTATTCGGACTATTGTCCTCATCTTTGTCACCATATTGATTACAATGTTTCGGCCTTTCAGTATCTGTCTATATTTCTGAGATGAGGTATTATGTACAATATTTACATTATTCGGACTATTGTCCTCATCTATGTCACCATATTTATTACAATGTTTCGGCCTTTCAGTATCTGTCTATATTTCTGAGATGAGGTATTATGTACAATATTTACATTATTCGGACTATTGTCCTCATCTTTGTCACCATATTTATTACAATGTTTCGGCCTTTCAGTATCTGTCTATATTTCTGAGATTAGGTATTATGCCCACTATTTACATTATTCGGACTATTGTCCTCATCTTTGTCACCATATTTATTACAATGTTTCGGCCTTTCAGTATCTGTCTATATTTCTGAGATGAGGTATTATGTACAATATTTACATTATTCGGACTATTGTCCTCATCTTTGTCACCATATTTATTACAACATTTCGGCCTTTCAGTATCTGTCTATATTTCTGAGATGAGGTATTATGTACAATATTTACATTATTCGGACTATTGTCCTCATCTTTGTCACCATATTGATTACAATGTTTCGGCCTTTCAGTATCTGTCTATATTTCTGAGATGAGGTATTATGTACAATATTTACATTATTCGGACTATTGTCCTCATCTTTGTCACCATATTTATTACAATGTTTCGGCCTTTCAGTATCTGTCTATATTTCTGAGATTAGGTATTATGCACACTATTTACATTATTCGGACTATTGTCCTCATCTTTGTCACCATATTTATTACAATGTTTCGGCCTTTCAGTATCTGTCTATATTTCTGAGATGAGGTATTATGTACAATATTTACATTATTCGGACTATTGTCCTCATCTTTGTCACCATATTTATTACAACATTTCGGCCTTTCAGTATCTGTCTATATTTCTGAGATGAGGTATTGTGTACAATATTTACATTATTCGGACTATTGTCCTCATCTTTGTCACCATATTGATTACAATGTTTCGGCCTTTCAGTATCTGTCTATATTTCTGAGATGAGGTATTATGTACAATATTTACATTCTTCGGACTATTGTCCTCATCTTTGTCACCATATTTATTACAATGTTTCGGCCTTTCAGTATCTGTCTATATTTCTGAGATGAGGTATTATGTACAATATTTACATTATTCGGACTAGTGTCCTCATCTTTGTCACCATATTGATTACAACGTTTCGGCCTTTCAGTATCTGTCTATATTTCTGAGATGAGGTATTATGTACAATATTTACATTATTCGGACTATTGTCCTCATCTTTGTCACCATATTTATTACAATGTTTCGGCATTTCAGTATCTGTCTATATTTCTGAGATGAGGTATTATGTACAATATTTACATTATTCGGACTATTGTCCTCATCTTTGTCACCATATTTATTACAATGTTTCGGCCTTTCAGTATCTGTCTATATTTCTGAGATGAGGTATTATGTACAATATTTACATTATTCGGACTATTGTCCTCATCTTTGTCACCATATTTATTACAATGTTTCGGCCTTTCAGTATCTGTCTATATTTCTGAGATTAGGTATTATGCACACTATTTACATTATTCGGACTATTGTCCTCATCTTTGTCACCATATTTATTACAATGTTTCGGCCTTTCAGTATCTGTCTATATTTCTGAGATGAGGTATTATGTACAATATTTACATTATTCGGACTATTGTCCTCATCTTTGTCACCATATTGATTACAATGTTTCGGCCTTTCAGTATCTGTCTATATTTCTGAGATGAGGTATTATGTACAATATTTACATTATTCGGACTATTGTCCTCATCTATGTCACCATATTTATTACAATGTTTCGGCCTTTCAGTATCTGTCTATATTTCTGAGATGAGGTATTATGTACAATATTTACATTATTCGGACTATTGTCCTCATCTTTGTCACCATATTTATTACAATGTTTCGGCCTTTCAGTATCTGTCTATATTTCTGAGATTAGGTATTATGCCCACTATTTACATTATTCGGACTATTGTCCTCATCTTTGTCACCATATTTATTACAATGTTTCGGCCTTTCAGTATCTGTCTATATTTCTGAGATGAGGTATTATGTACAATATTTACATTATTCGGACTATTGTCCTCATCTTTGTCACCATATTTATTACAACATTTCGGCCTTTCAGTATCTGTCTATATTTCTGAGATGAGGTATTATGTACAATATTTACATTATTCGGACTATTGTCCTCATCTTTGTCACCATATTGATTACAATGTTTCGGCCTTTCAGTATCTGTCTATATTTCTGAGATGAGGTATTATGTACAATATTTACATTATTCGGACTATTGTCCTCATCTTTGTCACCATATTTATTACAATGTTTCGGCCTTTCAGTATCTGTCTATATTTCTGAGATTAGGTATTATGCACACTATTTACATTATTCGGACTATTGTCCTCATCTTTGTCACCATATTTATTACAATGTTTCGGCCTTTCAGTATCTGTCTATATTTCTGAGATGAGGTATTATGTACAATATTTACATTATTCGGACTATTGTCCTCATCTTTGTCACCATATTTATTACAACATTTCGGCCTTTCAGTATCTGTCTATATTTCTGAGATGAGGTATTGTGTACAATATTTACATTATTCGGACTATTGTCCTCATCTTTGTCACCATATTGATTACAATGTTTCGGCCTTTCAGTATCTGTCTATATTTCTGAGATGAGGTATTATGTACAATATTTACATTCTTCGGACTATTGTCCTCATCTTTGTCACCATATTTATTACAATGTTTCGGCCTTTCAGTATCTGTCTATATTTCTGAGATGAGGTATTATGTACAATATTTACATTATTCGGACTAGTGTCCTCATCTTTGTCACCATATTGATTACAACGTTTCGGCCTTTCAGTATCTGTCTATATTTCTGAGATGAGGTATTATGTACAATATTTACATTATTCGGACTATTGTCCTCATCTTTGTCACCATATTTATTACAATGTTTCGGCCTTTCAGTATCTGTCTATATTTCTGAGATGAGGTATTATGTACAATATTTACATTATTCGGACTATTGTCCTCATCTTTGTCACCATATTGATTACAACGTTTCGGCCTTTCAGTATCTGTCTATATTTCTGAGATTAGGTATTATGCACACTATTTACATTATTCGGACTATTGTCCTCATCTTTGTCACCATATTTATTACAATGTTTCGGCCTTTCAGTATCTGTCTATATTTCTGAGATTAGGTATTATGCACACTATTTACATTATTCGGACTATTGTCCTCATCTTTGTCACCATATTTATTACAATGTTTCGGCCTTTCAGTATCTGTCTATATTTCTGAGATGAGGTATTATGTACAATATTTACATTATTCGGACTATTGTCCTCATCTTTGTCACCATATTTATTACAACATTTCGGCCTTTCAGTATCTGTCTATATTTCTGAGATGAGGTATTATGTACAATATTTACATTATTCGGACTATTGTCCTCATCTTTGTCACCATATTGATTACAATGTTTCGGCCTTTCAGTATCTGTCTATATTTCTGAGATGAGTTATTATGTACAATATTTACATTATTCGGACTATTGTCCTCATCTTTGTCACCATATTTATTACAATGTTTCGGCCTTTCAGTATCTGTCTATATTTCTGAGATGAGGTATTATGTACAATATTTACATTATTCGGACTAGTGTCCTCATCTTTGTCACCATATTGATTACAACGTTTCGGCCTTTCAGTATCTGTCTATATTTCTGAGATTAGGTATTATGCACACTATTTACATTATTCGGACTATTGTCCTCATCTTTGTCACCATATTTATTACAATGTTTCGGCCTTTCAGTATCTGTCTATATTTCTGAGATGAGGTATTATGTACAATATTTACATTATTCGGACTATTGTCCTCATCTTTGTCACCATATTTATTACAATGTTTCGGCCTTTCAGTATCTGTCTATATTTCTGAGATGAGGTATTATGTACAATATTTACATTATTCGGACTATTGTCCTCATCTTTGTCACCATATTGATTACAACGTTTCGGCCTTTCAGTATCTGTCTATATTTCTGAGATTAGGTATTATGCACACTATTTACATTATTCGGACTATTGTCCTCATCTTTGTCACCATATTTATTACAATGTTTCGGCCTTTCAGTATCTGTCTATATTTCTGAGATGAGGTATTATGTACAATATTTACATTATTCGGACTATTGTCCTCATCTTTGTCACCATATTTATTACAATGTTTCGGCCTTTCAGTATCTGTCTATATTTCTGAGATGAGGTATTATGTACAATATTTACATTATTCGGACTATTGTCCTCATCTTTGTCACCATATTGATTACAACGTTTCGGCCTTTCAGTATCTGTCTATATTTCTGAGATTAGGTATTATGCACACTATTTACATTATTCGGACTATTGTCCTCATCTTTGTCACCATATTTATTACAATGTTTCGGCCTTTCAGTATCTGTCTATATTTCTGAGATGAGGTATTATGTACAATATTTACATTATTCGGACTATTGTCCTCATCTTTGTCACCATATTTATTACAATGTTTCGGCCTTTCAGTATCTGTCTATATTTCTGAGATGAGGTATTATGTACAATATTTACATTATTCGGACTATTGTCCTCATCTTTGTCACCATATTGATTACAACGTTTCGGCCTTTCAGTATCTGTCTATATTTCTGAGATTAGGTATTATGCACACTATTTACATTATTCGGACTATTGTCCTCATCGTTGTCACCATATTTATTACAATGTTTCGGCCTTTCAGTATCTGTCTATATTTCTGAGATGAGGTATTATGTACAATATTTACATTATTCGGACTATTGTCCTCATCTTTGTCACCATATTTATTACAATGTTTCGGCCTTTCAGTATCTGTCTATATTTCTGAGATGAGGTATTATGTACAATATTTACATTATTCGGACTATTGTCCTCATCTTTGTCACCATATTTATTACAATGTTTCGGCCTTTCAGTATCTGTCTATATTTCTGAGATTAGGTATTATGCACACTATTTACATTATTCGGACTATTGTCCTCATCTTTGTCACCATATTTATTACAATGTTTCGGCCTTTCAGTATCTGTCTATATTTCTGAGATGAGGTATTATGTACAATATTTACATTATTCGGACTATTGTCCTCATCTTTGTCACCATATTTATTACAATGTTTCGGCCTTTCAGTATCTGTCTATATTTCTGAGATTAGGTATTATGCACACTATTTACATTATTCGGACTATTGTCCTCATCTTTGTCACCATATTTATTACAATGTTTCGGCCTTTCAGTATCTGTCTATATTTCTGAGATGAGGTATTATGTACAATATTTACATTATTCGGACTATTGTCCTCATCTTTGTCACCATATTTATTACAATGTTTCGGCCTTTCAGTATCTGTCTATATTTCTGAGATGAGGTATTATGTACAATATTTACATTATTCGGACTATTGTCCTCATCTTTGTCACCATATTTATTACAATGTTTCGGCCTTTCAGTATCTGTCTATATTTCTGAGATTAGGTATTATGCACACTATTTACATTATTCGGACTATTGTCCTCATCTTTGTCACCATATTTATTACAATGTTTCGGCCTTTCAGTATCTGTCTATATTTCTGAGATGAGGTATTATGTACAATATTTACATTATTCGGACTATTGTCCTCATCTTTGTCACCATATTGATTACAATGTTTCGGCCTTTCAGTATCTGTCTATATTTCTGAGATGAGGTATTATGTACAATATTTACATTATTCGGACTATTGTCCTCATCTTTGTCACCATATTTATTACAATGTTTCGGCCTTTCAGTATCTGTCTATATTTCTGAGATTAGGTATTATGCACACTATTTACATTATTCGGACTATTGTCCTCATCTTTGTCACCATATTTATTACAATGTTTCGGCCTTTCAGTATCTGTCTATATTTCTGAGATGAGGTATTATGTACAATATTTACATTATTCGGACTATTGTCCTCATCTTTGTCACCATATTTATTACAATGTTTCGGCCTTTCAGTATCTGTCTATATTTCTGAGATGAGGTATTATGTACAATATTTACATTATTCGGACTATTGTCCTCATCTTTGTCACCATATTTATTACAATGTTTCGGCCTTTCAGTATCTGTCTATATTTCTGAGATTAGGTATTATGCACACTATTTACATTATTCGGACTATTGTCCTCATCTTTGTCACCATATTTATTACAATGTTTCGGCCTTTCAGTATCTGTCTATATTTCTGAGATGAGGTATTATGTACAATATTTACATTATTCGGACTATTGTCCTCATCTTTGTCACCATATTTATTACAATGTTTCGGCCTTTCAGTATCTGTCTATATTTCTGAGATGAGGTATTATGTACAATATTTACATTATTCGGACTATTGTCCCCATCTTTGTCACCATATTTATTACAATGTTTCGGCCTTTCAGTATCTGTCTATATTTCTGAGATTAGGTATTATGCACACTATTTACATTATTCGGACTATTGTCCTCATCTTTGTCACCATATTTATTACAATGTTTCGGCCTTTCAGTATCTGTCTATATTTCTGAGATGAGGTATTATGTACAATATTTACATTATTCGGACTATTGTCCTCATCTTTGTCACCATATTTATTACAATGTTTCGGCCTTTCAGTATCTGTCTATATTTCTGAGATTAGGTATTATGCACACTATTTACATTATTCGGACTATTGTCCTCATCTTTGTCACCATATTTATTACAATGTTTCGGCCTTTCAGTATCTGTCTATATTTCTGAGATGAGGTATTATGTACAATATTTACATTATTCGGACTATTGTCCTCATCTTTGTCACCATATTTATTACAATGTTTCGGCCTTTCAGTATCTGTCTATATTTCTGAGATTAGGTATTATGCACACTATTTACATTATTCGGACTATTGTCCTCATCTTTGTCACCATATTTATTGCAATGTTTCGGCCTTTCAGTATCTGTCTATATTTCTGAGATGAGGTATTATGTACAATATTTACATTATTCGGACTATTGTCCTCATCTTTGTCACCATATTTATTACAATGTTTCGGCCTTTCAGTATCTGTCTATATTTCTGAGATTAGGTATTATGCACACTATTTACATTATTCGGACTATTGTCCTCATCTTTGTCACCATATTGATTACAACGTTTCGGCCTTTCAGTATCTGTCTATATTTCTGAGATTAGGTATTATGCACACTATTTACATTATTCGGACTATTGTCCTCATCTTTGTCACCATATTGATTACAACGTTTCGGCCTTTCAGTATCTGTCTATATTTCTGACATGAGATAGTATGTACATTATTTACATTATTCGGACTATTGTCCTCATCTTTGTCACCATATTGATTACAATGTTTCGGCCTTTCAGTATCTGTCTATATTTCTGAGATGAGGTATTATGTACAATATTTACATTCTTCGGACTATTGTCCTCATCTTTGTCACCATATTTATTACAATGTTTCGGCCTTTCAGTATCTGTCTATATTTCTGAGATGAGGTATTATGTACAATATTTACATTATTCGGACTAGTGTCCTCATCTTTGTCACCATATTGATTACAACGTTTCGGCCTTTCAGTATCTGTCTATATTTCTGAGATGAGGTATTATGTACAATATTTACATTATTCGGACTATTGTCCTCATCTTTGTCACCATATTTATTACAATGTTTCGGCCTTTCAGTATCTGTCTATATTTCTGAGATGAGGTATTATGTACAATATTTACATTATTCGGACTATTGTCCTCATCTTTGTCACCATATTGATTACAACGTTTCGGCCTTTCAGTATCTGTCTATATTTCTGAGATTAGGTATTATGCACACTATTTACATTATTCGGACTATTGTCCTCATCTTTGTCACCATATTTATTACAATGTTTCGGCCTTTCAGTATCTGTCTATATTTCTGAGATTAGGTATTATGCACACTATTTACATTATTCGGACTATTGTCCTCATCTTTGTCACCATATTTATTACAATGTTTCGGCCTTTCAGTATCTGTCTATATTTCTGAGATGAGGTATTATGTACAATATTTACATTATTCGGACTATTGTCCTCATCTTTGTCACCATATTTATTACAACATTTCGGCCTTTCAGTATCTGTCTATATTTCTGAGATGAGGTATTATGTACAATATTTACATTATTCGGACTATTGTCCTCATCTTTGTCACCATATTGATTACAATGTTTCGGCCTTTCAGTATCTGTCTATATTTCTGAGATGAGTTATTATGTACAATATTTACATTATTCGGACTATTGTCCTCATCTTTGTCACCATATTTATTACAATGTTTCGGCCTTTCAGTATCTGTCTATATTTCTGAGATGAGGTATTATGTACAATATTTACATTATTCGGACTAGTGTCCTCATCTTTGTCACCATATTGATTACAACGTTTCGGCCTTTCAGTATCTGTCTATATTTCTGAGATTAGGTATTATGCACACTATTTACATTATTCGGACTATTGTCCTCATCTTTGTCACCATATTTATTACAATGTTTCGGCCTTTCAGTATCTGTCTATATTTCTGAGATGAGGTATTATGTACAATATTTACATTATTCGGACTATTGTCCTCATCTTTGTCACCATATTTATTACAATGTTTCGGCCTTTCAGTATCTGTCTATATTTCTGAGATGAGGTATTATGTACAATATTTACATTATTCGGACTATTGTCCTCATCTTTGTCACCATATTGATTACAACGTTTCGGCCTTTCAGTATCTGTCTATATTTCTGAGATTAGGTATTATGCACACTATTTACATTATTCGGACTATTGTCCTCATCTTTGTCACCATATTTATTACAATGTTTCGGCCTTTCAGTATCTGTCTATATTTCTGAGATGAGGTATTATGTACAATATTTACATTATTCGGACTATTGTCCTCATCTTTGTCACCATATTTATTACAATGTTTCGGCCTTTCAGTATCTGTCTATATTTCTGAGATGAGGTATTATGTACAATATTTACATTATTCGGACTATTGTCCTCATCTTTGTCACCATATTGATTACAACGTTTCGGCCTTTCAGTATCTGTCTATATTTCTGAGATGAGGTATTATGTACAATATTTACATTATTCGGACTATTGTCCTCATCTTTGTCACCATATTGATTACAACGTTTCGGCCTTTCAGTATCTGTCTATATTTCTGAGATTAGGTATTATGCACACTATTTACATTATTCGGACTATTGTCCTCATCGTTGTCACCATATTTATTACAATGTTTCGGCCTTTCAGTATCTGTCTATATTTCTGAGATGAGGTATTATGTACAATATTTACATTATTCGGACTATTGTCCTCATCTTTGTCACCATATTTATTACAATGTTTCGGCCTTTCAGTATCTGTCTATATTTCTGAGATGAGGTATTATGTACAATATTTACATTATTCGGACTATTGTCCTCATCTTTGTCACCATATTTATTACAATGTTTCGGCCTTTCAGTATCTGTCTATATTTCTGAGATTAGGTATTATGCACACTATTTACATTATTCGGACTATTGTCCTCATCTTTGTCACCATATTTATTACAATGTTTCGGCCTTTCAGTATCTGTCTATATTTCTGAGATGAGGTATTATGTACAATATTTACATTATTCGGACTATTGTCCTCATCTTTGTCACCATATTTATTACAATGTTTCGGCCTTTCAGTATCTGTCTATATTTCTGAGATTAGGTATTATGCACACTATTTACATTATTCGGACTATTGTCCTCATCTTTGTCACCATATTTATTACAATGTTTCGGCCTTTCAGTATCTGTCTATATTTCTGAGATGAGGTATTATGTACAATATTTACATTATTCGGACTATTGTCCTCATCTTTGTCACCATATTTATTACAATGTTTCGGCCTTTCAGTATCTGTCTATATTTCTGAGATGAGGTATTATGTACAATATTTACATTATTCGGACTATTGTCCTCATCTTTGTCACCATATTTATTACAATGTTTCGGCCTTTCAGTATCTGTCTATATTTCTGAGATTAGGTATTATGCACACTATTTACATTATTCGGACTATTGTCCTCATCTTTGTCACCATATTTATTACAATGTTTCGGCCTTTCAGTATCTGTCTATATTTCTGAGATGAGGTATTATGTACAATATTTACATTATTCGGACTATTGTCCTCATCTTTGTCACCATATTGATTACAATGTTTCGGCCTTTCAGTATCTGTCTATATTTCTGAGATGAGGTATTATGTACAATATTTACATTATTCGGACTATTGTCCTCATCTTTGTCACCATATTTATTACAATGTTTCGGCCTTTCAGTATCTGTCTATATTTCTGAGATTAGGTATTATGCACACTATTTACATTATTCGGACTATTGTCCTCATCTTTGTCACCATATTTATTACAATGTTTCGGCCTTTCAGTATCTGTCTATATTTCTGAGATGAGGTATTATGTACAATATTTACATTATTCGGACTATTGTCCTCATCTTTGTCACCATATTTATTACAATGTTTCGGCCTTTCAGTATCTGTCTATATTTCTGAGATGAGGTATTATGTACAATATTTACATTATTCGGACTATTGTCCTCATCTTTGTCACCATATTTATTACAATGTTTCGGCCTTTCAGTATCTGTCTATATTTCTGAGATTAGGTATTATGCACACTATTTACATTATTCGGACTATTGTCCTCATCTTTGTCACCATATTTATTACAATGTTTCGGCCTTTCAGTATCTGTCTATATTTCTGAGATGAGGTATTATGTACAATATTTACATTATTCGGACTATTGTCCTCATCTTTGTCACCATATTTATTACAATGTTTCGGCCTTTCAGTATCTGTCTATATTTCTGAGATGAGGTATTATGTACAATATTTACATTATTCGGACTATTGTCCCCATCTTTGTCACCATATTTATTACAATGTTTCGGCCTTTCAGTATCTGTCTATATTTCTGAGATTAGGTATTATGCACACTATTTACATTATTCGGACTATTGTCCTCATCTTTGTCACCATATTTATTACAATGTTTCGGCCTTTCAGTATCTGTCTATATTTCTGAGATGAGGTATTATGTACAATATTTACATTATTCGGACTATTGTCCTCATCTTTGTCACCATATTTATTACAATGTTTCGGCCTTTCAGTATCTGTCTATATTTCTGAGATTAGGTATTATGCACACTATTTACATTATTCGGACTATTGTCCTCATCTTTGTCACCATATTTATTCCAATGTTTCGGCCTTTCAGTATCTGTCTATATTTCTGAGATGAGGTATTATGTACAATATTTACATTATTCGGACTATTGTCCTCATCTTTGTCACCATATTTATTACAATGTTTCGGCCTTTCAGTATCTGTCTATATTTCTGAGATTAGGTATTATGCACACTATTTACATTATTCGGACTATTGTCCTCATCTTTGTCACCATATTTATTGCAATGTTTCGGCCTTTCAGTATCTGTCTATATTTCTGAGATGAGGTATTATGTACAATATTTACATTATTCGGACTATTGTCCTCATCTTTGTCACCATATTTATTACAATGTTTCGGCCTTTCAGTATCTGTCTATATTTCTGAGATTAGGTATTATGCACACTATTTACATTATTCGGACTATTGTCCTCATCTTTGTCACCATATTGATTACAACGTTTCGGCCTTTCAGTATCTGTCTATATTTCTGAGATTAGGTATTATGCACACTATTTACATTATTCGGACTATTGTCCTCATCTTTGTCACCATATTGATTACAACGTTTCGGCCTTTCAGTATCTGTCTATATTTCTGACATGAGATAGTATGTACATTATTTACATTATTCGGACTATTGTCCTCATCTTTGTCGCCATATTGATTACAACGTTTGTGCCTTTCAGTATCTGTCTATATTTCTGAGATTAGGTATTATGCACACTATTTACATTATTCGGACTATTGTCCTCATCTTTGTCGCCATATTTATTACAACGTTTGGGCCTTTCAGTATCTGTCTATATTTCTGAGATGAGGTATTATGTACACTATTTACATTATTCGGACTATTGTCCTCATCTTTGTCGCCATATTTATTACAACGTTTCGGCCTTTCAGTATCTGTCTATATTTCTGAGATGAGGTATTATATACACTATTTACATTATTCGGACTATTGTCCTCATCTTTGTCGCCATATTTATTACAAAGTTTCGGTCGTTGTAATAAATATGCCGACAAAGATGAGGACAATAGTCCAAATAATGTAAATAGTGTGCAAAACATTTTATTTGACAAAATTTGGTTTGGTTTATTTAACGACATATCAACATCTTATGGGTTATTTAATGCCGAAATTTTATTTTCTTGTGAGCTTTGGTAATTTTTTCCCAAAAATGTACCATGGGTAACTATTTTTTCCAATAACGTATTGCTTGTAATTTTTTATTTTTTTCCTATAAGAATGTATTACTGATAATTTTTTAAAAATGTATTTTCATATTTTCATATTTTGTTCATAGTTTTGGGGTTCACTATTTGCCCATAGCTGGGACCCTAACAGGGACTACCACCCTGGGTTAGAATGGACCTGGGAACAACAGCAATTAAGAGATGGGTCTACGTGCCTCAAAACATTCCTATCTGAGGCCCTGCTGCCAGATGTAATGCCTAAGACAAGATAAAATTTGATAGCAGTGTTCATAAGTTAAACATCCTGTTGTTGTATATTGTGAACGGAATTATAAAAGTCGAAAATGATTTGTGAGCCAAGAAGCAAATGGAGTAATTCTGCCGTAAATAATTGTCCATGTATAGCAAATAATACATTTTGAATCTTTGTGGAGAAGATATGAAATGCTGGAAAGACCAACAGATAATGGTGACATATTTGAAAAAATAATATTTGAATGGATTATATAGCGAAAAATAATTGGCTAAAAATATGTTTTCTGTGTTGAGCTCTGATTGGCCAATGATTTTCAGCTAGGATCTACTTAAATGAACCTCTTCTGAGGTCGTCTGGACCATCTTTCGTGGATGATTCGCCACAATCTTGATCTCAGGAATCCAGCGAAAGATGTACCTTCTGAATTAACAAATTTCGCAACAAAAAAACAAAACAAAAAACAAAACACCCCCCCCAAAAAAAAAACAGGGAAACTGGAAAAGGTAGGATTAACCCTAAAAAGGAACTTAATTAAAAGATTCTACGACGACAAAAGATATATTTTGCAAAACAAGACACACAATGAATTAGTTGATCTTCGTAGTCTGCCCGACCATAATTTCAATTAAAAATGCTGCTTTAATTAAAAGAGAAAGTAATGCATTAAGACGAAAATGTATAGAAAGTGCACTGATTGCTAAATATATAAATATCATATAGAAAGTGCACTGATTGCTAAATATATAAATATCATATAGAAAGTGCACTGATTGCTAAATATATAAATATCATATAGAAAGTGCAGTGATTGCGTTGGGCGCTACAGTAGCGGTTCTGAAAAAGAATTGAATTCTAAATTTTTGACCCTTTAAATGTTTCCCATCTTTACTGCATTGTAAAAAAAGAATTCTTCTTGAATTACGTACATATGATAATGAACTAACCGATTTTTGAAAAAACGAAGCTGAATTTTAAATATTGTTCCTGAGCGCTTGAAAATGAGTTTCAAATGATGATTGGATGAGAATGTATTTCTCTTTCCTGATTAGTTAGGAAGAGATTATTTTCTGTTTCTTATTGGTTGAAAATTGTCGTGTTTACTAAAACATTTAATAAATTATTTCATCATGATTTAGATAGATACTGCCAAAATATCGCGCGGACGTAGTACAAGACGCACCATGTGGCTTTTTAGGGCCAATTAGGAATAAATAAATAATATAATTCTGGGGACGATGTTCTCACAAAAAAGTGTGTAAAACTCATGAAGTCCGGTTCCAAATATGAGACTCACAGATGTCACCAAGGTAAACGTCAATCTTGCTGACACCATTCACGTCCACACGCAAAAAGCTACTGAGCTGACATACTACAAAGAGACCGCTCCAAACTACGGCGATACAGTTCAAAGTACGAACTAAATTCTAACTATCTCTTGTATCCCCGTTACTACTAAGTACGCACACACGTACTGACTCTTTCACACAAACACAGATATAACAACATTTCACTGTTTCTCAAATACGTACAGAAATACGATTTAGAATCTATTTCAGAACTTTATTAACCCAAATAAAAAGGCATTACTTTCAAATCTATAACCAAATGCTTGTATTCTTGTCGTTATATTAAATTAATGTTTATTCGTTGAAACTGCGTTGTCTTTTTCTACGGGATTTTATCCGTCTATATTTCTGATATTATGTACAATATTTACATTATTCGGACTATTGTCCTCATCTTTGTCACCATATTTATTACAATGTTTCGGCCTTTCAGTATCTGTCTATATTTCTGAGATGAGGTATTATGTACACTATTTACATTATTCGGACTACTGTCCTCATCTTTGTCACCATATTTATTACAATGTTTCGGCCGTTGTACGCTCCTAGAATAGTCTACCCAAGTGAGCAAAATAAAGGGTTCAGTTCGACATTCCAACCACTTGAAGAAGGCCGGAGCGTACAACAGCCGAAACGTTGTAATAAATATGGCGACAAAGATGTGGACAATAGTTCGAATAATGTAAATAGTGGATTTTATTTTTTCAATGAAAATCGTGGGATTATTCTAAAAAGCCGAATTACGAGCAGTCCCACAACAATATTGTATTGAATCTTCCACAATATTATTGTATTGAATCTCGACACTACGAATTTTGACGTCTAACAAAAACCAGAGTAGAAGGATTCCTACACTATCTTAAATACAAAACCATAGAATACAAAGCAGAAAGGTTGTTTTATTAGTCATCATAATTTAGGTATATATCGCCAAAATAGCGCGCGGACGTAGTAGTAGTAGACATACCTCATTGTTTTTTAGGGCCAATTAGGAATAAATAAAATATTATAATTTCGGGGGCCAATTTTCTTAGTAAAAAAAAGGTATAAAAATCACGAAGTCTGGCCCCAACAAAATAACTCACAAATGTCACTAAGATTCACGTCACTGTAGCTGCTGATATTCAATATCCACACACAAAAGTAACGCTCGACCCAGCAGTACTGACCAAACTACAAAGAGACCGCCTCAAACTACGGCGTCACCGTCCACAGTAAGAACTAAATTCTACCTCTTTTGTCCACGTTACTACTACACACGCATACTTATACTAACAAACACACATGTAACCACATTTCACTGTTCTCATATATGTACGCAATACATTTTATATTCTGTCCAAGAATTCTATTCACAGCCCAAAAATTGACATTACTCATTCGATACATTCAACAAACTTTTTGTATTCTTGTTATTATATAAAATTAATGCTATTTGTTAATACTAAGTTATCTTTTCTTACTGGATTTTATTCTTTCAATGAAAATCGTGGGATTATTCTAAAAAGCCGAATTACGAGCAGTCCCGTAACAATATTTTATGCTATTGTATTGAATCCCGACACTACGAATTTTGACGTCTAACAAAAAACTTGAGTAAAAGAATTTATACAAAATATTGACTGACGAAGCTGTTACCTTATTTCGGCACAGAGTTTAAGCTCGAACAAATATATCGTAAAGTTGTTCAATAGAAAAGCCTTTCCAATGTCAGACAGAGTAATGGGTAAAGATACTTATCTTCCAGCAGTTTCTGGCAGAGTGACGTGTGGACAGAGAAACACCGACCTTTGATTGGAATATTTTGATTTACATTTTATCGTCACATTTCGCCTTTGTTAAAAGAGGCTCATTTTTCTTTTGTCGTAAATGGTTCTTTCTTTTCTTTTCTACTTACCTATTTCTCAATTACTGATCTACAATTGATCTATCGCCCTGGGTATGACGATAAACTACATCCCTGTCCTGGGTATGACGATAAACTAAATCCACCTCCTGTGTATGACGATAAACTACATCCGCTTCCTGGGCATGACGATGAACTACGTTTTTGAAAAAATATTACCAGCTATCCGTTTTTTTTTTATTGTTTTTTATTTTTTTGAAAGAATAGTGTTGCCGGCTATACGTTTTTGAAAAAATAATGGTACCAGCTATATATTTTTGTAAAAATTATATTACAAGCTATACCTGTTTGAAAAATAATATTACCAGCTATACGTTTTTGAAAAAATATTACCAGCTATACGTTTTTTTTGTTTTTTTTATTTGAAAGAATAGTGTTGCCGGCTATACGTTTTTGAAAAAATAATGGTACCAACTATATATTTTTGAAATATAATATTACCAGCTATGCGTTTTGAAAAAATAATATCACCAGCTATACGTTTTTGTAAAAATTACATTACAAGCTATACCTGTTTGAAAAATAATATTACCAGCTATACGTTTTTGAAAAATAATATTACCAGCTATACATTTTTGAAAAATATTACCAGCTATACGTTTTTGAAAAGAATAATATTAACAGATAAATGTTTTTGAAAAATAGTATTACCAGCTATATGTTTTTGAAAAAATAATATTACCAGGTATACGTTTTTGAAAAAAATAATATTACCAGCAATACGTTTTTGTAAAAATTATATCACCAGCTATACATTTTTGAAAAATAATATTACCAGCTATGCGTTTTGAAATAAAAAATATTACCAGCTATACGTTTTTGAAAAAATAATATTACCAGCTGTACGTTTTTGTAAAAATATTACCAGCTATACGTTTTTGAAAAAAATAATATTACAAGCTATACGTTTTTGAGGAAAAAAATATTAACAGAATATATTTTTGACAAAACAAAAGTATTACCAGGAAAAAAAAAGTTGTTAGCATTTAATGACCGATTGAGGTTAATATGCCGTAAAACAAACCAAACCAAACCAAACAATTGATCTGACTTATATGCCTACTATAGATCCACTTCACTCTACCGTTAATTATTTGGCTATCAGACCCCTTAGTACTGAGATTTCCAAACCATGGTCGTAACATTGTTAATCTGTTGCAAAACGATTTCTACTAAATCTACATATAAAACGTAAGGTGTTTTCCTTCTCTCTGTGTCAGTTGCCGTTGTTTTGTTTGGGAGTAACTTTTTCTTCTATTTCCCTTTTTTTTTTACGACTAAGGTCAGCCTTCAACTTATAGGGTTAGTTTCCGAGGAAATTAGTTGCACTTACAAAACAGCGTATATTTCCGCTTCATGAAACATACAAAAAAAGCTGTAAACTTATTGTAGCAATTAATGCCTGCAATCGGTTTCCTCTGTGTTTCTCTCGTTCGAGACACTTACAGCTAATTCAACACAAAGTTCAATCAGAAATCTGTTGTGAACAGTCCAGTAGGCAATGTAGTAATGAAAAACGGCGTCAGAAATCCAACTTTCCCACTCGCAACAACAGAAGAGCGCACTCTCGCCCAGCCAAACTCCAAAAATCATTCTGCCCGGTAAACAAAAAGCAACAGTCTTTATTCACCGAGCGATTTTTTCTGATTGGCCACGCCATTCAGTAGAGGAAGCACATTAGTGTTTTTGGCACTTCAAGTAGAAGATATTTCCTAACTATTCTCTTTAATTCTCCTTCGGCAGACCACGCACAAAACACGAACTCTTTATCGAAGGAAGATGATTTTCTCTTTCGCTACAAGTTCGTGAATTTAATTTACGGCCAAAAGATAGGATATAAACATTATAATAAAAATCAATCAAAAAAATGATGTGTATACGTATATAACCCTTCGTTTAATATACATACACACGTCCGTCCTGGGTATGACGATAAACTACATCCGCTTCCAGGGTAAGATGATAAACTACGTCCAACAGCAAGGCCACCTGATCATAAGGCTTTGAGGAGTGTGGAACCACCTCTTAATTACTGTTGTTCCCAGGTCCACCCTGACCAGGTGTGGTAGTACCTGTTAGGGTCCTAGCTATAGGCAAATAGTTAACTCCGAAACTGAGGTAAAAAGCATTATAAAAGTGTAAAAATAGGTTTTAATACCAAAAAAACTTTGTAAAAAATTATTACCAGAAATAAATTTTTGAAGTAAAAAAGCTATTACCAGCAATACATTTTTTAAAATATTATTACCAGCTCTACATTTTGGGGAAAAAAATATTACCAGAAATAGATTTTTTGACAAAACAAAATATTACCAGTAAAAAAAGTTGTCGGCATTAAATGGCCCATTGAGGTGTTGATATGCCGTAAACCAAACCAAACCAAACAACCAAACCACACCACACGTAGAAATATCAGGATTGGCGTCCAAGCGTGTGGTGCACCAAGACTCTTTAAGGAATCTGTCTTGGAGAATAAAAACACTGATGTAATATCCGTCTCTGTACTAATCTGGGTATTTCGCACCTGCTTGCTTTGGGGATTCTAAGCATTTTGCTAATGTAAGTCGCTGTAGTGTTGTGTTATATTCTTAGCACAACCATTGTTGACATCTTCACATCTATTGTTGTTGGATATTGGTTCAATGCTTAACGGCTCTGAACGGGAAATCGGTACGAATTCAAGTCGAGTTCATTACATTTACATTCCCGCGCAAATGCCCTTGTGAAAAGTATGAACCAATCTTTTCCCCACCAGCTATCGGTTAAATAGTACGGCAGACTGGGTTCTTCCGCTATTGTTTGTAGCCAGACTAAAAGGAGGAGAACACTGAATTCCTAAATCCAGGTAGATAGAAAATTTGTCAGCGATTGTCATATCGGCTATCTTGTGGAGAATATGATCACTATGCTAGAAAACCCCTATACTCTTAAAAAAATCCATACAACAATGGTTAGATCCTCACTAGGTGTCCAATGTCCGTGGTTCTGTCAGAAGTATGTCGAGCTTTGTAAGTATTTACAAGTAAATATATACGTGGCATTATGAAACTATTTAATGTAAGAATCTTAGCTTAGAGTACTAAATTGACTTTCATTTTTATATTTGAGATATAATAACACTTTCTCGTAAGCAACTTTCCGGCTCGCGTGTTTCCGAGACTTTGTCAGCGGAGAGAGCGTTTGCCCGGCGAGATGTCACATGTTAATAATGCCCGGATGACGTTTGCTCTAGTGAGATTGAATGGCTTCTTGTTAAATCCAGATGCCTGACAAGTTAGAAGCATGTTTCGTGCATTGTTGAGTGACCCCCGGAAGTGTAAAGAGTACAGTACCTCATCGGCAGTTGTAGTTGATAGACAGTCCCATCTCGAGAATTTCCTGATATGCCGGAGTAAGATTGAAAGTCTTCGGCAATTTCCATTTTGGTTTGATTGAGCAGTTGTGTTGACTGCTTCATAATGTTCTCTTGTCTCTACAATATAACAATGTATAGAAATCTATATTGGAATTTAAAACACACACACACACACACACGCGCACACACAAACACAGTTTCTCTTCCCCCCCCCCCTCTCTCATATATGCACAGACATGTAAACATCGTTAAGCTGGAAAACTTAACACGTAATAGTTTAAAAATAAAGAAAAAAAAAAAAGAATCTTCGAACAAGTTTTAAATTTAATTATTTACACGCGTACTATTGTCCCCATCTTTGTTGTTATCATAACGTTTCGGCTTTATTCCCCGGTTTTCATCAGGTGTTTATCGATCCGGTTAATCTTCACGGAATATCGAACTGGAGTATAGCCTCGTGGATTAAAGCTTGCATTTAGTGACGTAGTAATTGCGAGTTCGATCCCTAGGCCGGGCAGTGTTTACTTGGACTCAATGAAAACAGGGCGAGTAATAACTGGGTAATACTAAATAAAGATACAACGAGTTATTTCCCCTACACACGGACAGCGAACACCTGTAGATTAAATAAAGTGTTCAGTTTGAAATTCCTTGAAAGTTACCCGTATTGACAAGGATCTGGGGCCAAAGCAGTGTTATAACAACAAACATTATTTATATATAAAAATTATAAATAACATTTATCATCTCATTGGGATATTTTTTTAACGTCCCAACCTGAGAGGCTGTGATATTATAGTGTATGGAGGATTGAGTGAAGATGGATGAGTTTTTATGGTGAATGAGGAAATTATAACGAGTGAATGGGTCGTAAATCCGATTGGCTAGGTATAAGATAGTTAGTGAAGACCAGCCTCAAACCATTCCCCCTTTTCGGCCTTGTACCATAGTTGTATTAATTTACAATAAATCTCAACAACAAACATTGAAACACTTGTCTCAAATTTCAAATTCCGTTTCTGGCTGTCACCGCGCTTTCCTTGGGAAAGTCATGAATCAAATTCTTCATGTTCTGCGTTGTATCTCTAGATATATGGCTTGTCAAATTTAATGCCTCCAACACTAAACTGCTCTCATTTAACTGTCACAGAGAAACTTTCCTGCAGCCGATCAGCATGGCTGATGCCCGATTCCGTGAGAGTGTGTCTCACTCCGCTCACGTTTTCCAATGACTTGAGTTGTAACAACTACACTGAATCCATAGCTGCATCATCTGCAAGGAAAGTCGGTTCACTGTGTCGTGCCAAAAGGTTTTTCTATCTTATACATCTACAAATCTATCATTCGTCCATGCATTGAATATTGTAGCCATATCTGGTCTGGTGCTCCGGCTGTTCATCTCGGAGTTATCAACAAAATCCGAAGAAGGATCTGCAATGTAATCGGTGCTGACTTGACATCTAGACTTCAGTCACTCCTTCATAGACGCGATGTGGCTTCCCTCTGTCTTTTCTACAAATATTTTCATCGCAACTACTCTGAGGAGTCTGTCTATATTTCTGAGATGAGGTATTATGTACAGTATTTACATTAGCCGGACTATTGTCCTCATCTTTGTCGCCATATTTGTCACAACGTTTCGGCCGTTGTACGCTCCGGCCTTCTTCAGGTGGTTGGAATTTCGAACTGAACCTTTTATTTCGAGATAACTGATAACTGACATCTATCAAACATGGCACGTGGAACTAGAACAGTCTACCCCAGTGATCGAAATAAAGGGTTCAGTTCGAAATTCCAACGACCTGAAGAAGGCCGGAGCGTACAACGGCCGAAACGTCGTGACAAATATGGCGACAAAGATGAGGACAATAGTCCGACTAATGTAAATACTGTACTCTGAGGAGCTTTTTTTTCTTGCGTCCCGACTACATGAATTTAAGCGTGCTACTAGATTGGCATCTAGGTCACACCCTTTTGCTGTTGAAATAGTTAAAATGTATCTCCCACTTCTACTCCAGCAGTTACTTTTCTCGCGCTTCCCGGCAGTGGAACTCCCTTCCTCTTACTTGCTTCCCTGATAACTACAATCTTCAAAAAATTAAATGCAGTGTCAATCGACATCATTTTTTTCTGTTGCCTTAATTCCCATTCTTCTTTTATCCTTTTTTCATTCTCGTCTATACACAGTATTCCCCCCCCCACACACACACTTTCACTCTCTGTAACATCCTGCGTACTAGTGGCTCTTCCGCCTTGCTTGGGGTGAAATGCTTAAAAAATATGGAGAGGATATATCTTCAGTGTTATACTATGAGTTCTTTTTTAATCAGTTCATCCGAAGCAAGGCGATAACCCCACTAAAACGCAAAGGGGGCTACAGGAAGTGAAAGAGAAAGAAAAGAACGAAACGGAAACCCAACCCAACAGAACGATAGGCGAACCTATCTACACCAGTTGTGAGAAAATAAATAAATAGTAAATAAGATTTCAGAGTTTACATGGAAGTATAGAACTTAAAAAGATTTTAGAAGGAACCCGGCATCCAAACAGGAAACAACAGATCTACAACCTCTACTCATGTTCAAAAAACCGGAGAGGGCTGAGAACAGGACGATAGGCGAATCTATCTACTCGTGTTGAGGACTATCATGTTTTATAATATATATATATATATATATATATATATATATATATATATATATATATATATATATGTATATATATATAAAGGAAAATTATATAAAGATTATAATTTATTATATAAATTAAATAATATATTAATAATAAAAAATAATAAAAATTATAAATATTAATAAAATATATTATTAATATAAATTAATTAATATAGTAATAGACTCAATATTGTGATCGTAGATATCGATGGAGCCGAATATAAAAAAAAAGCTCGCAAAGCAGCATTAACAACAGTCATCACATTGAATAAATTTGCACTTTTAAAAAAAAAATATTAATTACACACATATTTTAAAATGGTTTATTATTATTTATTTTACTAGTGCACATAAATGACCAATCGAATTTAGTTATTAAATAGAACTTTATTTGAATTAAATTAGTTTTACTTCAAAATAAAATATATACACTTACTATTTTCATAATACCATCTATTTTGGAATCATACCATCTTATGCCTGTTCAGCTGATATATATATATTTTTTTTTATTATAAACTTATTTATTAGTAAAAAATAAAATAAGCTTTTTTTAAAAATAAAATAGAATAAAATAAATAATAAAATAAATAATAAAATAATTAATAAATAAAATAAAAATAAAAATAAAATAAGCTTTTTTTTCCATCGAATGTTTATGGAAGTCCTTAAAACAACGAAAAAAAAACAAAAAACAAAACAAGAATAAGAGTAAAAGTATAGCCTGGGTAAAGGTTTAGAAGCATTGCATTAATAATAATAATAATAATAATAATAATAATAATAATAATAATAATAATACATCAAAGCTGTCGTGGGTGGAACACACCCTATATTATAAAGTTACATCAAACTTCATGGTATTCTCAATGATAGAATAGTAATTTTGGCTCCAGGGTTACACATAGTTTTTAATTCAGAGTCGTTGTTCCTTTTCCAACTGGTATTTGCGCCTTTAAGCTATGCTTCTCACTGGATTTATTCACTGTATACAGTGAAGCAATTCTAAGTGAATTAGAAGTCCTACCAGGATTCACAATCTTAACAACATAAGGTGTGCAGATGACACAGTTTCGATAGCAGACAAGGAAAAGAAACTACAAATGCACTTATAGAAATTAGCGAAAGAATGCGAGAAGAACGGACTCCAAGATAAACTCCAAGAAGACCGAATGCATGGTTATCAGTAAAAACGATGCAAATTACAGGGAGAGGATAGTAAAATCAAGCAGGTACAGAAATTGAAATATCTGGGAAGTGTTCTAACAGAGGATGGTAAGTGCGACACTGAGATCATAAAAAAGATGGTATGATTCCAAAATAGATGATATGATCAAGAAATACATTAGCAACACAGGCATTAGATGTTATGATCAAGAAATGAATGAGTTGAACAATCATATGGTTTAATTGCAAAATGCATCAGCTACACAGGTATAAGATGGTATGATTAAGAAAAAAAAAAAAAAAAAGATACACCAGATTTACATCGATGAAATGAATTCAGAAAATGATTTAGTTTTCTTACATCATTTTGACAAAGTGGGAAAATCGTTTATATAACTATAGCTATTTAATTGGAAAAACTCCTGCAAGGTTTTATTACTTCCGTATATGTCGCCTTATAAATTAAGAGACGTAAAAATAATTATAAGCAACTAAACAAGGCAAAACGAACAGAGTTTTTATTATTATTATTATTATTATTATTCTGGCCTCTCATTTAAAACTCATTTCTTTTTATCTGATTACACGTTCCTCTCGTCTGCCTTTTCCATTTTTCTTTCTCTTTCTTTTCCTTTATCGTTAGAAAAAAAAAGGCAGACGGGAAAACCGCTTATTATCGTTTGTAAAACTTGTCATTTGCTTTCTTTTTCGGCAAGAAGCTCAGACAATCATTTATTATCAGAAATCTATAAAAAATACAGAAAGGATTTGCTTGTACAGTTCAGTGGCAGAGTATGGGGCTGGGGGACCGATGATGTATCGTGGAACCAGTTGCATAAATTTAGACACTGAATTAAATTCTTGTACGATTTTATGTTCAATTCTTGTAACACATTGAAAGCAATTGATTTCATCCAAATATATATTTATAATATATAATATAATATTATAATTCAAGCGATTTAAAAATGCCAGGATTTAATAAAAAAAATCTCGCTTGCCATACTGACAACATCGATTTATTGATAGTAATGATAGACTCAAAATTATTTGAACAAAACAGAAAAAAAAATCAGTTTATTCAAAATTATTCGGAAATTGGAAAATTTTAATAAAAAAAATAAATCTTCAATTGAATTTAACAAAACTTGTTTGGATAAATACTGTCTAAATATGTCTAGTATATATATATATATATATATATATATATATATATATATATATATATATATAATATTATATTATATCATATTATATTATATTTACATCTTTGTCGCCATATTTATTACAACGTTTCGGCCGTTGTACGCTCCGGCCTTCTTCAGGTGGTTGGAATGTCGAACTGAACCCTTTATTTCGCTCACTGGGGTAGACTGTTCTAGTTCAACGATGTCAGTTATCTCCTGTTAATTTTCACTCTGAAAGTTCTCTACTGCCTCACAATCTTTGGGTCCTGTCACTGGATCTAACCAACGCCTTTATCCACTGTGCCATGTGTCCTTGAGTGCTTGATGACATCTGGGTATAAATTTCTGGGTATTATAAACCTAATGTCTTCAGCAACCATGTTTACCAGTGCTCATATTGCAATTTTTTTTAAGTATGGCGACAAAGATGAAGACAATAGACCGAACGAATAATGTACATAATACCGCATCTCAGAAATACATATATATATATATATATATATATATATATATATATATATATATATATATATATATGCTACCAGCAAGCGGAAATATTTCTTCTCCTGATGATGGCCGTTTTGGCCGAAACTAGTTGAGGAACCTAAATGAAATAATAAAAACGAAAGAATATTAATATACAACCCAGATTTTAATTTTTTTTTATTTTTTATTGTTCAATATATATATATATATATATATATATATATATATATATATATATATATATATATATATATAAATGTATATGTGTTTGTACAGAGTGCGATGGGTAAATTGTCGTCATTTTATATTTTTAATTTCGCGCATGCGCAATGATTTTTATTTTATTTTGACATTTGCACAGTATAGTAGGATCAAATGGGTACAGTCTGTGAGAAAAAAAAGCCCCATTACGCAATTCATACTAAGAAAAATCTGGAAACGGCATGCTGTTCTGCTTGACATTCGCGACGAAAACTCCAATACGAACATTTTCAGACTGTGAGAGTATCAGGCTGAGGACAGTGAAGAGTAGAAAGAGTTGGATGAGTCTAATGGTAATTACGAAGCTGTTTAGACTGATCACAAGCGAGGGCGGCGTTCTACCCTTCCAGACTCAACACGGAGACCTACATCAAGTGCATTGAGGAAGTAATGCTTCCCTGGGTCAAGAGCATGACTACTGGAAGACCCTATGCATAGCACCATGCTACACAAGCAAGAGAATCCAGTCATGACTATCAGACAATTTTTATGACCACATCACCCCTTATATCTGGCCACCTAATAGTTCAAACTGCAACCCCACCCCTTGATTATTATGTATGGGGTGCAGTTAAGCGAGAGACCAATAAATGTCTTTGTAACGCCAAAGATGAAGGCAAGAATTATGGCAGCATTCACTTACTTAAACAAGGACACCATCCAGAAGAGTTGCAGGAGATTCCGAAGTTGTTTGGAGGTCATGGTTGAATCCAATGGTGATTTTATTGAATAAATTTACTTTTTAGTATTTAAGGATATTTTTGTGTAATTTTGGTAAATATATCTGTTAAAATGAGATGTCAGTGTTATTTTCATTTTTGCATAATTTAGACGGCAATTAATCGATCGCACCCTGCATATATATAATATATATATATATATATATATATATATATATATATATATATATATATATATTCAACGTCATCACTTGATAAGTCACCGAGGGTGTTGAAACAAAATGGCTATTTTTGTAGTGATTTTATAACATATTTATGTTATAAATTTTTTAAAAATAAATAATTATATATATATATATATATATATATATATATATATATATATAAAGACATTTTTTATGTTTATACGTTCTTTTTATAGATATAAATATTTAAATAAATGTTCTGCTTATAATAAACAGTATTTAGTGGCCTGAGTATATGAGAAATTTTCATCGAAAATATTAGTCCCCCGACAGGAATCGAACCTGTATCCTATACGGAACCGTCATATAGCCTGACGTGTTTTTACCGATTGAGCCACAGAGGATCGTTTTGGTTAGGAAGGTCGATTTTACTGTTTTTAAACTACAATTCTCCGTGATTTTCTCTCGTACATTCATATCTGCTCGATGCGTATCCAAATGTAAACAAATGACGTCACACAGTTCTTGATCGCTTTCCTACGGTCATTACAAAGAGGGAGTACGAAAACCGGTAAAGGATGAGATGAAAGACATACGTGATGCACGCCTCAGACGTACCCTTCAATGAAAACAGCTTTCGGAGCCGTTTGGACCGGCACTCCGACTTTTGCCTCTACCTCTGGCCATTTCTTCTCCAGCTGGAGCCCTGCCCTGAGCTATACACTGAGAATGCGTCTGTCGCGCTGAAGGGACCCGAAACGCCACCCTCTTCCAGGCATTTAACCACAAGAAGGTTTGTTGCTGTTAATCATGGACCCGTGATCTCATACCGTTCAGACGCATTCTGTGCCACCTCAATGTCGCTGCTGCACGACACGAAAATGGATACGCCATCGGCGTATGTGGAAGCCCTAGCTCGAGCCTCACCAGGGACAGCGATTCCACGTAGGGCCGGACTGCACGCCCTATCCCTCAGCCAGCAAAGGAGAGGCTCCAACATCTAAACATAAAGAACGCAACAGGGCCTTCATAGCTACACCTATCTCTAGGGAATCCCCCAGACTCCGTCCGGGGTAGACTATAACTGAGTCTTACCTTTTTAGCCTTATCTAGTGCGAATCGTTAACTATATTCGGTGGTAAAAAACTTAATGTTACTCTTAAGCCACCACTCATTCCCAATAACCGCCCCCATTAATTTCCGCTGTACTGATCTAGTCAGCTGTTGTCGGAAGTCCAGCCTGTCCAGTAAAGACAGATTGAACTTCCAGTGTCCAGCCATTCTAGGCCTAGAATCTAACGTCATCCGGGCTCAGTAAAGTCTATAGACAGAATAGCCTAGCCAGTGGAACTTAAGAAAATCTAGGAGATCTAGATCGACCCTTCTCACTAACATTCTATCCAGGAAGCTGGCTACCTGGGTAGAAGGCCACTTACGAGCCCACATCCACATTTGTCCCTTTGGGCGATCGACCTGGTATCTATCGACGAGACCAAACTCGCCGATCAGATCGACCAAGCTACGATCGCCCAGCTTCTCGCTAGCTCTTCGCCTCCTGGCTAATTTGGGGTCCAGGACGACATTCGAATCCCCTATTATGACTAAGCGCGACGAATCGACCAGGAGCGGCCCCAACCGGCGGAAAAAAGGAGACATGATTCTCCTGATCGTTCGGCGCATAAACCGCAACGATCCGAAACGAACGACAATTCACGGCAGTATAGGCCACAATCAATTACACTCCCTCATCAACATGGGTATGTTTAAGCAGTAAGCAAACACTCCTCGCCAGAGATCACGAAGCAGACAAGCAGCCTTATTTCGATCTCTCAAGCCATTCACATTTAAATTGGCTTGTGATGATCATTATCATCACACATATATACATACCTCCACAAATTTAAATTTCAATAACAATCATTCATTGAATAGAAATGAACGCTGCTATCTTATGCGACAATTTTGAAATCGCTATATTTTCGTATAGTAGATTTTGTGCACTTTTGGAACAATCGGATCCCAAGAGACTTCTTAGCTTAGTAAATATTATTTTCAGGAAATATCAGCTTCTGATTGGTCAGTAAACTCACAAGTGGGCGTTGCAATCCACCCACGCACAATATATTTTTCCAGATCGTGACTAAGTCAAGTTTCCCGCCAAAGCGCTGTGATCCTGTCACGTGATTACGTTATCCATAAAAACAAACACGAGTTTGCCTCTTCCTCTCTTACTTCTTGCGGTCAGACTTTAAAGAACATTACCAACATACACGTACGTACGAACATTCACAACAATACGAACGTTCACACACACACACAGACACACAAACGTTCACACACACACAAACGTTCACACACACACACACTGTTAACTATCTGTGTGCTTTGTAAATGTTTTGTTTAATACATATATTTGTTTATATATATACATACACACACACACATATATATATATATATATATATATATATATGTATCGGTCTTGTTTGTTTGTCTTCCTTATTTTCATGTGGACTTAGTCCAACATTCTGTTGTAGCTAGACCTTCTAGCAGGAAATATAAACGCACGTGTTTTCTTTACTTCTACACACCCGGTCCTCTACATAATGGTGACCGTGATTTTGCGAAGGAAAGCCATAGTCAACATAATGGTCCACTACAGGCTAGTTTGATAGATATGATTTAAGTTTAAATCCTTCAAACGCAAACTGGACAGAAATCTGTGGACAATCGGGACCCGGACATATTGTTCCTGATTACCAGTACCAATAACGGACGTAACACGCACGTCTGAGACAATTTCGCCAATGTTCACTGGTAACGTGATTTTTAATTCCCTGTGTAAGGAGAGACGGAGAAGAACAAATTTTGGATATTTTCTTTAACACCGGAGACTCTATCTGTGCCACCCGGAGCTTTGGAAAGACATCTTTGCCCCCGCCAAGTGATCCCATAATTTGAGATTCCCCCCAATGTTTCTGATGAGAGTTATCACATCGTGAGCGTTCGGGAAGTTCCTGGGATCCTCCATTGACATTCCGTCAACAGAGGTATATTTACACAAAAGCTTTAAGAGGGCCTTCTTCTGACAGCAAAGGGCCTGACTGTCTACCAGGCAAAGTTTATTTCTCTTGGGGAAATTAAGGGTTGGGGAAGAGAGAAGACGGAACCCTAGAAGATGTTTTTTTTTTCGGTACTTACTGGTGAAGTAGTTCCATATTTGACCTTGGCTTCTACTGTTCCATAATAAAAATATCTAAACTGAGAATGTTTTATTCAGATTTACAGTTGAAGTTTGACATAAATCTTTATTAAATGTATCTACGTCATTCAAATTTTACGTTTATTTTTATTGTTTTACGTCATTCAATTTTATGTTTATTGTTAACAACTATTACGAGTTAGACATTTTTTTTTTAAATTTATTACCGGCGATATATTTTTGAAAAAATATTACCAGCAATACATTTTTTAAAAAAGAAATTATCAGGAATACATTTTTTAAGAAAATATTACCAGCAATACATTTAAAAAAAAATATTACCAGCAATACATTTTTAAAAAAAATATTACAAGCAATACATTTTTGGAAAAAATATTACCAGCAATACATTTCAAAAAATATTACCAGCAATACATTTTTGAAAAAATATTACCAGCAATAAATTTTGGAGAATATATTACCAGCAATACATTTAAAAAAAAATATTAGCAGCAACACATTTTTGAAAAAATATTACCTGTAATACATTTAAAAAAAATTACCAGCAATACATTTAAAAAATATTACCAGCAATACATTTGAAAAAAATATTACGAGTAATATATTTTTGACAAAAATATTACCAGTAATACATTTTTTTTAAATGTATTACTGGTAATACCAAAAATACATTGCCAGAATGCAGTTCTTTTAAAAAAAAATATTTCCAGCAATACATGTTTGGAAAAAATGTTACCAGCAATACATTTAAAAATGTATTACTAGCAATAAATTTTCTAAAAATATATTACCAGCAATCATTTAAAAAAAAATTACCAGCAACACATTTAAAAAAAATATAACTAGCAATACATTTTTGAAAAATATTACCACGAATACGTTTAAAAAAAATTACCAGCAAGACATTTTTAAAAGAAATATTACCAGCAATACATTTCTAAAAAATTTTACCAGCAACACATTTAAAAATATTACCAGTAATACATTTGAAAAAAATATTACGAGCAATAAATTTTTGAAAAAATATTACCAGTAGTATATTTAAAAAAATATTACCAGAAATACATTTGAAAATTATTACAAGCAATACATTTTTGAAAAAATATTACCAGCAGTAGATCTTTTTTAGAAAACTTTCCAGCAATTCATTTTTGAAAAAAAATTTCGAGCAATGCATTCAAAAAAATATTACTAGCAATACATTTTTGGAAAAATATTACCAGCAATAAATTTGGGAAAATATATTACCAGTAATACATTTAAAAAAAAATATTAGCAGCGATACATTTAAAAAAATATTACCAGCAACATATTTTTAAAAAATATTACCATAATACATTTTTAAAAAAAATATTACCAACAATACATTTTCTAAAAAATATTACCATAATACATTTTTAAAAAAAATATTACCAACAATACATTTTCTAAAAAAATATTACCAGCAATACGTTTAAAAAATATTACCAGCAATACATTTTTGGAAAAATAATACCAGCAATACATTTTTGGAAAATATATTAACAGCAATACATTTTAAAAAAATATTAGCAGCAATACATTTAATAAAATTACCATATACAATACATTTGAAAAAAATATTACAAGGAATTCATTTTTGACAAAAATATTACCAGCAATACATTTTAACAAAATATTACCAGCAATACAGATAAAAATATATTTCCAGCAATTCCTTTTTAAAAAGATATTACCAGCAATACATTTAAAAAATATTACTGCAATAAATTAAAAAAAAAAATTCCAGGAATACATTTTTTAAAAAAACATATAACCAGCAGTAAGTTTTTTGCAAAATATTACCAGCAATACATTTTGGAAAAAATATTACGAACAATACATTTAAAAAAAATATTAGCATCAATACATTTAATAAAATATTACTAGCAATACATTTTTAAAAAAATATTACCAGCAATACATTTTTAAATAAAATATTATCAGCAATATATTTTAAAAAAATATTACCAGCAATTCATTTTTTTAAAAAAATATTACCAGCTAATACATTTTTTAAATAGCATTACCAGTAATACACTTTTGGAAAAAATATTACAAGCAATACATTTTTGGAAAAAATATTACCAACAATACATTTAAAAAAAAATATTACCAGCAATACATTTCTTAAAAATATTACCACCAATACATTTAAAATAGATATTACCATCAATACATTTTTGAAAAAAATATCACCAGCAATACATCTTTTAAAAAAATATTATCAGCAATATCTTTTTTAAATAGATATTACTGGGAATACATTTTGTTTTAAAAATTACCAGGAATACATTTTTTTTAAAAATATTACCAGCAATGCATTTTTGAAAAAAATTATTACCAGCATTACCGTTTTTGAAAAATATTACCAGCAATACATTTTTGAAAAAAATTTTTACCAGCAATACATTAAAAAAAAAAAAATTACCAGCAGTACCTTTTTAAAAAAATATTACCAGCAATAAATTTTTGAAAAAAATATTACCAACAATAATACCAGGAATACGTCTATTTTTAAAAATATTACCAGCAATATATTTATGAAAAATATTACCGACAATACCTTCTTTTAAAAAATATTTCCAGCAATACATTTTTGAAAAGAATATTACCAGCAATACATTTTTTTAAAAATATTAGTAGGAATACATTTTTGAAAAAAATATTAACAACAATATATTTTTGATAAAAATATTGCCAGCAGTACATTTTTGAAAAAATATTACCAGCAATACATTTTTGAGAAAAATATTACTAACTGTATATTTTTGAAAAAATATATTACCGACAATAAAAATGTTGTCGGCATTAAATAACTCATTGTGATTGATATTCCGTAAATCAAACCAAACGAAACGAAACGAAATCAAACAAAAAGAAGCCAGTATAATGCGAGAATCTACACGATCACCACGATTGTTTTATTTGATTTGATTTTTTTACACTTAGTGAATTATTAATTTATTTATTATCAATTCCTTTACAAAAGCCAGATTAAACCAAACATAGGGTATTACTGCCATATCTGGGCTGGAGCTGCACAATCCTTTCTTTCCAGCTTCGACAGAGTTAAAACATATTTACGCGGCCTTGTGGGTGATGAATTATTCCCCACCTTACATCATAAATCGCTATTCCCTTAAAATCAAATATTTGACGAGCTATCTATATACCCTTGTTCCACCAGTTCAGACCTTCACAGCTAAGACCGAAGACCCACCATGCCATGTACACAGAGATGGACTATACGCGTTCCTTATATATTCCCAAAGTTCAATTCCCTGGGGCCGCTGATTTGTGGAACAAGCTCCTAAGTGATTGCTTCATCGACCATTATAACATTAACATCTTCAAGTATATCGTAAACTGTAATTTATCCTACATATTTTTGTAATTTAAAATTCTTAGTCCCTAAAACAGACTCATTCAGTAGGCGTCTACCTTGAGTGGCTCTTGGACCATACCTTTTGTGAACAATATAGTAAAAAAAAATGATAGATATTTATAAGCTGAAACCTACATAACTCGGAAGTGTTTCCACCATTGGTTGGTGACTAACATTTTATGATGAATCATAAAACCTCTGATTATATCAACTGTCACAACATATGTTTTGATAATTCAATACTTTATCACTTCAAAGCGATATTTTGTATTAAAGAAAATTTATTTGTTGATTATATGATCGTCTTCACTGCAGCTGCGGCGCGTCATTTGCAAAAGTTGACTTCTTGCAGCTGGAACATATATCAGTGATGGCTAATTAAATCCCGAATGATTATACGCTTTGCTGATTATCCACTGTGCAATTTGCTGATTGCTATTAAAGCACAATCGAAACGTAATTATTGCTGTAAGATGGTCGCTTAGCCTCCCGTGAACAGGTGGAGCCGCTTGGAGGAAGATGTAACGCCAATAATCAGTAAATAGTAAATTAAAAAAAACACACATTGAACATTTATATATTATAATATTGCAATTACTGTTCAAGAACGGAAACATCTCTCTCTCTTTCTTTCTTTCTTCCTCTCTCTCTCTCTCTCTCTCTATATATATATATATATATATATATATATATATATATATATATATATATATATATATACAGTGTAACCCGGATATAAGAGAGTTGTCGGTACCGGAGAAGAAGTTTCTTATATCCGGGTTTCTCTTATATTCGTGTTTCTCTTATATTCGTGTTTCTCTTATATCCGGTTTTGGTCTAATTTATATACATTAACACATACTCTAATTTGGGACCACATAAAATCTCTCTTATATCCGGGTCTCTTATATCCGGGTAACAATATATATATATATTATGACGGCATGGTGGAGTGATGGATAGCGGTTAGGGTTGAGGAAATGGAGGGCTGAGTTCGAATTCCAGTCGAGTTCATTACATTCACTTACGTTCAAATATCCTTGGGAACGGTATGAATCCATTTTCCCCCGTTCTATTTTCAATAGTAGGACAGACTAAGTCCTATAGCCTTGGGTGGCAACCAGTCTAGGAAAAGGAAAACTCTGAATTCAAAATATGATTAGAATCGTTGGTGGTAATTGAGACACACTATGTGGATCACTTCTCTCTTTTCAGCTTTCCCCAAAAGTGTGGTTTCCGGCTAGACGCAATCTATCATCAAGCCTGATGATTGCGTCTAGCATGAATCACCTTGTCTCCTCTGAGTGTTGACTTCAATGTTCATTTTATATTTACATACGCTCTATCCCTGATATTGAGCACTTTATTCAATAAAAATAGCACACCTTAAAACTATATTTATTCATATATATAATAATAATAATAATAATAATAATAATATAGTTATATTCATTTGGAAAAACCTTAGGTGTTTTGGCTTGTAATTAAACAAACCAATACCTAAGGGAAAATAAGGGACAAAAAAAGAAAGAACTAAGACCATGTAATTGAGGCGAAAACAATCGTCCAGAATTCAAGCTCAGAGTCCAAAGAAAAAACAAGTAAAGTGATCAATACCTTAAGTAAAGCAAACCTGTGTGTGTGTGTGTGTGTGTGTGTGTGTGTGTGTGTATTTAATCATTTCACCTCAAGCAAGGCAATAAAGCCACTAAGACGCAAGGGGGTTACTCAGTGTGAGATAAAATAAGAAAAAGAAAATAATAGAAGTAGAGCAATTAAGAAAACACAAGTTACCGATTGACATGAAATTGAGAATGCTGAAGATAGAAAAATAATTGTAAAGCAAAAAGCTGCAAGAGAGTTCTTCAAGCGAGGATTGTGAGAGAAGAAAGTGTTAGCATAGAACTTAGTTTTTCCAATAGTAAAAGGATGAGACCTATCCGCCAATCTAGCATTGCGCTTGGACTCATAAAGTCTAGTATTTTCTAGTTTTATATATAGCATACATTAAAACTATATTTATCACACATACACGCATACACGCACACACACACACACACACAGACGCTCACACACACACACATATATATAGATATATAAATATATTTAGGCAGCATATTTCCATTCAACCAGGTTTGGTTAAATAATTGAGACGTATTATGACTGTTTTCGTTGTAATCCTTTCAAGTCCACGAATTAATTTCTTGGTAGCTGCAGAAAATTGATCAAGGAAAATACCAAAATTTTCTTTAAAATAATTTCTATTTTCCCAGGTACTTTCGATCTCATCTGAGAACATCTTCAGGGGGTTAAAATATCTGTGTATGCGTAGACAGTAGTTTCATAAATTCAAAATACTTTTTTTATTTGTTCGTTTACAGTATTTCAAATTCGAAATGTTTCTTTCAGATATGTAAGGGAGGTAACTTTTGTAACATTTTATTCTAAAAGATTTTTAATTTTAAGACATTTTTTGTTTATACATTCTTTTTATAGATACAAATATGCTCTATTTTATAATAAACAGTATTAACGACATTTACCGGCCACAAGGTCAGAGAAATTTTCATAGAAAATATTCGTTCTCTGACAGGAATCGAACCTGTATCCTATACGGAACCGTCATTTAGCCTGACGTGCTTTTAACCGATTGAGCCACAGAGGATCGTTCTATTAGCAAGGTCGAATTTACTGCCTTTAAACTGCAATCTTCCATGAATCTCTCACGTACGTTCATATCTGCTCAAAGCGTATCTAAATGTAAACAAATGACGTCACACATTATGAAATGGACAAAGTCTGACAATTATTTTTAAGACATTTTTATGTTTGTACATTCTTTTTATAGAAATATTTAAGTAAATGTTCTGTTTTATAATAAACAGTATTAATAACATTTACTGGCCTGAACGAATATTTTCTATGAAAATTTCTCGGACATTCAGGCTGGTCCATTTCATAATATTTTTTATAAAAAACTTTCCTGCTACAAACATTTAAAAAAATATGTGTGTGTGTGTGTGTGTGCGCATGCGCGCGCGCACGCTCGTTAAATGTTCTGAGATGGACACCCGAAATCCGACCAAATTACCAACATCAAATTTATTTTGCATTCCTATCTTCATCAGGCGAAGAAATTGTCAGCATCTCGTTTTGTTAAGGTGTTCGCTGCTCTAAACTTTGCCGTGGCCCTCAGCCAATTCCAGGTTGATTTCCTTTATTGTAACTAATTAACTTTTTGTAATTTTTTTTTCTGCCATTTACTCCACTTTCCAATAAGATTTAATTAACAATTAAAAAGATTATAGAGTTCCGTACGATCGAACTCTTAGCACCAGTGGATCGATCAGCGAGACGAACTTGCTATCGCGATACGACATGAGTCAATAAGAGCGTTTGTTAGGAGTCACTTTTTTTTTTCAGAAAAATACCCTGTCTTTTCAAAGTGTAAGTGATCACTGATTTCTTTATCTTTTAATTAACATGACTTTTCGGGAATGATATCAGAGTGGTTTAATCATTGCCTTCTACACAGTTTTGAATTCAGAGTAATCCTTCTCCTAGACTGGCTACCATACAAGGCTAGAGAGCCTACTCCATGCTGATACTTAATCCATAGCTGGGAAGGAGAAATGATGGATTCGCGTCTTATTGCAAGAGTAACAGTGCGAAGGTAAATGCAACAGAACAGACTGGGTTTCGAACCCGGCCTGCCGGTTTCTGTGCCGTCAACTAATAAAATACAAGTGCATACACAGTGACAGTGTTTTATTATTTAATGTCTAGAAAGTGCTTTAATCGATCGTTCATCCGCAGTAAATTTGCATCCGGGGTCTTACAACGTTTTGCCATTCTTGTCAGATCTTTTGTTATCACAATGTGGGAGATTTAATAACTGGCATTTTATATTGTGTACTAACAGCCATAGACAGTTGGTCGACCAGAAAAAGCATTCAATTAGAATGGAGCAAAAACAGCATCATGTTTTGATGTAACAGAATCTATCTTCTTCAATTAATCTAAAGTACTTTCATTAAAAAACATTTTGAATTGATGCATTTACTGATATAATAGAAGTAGTCTGTATTTATTCAATCGAAAGTTAGCCAAGGACATGAAGGGGTAAAACAGGCAACATGAAGACCCACTTCAGACCACAATTATTTTGGCGTTTTTGAAATTCAATTTCTCAGTGTCCTACCAGGGATGTAAAAGAGGATACATTTATAAAGCAATTGTTAAGTTTGATGAAAATTGGTTGAAAGATCATTGAAAAATAAGAAAGAAACCATTAAAAATCGCCATTTTTCGCTATTTACGAGGATTTTCACTATATGGGTGGACTCAGTTATCAAGTTAAATGACTGTTAAACAATCAATTTATTGTTGGCTACAATTGGGTGAAGTTTGTATTAGATTGCTTGAAAATTGAGTTTTTAGTTAAAAATTTGTGTTGAAATAGATTTGTGTTGAAATCGATTTTTCGTTTTTCACGATTTTCACAAAACGCAGTGGCGTAAAAATAAAAATGAAGTATCATTGAGTTCGTCATGATATAAGTAACCTACATACCTAGTCTGAAAGAAATCAGAGGAAAAAAGTTGAGTTTATTGATTTTTGATAGACTTTATCGATTTTTATGCTAAGAACCTATCTCTTACATTGTACAATGTATTGGCCAATTTTGGTCAAAATCAGTTGGATGGATCTCGAATGAAAAGGTGCCGTACAGACAGTCAGATAGCCTCTGTTTTTGTATATAGATTTGGGCAGCAATCCCTCTTTTTTACAAGTTTCACTAAAAACGGCTGATAAGGTAATGCTATTGAGTTTTTCATTTAATTTTTCTTGTGTTCTCATAAATCTTCTTCTTTTCTGAACGTAAATAGAAATAGTCCAATGTTCTGTATGTATGAGCGCTTTCCGCCCTAATTACATCTCTCTGACTATAGCTCAATTAGGTTTCATTTAAATACATATGGAGACCTATCAAACTCCATACTCAACATACTCTTTGGCAATACAAATACAGGGTGGTCCAAAAGTATGTGGACAGTAAATAATTCCATTTATTTTGAGATTACATTAACATACAATTATATTTACTAACACAATTATTACATTGACAATTAAATTTTATTGTTAACAATAATAGAAAAGCCTTTAAATTTTATCAACGCAGGTGCTCAAACTGTTTTCCATCCCAATTTACACAGCTTTGAAGTCTACCCCTAACGCTTGGACAAACTTTTTTGCACAAGTCTTTTTGGGTATTGATTTCTTGAAATGCATCTCTTATGTAATTTTTCAAATCACCGACACTTCTTGGTTTTCGACTATAAACTTTGTCCTTGAGTACTCCCCCAAAAGAAGAAATCCATTAGGGTCAAGTTTGGTGAACGTGACGGCCAATCAATTGGACATCTTCGGCCAATCCCCATTCTCAGGAAATGTTTCATCAAGGTATTCAGTTGTAATAATATAACCAATACATAAACCTATTCCACATACATTCCACCTGCTTTTCGACCCCCCCCGTATAATAGCCTCATCCATATGTAAAAAATGGCTAAAAATAATGGAAGCATTATTAATAAAAAGAAAAAGCCAACACTCAGTAACATCAACTATGAACACGGCCACAATATGCTGGCCGTGTTTAGAAAATAAGATATTCCTATAACATAGATACATACATAAAACAATCTATATATTCAGTTAAAAGTACAAACAAAATTAATCCTTAATAATGGCTAAAAGAATAGCCGAAAGCGCTCAGATATACAAAACATTCGGACAATTCCTATATAATTTATGCCCAGAAAAGAAGAAAATTATAAGAACAGAAATAAAATGAAATAAAAAAAAATTAACAGCAGTAACTTGTTAGTCGTTTTTAATGTACCTTGCTGGCCCACATGTTCCCTACCCTTCAGCAACACTTTCCTCGTTGCATTAAAGAGGGAAGGTCGGTTGAATATCGACGTTAGCGTGACAATGGTTTTGCGGGGTCTATCAATGGCACCGATTCAAAACGACTTGTGTCAGCCTGTTCACATGGGGAGGCGGGTAAATACGTATTAATAGTGCGTGCTTGTTCTACTGGTGTAAGGTGCGTACACACAGAAAATAGTAAATTCGTTATCAGTGAGTATCAAATTCTTTTGTTTGAGATGAACTTGCGACTGTGTTACGGTAGGAGCATTCACTAGCTCTTGATTAAAAACGTAGTCTGCCCTAACGTAAGACCATGTAGGGATCGAACTTCCAACGTCAGCGAAGAATTCGCCCGAGAGATGAGCTTTTCTAATTCTTATACTGTGCTCAACTGTTCCAGTTTTGCCTTCTTCAGTCGAGCGCTTCGCCCACAATGTCTAGACGCAATGATAGACTGAATCCGTGGAGACGAGAAGCAGATTAATAATGGGATTTTCACTCGTTCTTGACATCATATCCGGCAGTTTGCGGAGGTAGGAAGCGTAGCTGATTCCCGCTGGAGAAGCTGAGACGAACAGACAGATGTGAGTGCGTGAGAAATCAGACATGGCTTATTATATGAACAGTTTTGAACGGTTTCAAGAAGTTCGTTAATAACAAATGAACAGCGACAGGCCTTTGAGGAAAAATGGCGCGCAAAAAAAGATTTGTTTTGTAACTTTTCGTACGATCTCACATTTAATGTACATACATTTTGTCACTGGCCACTGTCATGGCTGCTAATAAGTGCAATAGTCATTTATTTTTGATATACCGAGTGGCTGTTTATTCGCACAGACACTCGCTCAGATTTTGGTAAAAGGTTTTTACAGCCGTGTAAAAATTGTCCTGTGCCCATCTCTGTTTCTCCTTTTGGTGATACTTCAGGCGTTGGATAATGATTTCAGCCGCCTCCCGACTGTTTGGGGTATGAACCGCCCTTATGTTCGAACCGGATCTTTCTTGTTAATTCACCCCAAATTATGTAAAATTACTTATTGCAAATATTAATTAATCCCCAGAAATTAATGCTCTGTCGAATACTCTGACTGCCCCTCTGCAGAGGGGGTAAGACCTCCACAATGGGGCGTCCTGGGTATGACGATAAACTACATGCGACAGTAAGGCATCTGATCAGGCAGTTTTAAGGAGGGTGGAACCACCTCTTAATTGCTGGTGTTCTCCGGTTCACCCTAACTCGGGGTGGTAGCACTTGTTAGGGTCCCAGCTATGGGCAAATAGTTAACCCTAAAACTGTGGTAAAAAGCATTATAAAAGTGTAAAAATATATTTTAATACAAGAAATACTTTGTAAAAAATTATTACCAGAAATAAATTGTTGACGAAAAATTATTACCAGCAATCTATTTTGAAAAACTCTAACCAGCAATACATTTTTGGAGAAAAAAAAATGACCAGCAATACGTGTGATTGTACTCAAAAATATGAGTAATTGAAAAATGGTTCAAATATATATGTATACATATACACCTATTTTTTCTTTTTTTTTTTTACCAAACTATTGCTATGAATATATTCAAATAATTTTGTTGGTATTAAATGACCCACTGAGGTTTTGGTATGCCATAAAACAAAATTACCAATTACCAGTTCTTCACATTTCGTTAAGTGCGGGTGATATTCGAGGTAATAACAAATAATTTTTTGAACAATTTAAAAACAAAATAGAGAAAGAAATATGTTTTCGGTGTTAGCACAAATACCGACACCACACTTAAAAATATCGCACCCGATTCGCCCACATTTGGGGCGATCTCAAAGGTCAACCCAAACGGAGTGTAATCGAAAGGCCTTGTTTTAGTATGAATTTTAGTAAATATAAATTCTTTTTATTTTGGGGTGAATTAACAGAAAAGATCCATAGAATCTAATATTAATTTTGCACCCCCCCTAGTTGTCCGTATAATCGAGGCAGTACGGTATTGAAAAAGTCTGAATACGTTTTGGTTAGACTTTGTATGTTCTGTTTTAAATTTAAATCTTTCGATCGTTGCTTCTTAGCCTAAGAAGAATTACTTTCCTGCCGATGAGAAATTGATTGCTTAATTGAATTTCATTCCATCCAACTTCTTCTATAAATGATTTAACAACGACTATTATGCAAGTAAGTTGAGCAAATTCACGACCGAAAACGTATTTAATGTTTCATGCCAATAATTTATTTAATTTCTTTTTTTTTTTTTACTAATTTTTTTTCCATATAAATTCTACGGATCTCACGCCGTGGAGCGATGGTGAAGAAAAGAATCTTTTAGAGCGTTATTACTCTAGTGATTCTCATTGGTTGTCAACTTTCAATGCTTTATAAAAAGCATCCCCCTTGAGATTTTTGTTTTGTTTTTGAAATGATTCATAGCGTGATTCTTATTTAAAAAAAAACTAAACATGTAGGAAATCCAGGAAGTAAATATTTGTTTTTACTTTTACAAAATTATTTCTAACATTTAACTTCTCTCTCAAAACACTTGACTTGAATAATGAATCCGGTTTTAATGTTTAATATTTGTATATAAAATTAAAAAGAAACATCTTTGAAGAAGAATGAAAAAGAACTTGCTAAAAAAAAAAGATAAAAAAAAGAAAAGGAGGTGATTTTTTTTTCACTTACTACTTTTAAAAAGATAGAGGAATATTGAGAAGAAAATTACAATAAATACTGAAATAAGAAAATATTACTTACGTTTTTGAGTCGAAAACAGATAGAAATATCAACCTGGGACTAACAACTGGTTTGTGCGGATCTATTACACAAAATCACATGTACAATGCCAAACAATCATTTGCTAATAAATCACTAATACTTTTTCTACAGGCAATTTACAAATCAGAGTAATGCGACAATTTATTAATCGCTCTATTTTTAAGTAGTCATTTTTGTGCACTTTTGGGAGAAACGGATCACAGAAGCTTTCTTAAGTCTCCCCAAAGCTCGCTCGCTCATTGGTCGATGCCAACCAATCAGATCGTCTGCACGTGAAGAATAACTTTTCCCGCGCAGCGATCTGGAGCCTATAGTCGCTTATTTAAGCCGAGATTTTTCTAATCGCAACTAGTGAGAATTCAACTGCCAAACGAATCCACAACAGTTGAAACCATGCGCCAACTTTCTCACTCACACACACCACTCACATGCTGAATATACCTTGTATACACTCACATAAACTCTTCTTACACAGCAATATCTTTCAAGAACAATCATTACAAGAGACTCTCATGAACATTCTTCTAGTGAACTTTGGAACATTAAAATAACAGATAAAGAGAGACAACTCTTGGTTAACTCAACCGTTTCTTATTAGGTTGGTGCAAAAATAATGTCGTTTTTTGACGTTAAAAAAGACGTCAAAAAACGACATTATTTTTGCACCAACCTAATGCATGGTTTCTTTCACATTGTTGTTTGATATTGTACATCTTGTTAAATACATATTTTATGTGTAACAATGTCTTTGGCTTATCCTTTTCAGCCCTGTTTCATAATCTAAAGTTAAATTAATGTTGTGAGGTCCACCATAGGTTTATAATAATTAAATAGTAAAAAAGAAAGAATTTGAAAATATCACAAATGAACTGTTTTTGTCTTTGACAATTCAATTTGGCCACAAGAGTTTTTGTTTTCTTCCTATATTATTAAAAAAAGAAAAGTAAACAAGCTCTAAGTGTTGTGAGTAATTACTCGCTACTTTCAGTGCTTTGGTATAAAAAGCTTCCCCCTTAAGGTTTTTGTTTTGTTTTTGAAATGATTTCGGTGGCCCGTCCGTATTAAGGAAAGCGAGAAGCAGTTTAACGTCTAAGATCGACGCTCGGCGAGTCTAACTTTGCGACAATCGCCAACCAAAGCCACGTCAAGGTTTCTACTAAAACCCCGTATGTAGGCCAACCGCGTTGATGGAATGCTATTCGCTTATTCTGGAATGAGTACACACATACACAGAAAGAGGAAGGGAGGAAAAGTTACACAATAAACCAGTGTTACTCAAAGTAGTGGTCCGTGGACCGGTGCCGGTACGCGAACTATCAGCTACCGGTACGCGCAGCCAGTGTCCAGGCCATGCCAATGGATCATTTGTAGAGAAAGATTAAGGTTACATCATTTTTGTGTTAATAAACTGCTTATCTTTTTTTTTATGTTTTGTTTTGATATTGAATTATTTTTTTCAAAATAAATAGAAGATAAAAAATAGTCAACTTTTATTCATATTGTTCATTATATATATCGTTTCCGGTATATAAATTAATATTACCACGAAATATTACAGATTCGTGACACAGTGAGAAAAAAAAGTGCCGGTCCGCCATACCAGATAGTTTGAGAAGCATTGTCTTAGAGCATTATTACTGAAGTGATTCTCATTGATTGTCTTACGCCACTAACCTTGTGCCAGACTAGGGTAAACTTGTCAAATAATTATGTAATATAAATTATCAAATAAAATCGAATTTTATTCAAGATCACGAAACAGAGTCTTAAGATTGTTCGTTATTTTGCATACAAAATTTCATTGACATTGTATTCTCAGCTGGATTACATTTTAAATTCTAGCTTAATTTTCATTCCCTACCGTTCATGTTGATTGTTTAAATCTCAGTGTAGAATTGGAGACTCCAGAATCAAGTATTTAATTACCTAAACTCAAGTCGTGACAGACGTGGGAAAATATGGCACAGAAATCTAAAGGCGAAGTCAAATAGTTCCTATCCTTTGTTGCTCTAAGCAATGCCTGTCTCCTTACTGTCGATCTCAGTCACTGTTAGGCTATACATTTACACGAACTCATTGGGGGTGATCATGGCTCTCCATGACTTCCTATCCTTTGTAGCTCTATGCAATGTCTGTCTCCTTACTGTCGACCACAGTCCCTGTTCTGCAAATCCATTTAATAAAGATCACACGATAACTAACTGCCTGTTTTCCCATCCCTTCTTGTATTCAATATGTCCTGTGAGAATCAAATTCTCCCAGACATCTTTTTCATTATGTCTTTCACTGTCTTCTATTCATACAAGATAAAGTGACCGTTTTGTTTCATCTTTCCTTAAAATGTCCTCACTGCTTACATGTTCCGTCCATGGCATTCTCATATAGATCCATATCTCTATTGACTCCTTTTATTTTCATCTGTGAGGAAACTGTCCAGAATTTACTACCATTGTCGGAAGACTGATATTACGTAACATTTGTTTAACGAAATTCTCTGCTATTTTTCAATACAAATTTTCCCTTCCCTGATACATTGTTTAGTTTCTGGAAGGCATCATTTTTCGCTATATCAAAGCTACTTCAGATTTCTGTGTCACATTTTCCACCATCTGTTATAAAAATTCCCGGATAATTAAATTTCTGTGCTTGCTTGAGTTTGACAATTCCAATTCGTAATACTCCCACTGGGTTGCTCATCTTGTTTGGCCTTGAAGTTGTGGGCGGTCTGGTATTACCGAGTCGAAGATTGTTTTCTTCTCTGAACTGAATCAATAAATTCAGGCCCCCCAACTTGCGATATACCTGTGATGGTTTGATTGTCGTATTCATTCTGTTGTGTCCAGGGGATGTGATGCAATCCAAGAAAAAGGACACCTACAGCCGTGAGTAGAACTATACGACACAAAATTGGTGATATCCCAACGTTGCCCATATCGTTTCCACTGCATTGAAGGCGACATTCATCCACACAAACCGTTCCCGGGTCGTAATTCACTGAATCACGTGAATGAGTTGATAAAGTGATTAACTGCTTCCGCTAGGAACCAGGTTAGTCTCTCCCTCTCTGTCTTACACACATACCACTGCTGAAACATATTACCCACAGCCTAACTGTGCTTACATCCATTGTTTGATCTCTATAAACATTATGTGAATAATTGATGCGAAGGCTCAACCTCTACACCAACATTTACCTCCAACGTCTTGCGACTGCACATTGTAATATAAATCATTACGGCATCTGAATCTATCTATCTATCTATCTATCTATCTATCTATCTATCTATCTATCTATCTATCTATCTATCTATCTATCTATCTATCTATCTATCTCCTCTTCATATCTATCTATCTATCTATCTATCTATCTATCTATGTTTATTTGTGTTTCTGTGCGTGTGGGTGAGAAAAAAATAGAGAGAGATAGAGACACACACACACACTCACACACTCACACATACACACACAAATAATAACGATAGTGATCACAGTTAAAAATAAATATTGTCTACAAAAGCCAAATGCACGTCAGCTACAAACAAGATGATTCTTCGCTTAGAAACATCATAAAGAAATACACTACCCCCAAGTGACCCGAATACAAAAAAAAAAAAAAAATGAATTATTTACTAGAAAAAATTTAAAACAACACACCCGCAAAGCAAAATGACAAAGAACAAACATTATTTTCGAGTTTAAATGCCCGTTAAGGAATTGTGTTCCTGATCAAACCGAATTCATAAATAATTACATCGGTCACACTACTACATCCCTATCCAGACGCCTTACATTGCACATATTCAACCACGTCTCTATTAGAACCCATTTAAACACATACACAAACTTACCAGACTTCATCCAAAACATACTTGTAGAAAATACAAACGCAATAACCTCATCCACATGGAAAAAAAAAGATTAAAAATAATGGAAGCCTTAATAATAAAAAGAAAGCCAGCATTCAATAATATTAACTACGAATACGGCCACAATGTGCTGACTGTGTTCGGAAAATAAAACATCCCTATGACTTTAGATATATACACACAACGCATGCATCCAGTTAAAAAGTAAAAATAAAATCATCCTTGATAATGGCTAAAAGTATAGCCGAGAGCGCTCAGAATTATAGAACATCGGAAGCGTTTCTACACACTTTGTGTTCAAAAAAGAAAACACTTAATCGCTGTACCTGTCATCGTTAACTAAACACACACACACACACACACACACACACACATATATATATATATATTTGTGTGTGTGTGTATAAGAAAAGAAATGGATTTGGTGCGAGAAAAGTCTGTAAAATTATTTTTAATAAACACACACACACACACACACACACACATATATATATATATATATATAAAAGAAAGAGTTTGTAGTGGTTCCAACGAGAGAAAAGTATGTATATTAAAAAGAAGAGAAGAGAGGTGCCGTAAACGTTTTTGGTTGTAATGTGGATTTATTTAGAAAAAATATTATGCTTTGTTTTACATAATGTTACACTACACGTGTTTCTGGTCTCATGACCGTCTTCAGGTAAAAGCGGAGATTTCCACATATTTTTAAAAATAATTCATTTTTTCTTTTGTTTTTCAATGTTAACTATTCTCGATATGAGACATTTTCTGTGTTTGTAATCCGAATTTCTTTCTTGATATATATATATATATATATATATATATATATATATATATATATATATATATATCGTGTATTGTGGCAGCTGATCATTATTTAAACATATTGTTAAATATAACAGAACGAATGTCCATTATGTTTTATCATGAGCCGTTCTAAATTCCGTATTTTTGTTTTAATTTCGGGAGAAAATAAAGAAAATATTTTTGTTGTAAAATTTTTGTTTTCATTTTCTCCCGAAATTAAATTAAATACAGGTTGTCCATAAAGTTCGTGTGCACTTTAAAAAATTTATAACTTTATTTGTATTTGCGATAGAAATTGTAAAGAGGATTAGAAAGAAGTAAATCTATATTTTTTAAAGGTTTTATTGAAATTTTATTTAAGTTTCCACATGTCCTCCATCATTAGCAATACAAAGGGTAATACGATTTTGCAGTTCACGGAAAACATTTGCCAATTGATTTACAGTATTGCCTGAAATCACATTAGTTATTTTAGCTTTCAAATCTTCTAATGAACTAGATTTGGTTGCATACATAATTGTTTTCACATGTCCCCATAAAAATATCTAATGAAGTCAAATCTGGCGAACGTGAAGGCCAATAAAAGGGTCCACCCCTTCCGATCCATCTGTTAGGAAATTCCTGATTTAGACTCTCTAACACGCAAAGTGACAAGGAGCTCCATCTTGTTGAAACACTGTATTATAACAATTTTTTACAGATTATTTCTATCGCAAATACAAATAAAGTTATAAATTTTTAAAGTGCACACGAACTTTATGGACACCCTGTATATGGCGCTAGAGAACAGCTCAAACATAACAGACATTTGTTGCCGTTATATTTAACAATATATATATATATATACATATATATATATATATATATATATATATATATATATATATATATATATATATATATATATATATATATATATATATATATACGGATTTATAATTTACCTCTACCAGCGTGTATCATTATGGAGTAACTCATATTTATATTTGGCTTTGCAAATCAAAATTGTGAAGAGTAAATGTAATTTAAATTTCATTTTTTAAAATCTTTATGAATGGGCGATTGCATTGTTGATGGCTTTTATAATTGCTTACTTATTCAAATAAACCGAATTTCTTCGCTGAAAGTGGTAACCCCCTTAGCATTTAGACCACAGCTTGGAAGTAAAGGGAATCACAGCAATATATAAACAATGTTGTTTTTTTTTCAAATAATATGTTTCTAAAATCGTAGAAGTTTAAAGCTTTAGTTGTGATATATTCATATTTTTAGTCGTTGCTTAGAAAAATAGTCAAAATTCTTGCGGCTCGCTCTCGACTTTGCACCGTTTTGCACTTATAGCCAAAACTTAGACAAAGATAATCTATCACTGTTAGAATTCCACGCCTACGAGGTATTCTAACCAATCGTTTGCCATTCAGGCCCAGCTTCTGAATTCTAGAACAGAAATAAACGGCTACCAAAATGTTTAAACAACTTTGATATATCGGCAATTTTGATAATTATACAGAATACGAAAATGTCTTCAACAAACATCCACATATCTGGACAAAGCAAAGGAACTCGCCCCACGAAGGCCAGGTATCATTGCTAGTAAAAAAATGAATGGTAGAATAAATGCCAATTAATAAATAAACATACGATAATTCTTTCCGATTGATAAAATACAGACTTAAATTTATCTTCTTGACTTATAACATTTTGAAGATGTTTTTTTAAACATTTTAAATAATGCGACATTGAAAATGATATTCGTGAGATTTTTTTGTTTAGCTTATCAAAACAGACATTCGTTATTAAGAAAGCATTTAATTGAAATAAAATCAATAATCATAGCAGGTATTTACTTGAAATTAATAGTTAGGTGATTAAGGGCTACTTAAAAATTTATCGGTTACAAAATTTTATAAGGTCTTTAAAAACAAACATTTCAAGAGTATACATACATACATACATACATACATACATACATATACATATATATATATATATATATATATATATATATATATATATATATATATATATATATATATAAGAGGAGCCGTAAACGTTTTGGTAATAATGTGTTTTTTTTTTTTTAAATATTAGGTTGGTGCAAAAATAATGTCGTTTTCTCACATAGTAACATATGTGAGAAAACGACATTATTTTTGCACCAGCCTAATATATATTTTACTTTATTTTCCATATTTTTGCCACACGTTTTTCCGGTCACAGAAAGGCGTATAGCAAAAACAATGGGAGTTAAACATCGGAAAACAAGGAAAATGAATTCCTTTAAATAATATGTGGAAATAACCCTTTTCTTTGCCTGATGAAGGTCTCAAAAATGAAAAAATATGGAAAATAAAATATAGTATATATTTAAAAAATCCACATTATAAACAAAACGTTTTAAGCTTCTCTCCTCTCTTTAAAATGTACACTTTTTTCTAGTTGGATGAACTATAACCTCACCCTTATGTATATATATATATATATATATATATATATATATATATATATATATATATATATATTAATAATAAAATTATTGGTAATCGTATGGAATTTCCAAGAGGATTTGGTTTACTGGTCTGAAGATTTGAAGTCGTTTTTTATCGACTTCAATGAAATAAATATCACCTATGGTTTTTTAAGTTTTTGTATTTACTCATATATATATATATATATATATATATATATATATATATATATATATCAGGATAAGAAAAAAATTACTCATCGTCATGTGGCGTATCGAAAAAAACGAAAAACAAATGCCAGCCAGTTATCGTTACTCGCTCTTCAAAACAAATCGAGGGCACAAAACGAATATATCCACAAGGATTAAAAACGGGAGTACTACTAGGGAAATGGCAGTATAAATTATGATAAAAATAGATAACATTTAGAACGAGTAGACATTAATTGTATTTCCGTTTTTGTCCTCAATTGACTTTGAAAATCGAGGAACAATATTATTTCTTTTTGGTTACATTTTTTCGATCCAGTAATTTATGGTAAATATTTTTCTTGTCACTGTCCTTCCTCCTCTTTGTTTTATGTAGTTTTGTATATAATAATTTATACATTAAAATGTCCGCTTTTGAAGCTGTTTATTAGTTATATTAAAACTGCGATTAAAAGTTATATCCATTGTTAAATTACTAGTTATAGCTGCTATTAATTTAAGGTTAATAGTCATAGTTGCTATTATCAAGGTTAATAGTGTAGACGTTAATGAATTGTGTAGACGTTATTTCCGGACACTCTCGCGAGAATTCATCATCACCTTCGTCGAAATCGGTTCTCATACGTAGAAGGCAATTTTTTTTTTTTAAAAAACAAAAAACAAAAAACAGAACAAAAGGTAAAAAGCAGTAATCCTTTTTGACTTTGGCAGAGAGATATTTAAATAAATTGTGAATGCTATTTTGATGTCAAGGGACTTTGAAACATCTCCAACCAACGAAAATAAAATTAAAAAAGAAAGAGTTTTATGTTTTCAATTAAATTGTTTGTGGGAAATACAGGAAAAAAGTTATTTAAATTATTTACATTGTTTGGACTATCTGTCTATAGCTCTGAGATGAGGTATTATGATTATTTACATTATTTACATTATTCGAACTGCTATCCTCACCTTCATTGCCATATTCACAACGTTTCGGCCGTTGTACGATGCGGCCTTCTTCAGGTAATTGGATCTCTGAGAAGAGGTATTATGATTATTTACATTACTTAGATTATTCGGACTGTTGTCCTCATCTTCATTACGACATTCACAACGTTTCGGCCTTTGAATGATCCAGCCTTCTTCAGGTGATTGGAATTTCGATCCGAAACCTTTATTTCGTCCACCGAGTTGAGTTGTAGTTTAACGTTTCATGCCACTTCCGGATATCTCAGTCATTTCCTTTTAACTCAACTCTCCATGTTTTTTGGTTCCCCACTGCTGTAGCCTGATATTGAACTCACAACTCATTCGGTTTAGTCACTGGATCAAACCAACGTCTTTATCTACTGAGCCGAATAATGTAAATAATTGATCTGACTGTTTTTCTCATGTTTATTGCCATATTAAATGTTACAATAGTAACAATAGTTATATATATATATATATATATATATATATATATATGAAGAAATATAACTTTACGGTGCGCTATATTTATGGGATAAAGTACTCAATATCAGAGATAGAGCGTATGTAAATATAAATATAAAAGTGAACATTGAAGTCAACACCCAGACGCAATCATCAGGCGGCCTGACGATTGCGCCTAGCATGAAACAGCTTCTCGCCTCTGAGTCTAGACTTCAATGCTCACTTTTATATATATATATATATATATATATATATATATCAGAAAAGGCTAAAATGCCAACCAACCTCGCAACCCGGGTTTCGACCGTAAGGTGTCTTCAGGCAAGTGGAACCGGGGAGACCTTCCGAACGAAACCCGGGTGGTGAGGTTGTTTGGCATTTTAGCCTTTCCTTAAATATCTTAGCTCTATATATTCGATTTTGAATTTTGTATTGAGCACTTTTTAGTTATCTATACCTTTTAGGCGCTGTTTTCAGCCTTTCTTTTACATTTCTATCCATATCTATCTATCTATCTATCTATCTATCTATCTATCTATCTATCTATCTATCTATATATATATATATATATATATATATATATATATACAAATATAGATAACTAGACTCGTTTCGAAAAATCCTCGAATTTTTGATTTGTAAATAATCAAATCAATCTCGAAGGAAAAAAGGTTTTAAAAAAAGAAAGAGCTAGAAAAATGAACTACTGTCGAACAAATCGCACAGATGCAGGTCTGAGCCCAAAGAAAAAACCCCGATACGAGTAAACAACTAACTAACAAAAGAGCTCAATACAATCGTAGAGCAGACCTAGATACACCTAGTGAGCCAGACAAACATACCTAGGTTTCACCTAAACGGATCCCTGACGATCCGTTTAGGTGAAACCTAGGTAGGTTTGTCTGACTCACTAGGTCTATCTATCTATCTATCTATCTATCTATCTATCTATCTATCTATCTATCTATATATATATATATAAAGAAGAAACAGTAAGATATATAATCCAGCGTATTTTTTATTTTTATTTTTACAAAACAGTGCTCAATGTAAGTTACTCCAATATTCGCTTGAAGATGAAATGGAAGTAATGTTTTTAATTTAATTACAAAATTAAATTTGAAGTTTTTAGCTTCCATTTTTGATACATGGTAGCGAAAAAAAGTTAATTCATAATATATATCTATATCTCTCTCTATATATATTTAGATAGATAGATAGATAGATAGATAGAGGGAGAGAGAGAGAGAGAAGATGGATAAGAATCTGACGGAAGGGTTAATATAAAATTTAGAAAAAAAACATTTTGACAAGTTTCGCATATCGCATAGCTTCATCAGAATAAGAATTGCCTTAATGGACGTCTGTATTTTAATGTCATTTACATTGTTTCCGTAATAATTTAGTAAGAACAAAGGATAAACTGAAATAGAACGGTCGTATATTTTATAGGCTGCGATTCGTAGATCTTGGCCCTTCCAAAATCTTTCCATGTAAGTAAATTATATTTCTTTATATGAAAGTGGAAACTGTCATCCAAAGAATTCTGTGGCATATTATTGTTTATATTATACTTGGTAAATTCGTGGTTCTAGTGCAAAACAAAATACAGCGGTATTGATGAAAGGGGCCATCATTTTCGTTTCGGTATTTGTTCTCGTGTAATAAAATGTTCTGATGACTATTCCTAGAGATTATAGCTCTGGACTCAGGGTTGGATATTGGGGATCTGGAGACAGCAATGCAGGACCGGGCAGCGTGGAAGGCGATTGTCAATGGAGTTCCGACCAATCATAGGGAGGTCGCAGGATGATGATGCTGAAGAACAGTCATCAGACGGAACTACGATGCCAATCTATCGTTTAACTTCATAACTTCTAGGTTAAACAATAGCTCTTCTTGTTCCAAAGTCTTTCAGCATATCGCTTCTTCTATTGGTAAGAAAACTTTCTTAGGTTTCATTTTACCGCGGTAACAACAAATAGTATCACATTTGTATAATTTTTTCTTTATGACACACACACACACACACACATATATATATATATCCAATGATGTTCAGTAGTGATAATTGCAATGAAGATACGAACCCAAAGAGAGCTCAATATAAGAATAGAGCAATATAAATGTAATATATCTATTACCACAAAATTATGGATTTTAACCCTAGAACACTAACCATGGGTATATAGTACCCAGCGTAAATTTTCCTATTTTTAATTACAATTTTCAGTACCTGATTTTCTTATCTAAATAATATGTTTTTAAGTTCCTGTTAATGTTTACTCAAAATACAAAGTTTGAAGTGCCTGTATGTAAAATATTTCAAATAAAGATTTATATTTAATATTTTCTTTTTTGATATTTTCAAAATCGGGTATGATATACCCATGGTTAGTAGTGATGTAACTTTAATTGATGGTTAGTGTTCTAGGCTTAAGAATTCCTTATTCATCATTATATATATATATATATATATATATATATATATATATATATATATATATATATATATATATATCGTGTTAAACAGCATTTTAGCGTGTTTAACCCCCAAAATTACACTTAGTTTACACCGTCTCCTTCGAAGTAATTTTCATTTTCCTTTTTTTATACAACAAATCTAAGTTTTTTGAGGTTTCTTTCAGGAGTCAATAGTTAGTACATTTCAGAGGCGTTGCTCGAGGAAGGGTTACCGGTGGCTAGGCATCCTCAATCGGTTAACTGACAGCAGTGATGTGTTTAACAGTCGTGACCGGGCGCCCACTAAGCAATCTCAATCAAGGCATTTATTCAATTTCCGTGAAACGTCTTAACTGCACTATCGCGCTCTGTCTATTCATTATGATGAAACCGCTTTTACCAATTTCCATTTTCTCTCAGTTCATTTGCGTTCATAGCTTACATGCCGACATCAAACCTGGAAGATTGCAACCGAGAAAGAATCAAGGAAAATCAATTTCATATTGATGATTAGATTCATTTTTTTTTTTTTTTTTTTTTATGCCTCCGCTTTCTGTCTTTTTTGTTCTTTCGACTTTTGTCCTTTTCTCTTCCGGGATTTTTGTAAGGATCGGAAATAATCGGAAATACTTTCGTTGCCACTTGACGTAAAAGTAAACTTGATCAATGGACAAACACGAAAAGGAATAAGAGAAAAAGCGAAGATCGATTAAAAAGATTTAATTAATTGCATTTCGTTCATTCTTTTCCAATATCTATCTATCTATCTATCTATCTATCTATCTATCTATCTATCTATCTATCTATCTATCTATCTATCTATGTCTGTTCATTATCTATCTATCTATATATCTATCTATCTATCTATCTATCTATCTATCTGATTCTAACCTGTACCTTTTTTGTAAATACGTTCTTAAATATAATTTCTTTTATTTTCTCGTTATATATTTTTTTTTGATTCTTTTAAAATTTTTCGTTCAAACTTATTTTATTTTATATTCAAACTCTGTCTTCCATTTTTCTGTTTCTTTAAATTTCAGTCTTTTTTGTCGCTTCAAAAACTCTTCTTTTTTCTTTCTTTGTCTCTAACGCGTTTCTTTCTTTTTTCTTTTAGTTTCTAACCCTGTCTTTCTTTCTTTCTTTCTTTCTTTCTTTCTTTAAATCTTTATTCCTTCATTGTTCTTCATCATTGAAACGCATTTATAAGAGGCTCCTTTTATCTTCCTGTTTTCGTTCTTTTTTCCCATTTCTTTCAAACCTTTTCCCGCCTTTCCTCGAAACTCTTGTACATTTTTCTACTTTATTCCATACAAACTTCTCCGCCATATCTTGCGTGTTTTGCCTGATAATGTGGCACCAGAAAATTGCCAAACAAGACAGGCATTTTTTTCGTCATTACTGAAATGATGAGTCCAAAGTATGGAAATTATTGGAATAATAAACTCGTCAGGATAACTGAAAATCGATGCTGGAAGAAAGATTTTACAGCAGAACCTCAAAATGATTTTTACCTTTTTGGATTTCAAAAAATTCACAAATATTTACTCTTATTTAATCTATGAAATCGTAAAAGAACTTTTTTCCACTTGACATTTTCAATCTAAAAATGGTGAAATAATGTAATCCTGTGTCTCATTGTATATTTTGTCATGAATTTCTTAGTTAAGTTTAATCATTTGAGTAATTTGATTATGAAAAAAAAAATTCTTGATAGGCAGATTCTCCTGTTTTTCAAATGGATTCACATTGGGCTGTTTGCACACTGGCTCACAAAAGTTGCTGCTCAAAAAAGGTAGCGGCAAATGTCCGTACTACATTCCCTAATTTTTGTCGGGAGGACTTCATATTGTCGTTTGTAGATGAAAATCCCCAAAATAATATCTGGCAGAGACCGAATATTAAAGTACGTCTTTTACTCTGTGTGTGTGAGTGTTTGCGCGCGTACATGTGAGTGTACGCGTTTTGTTCGAGCAAGCTTGTGTGTGTATATGGGAGTATTTGGGCTTGCTTTCATATATTTGTGTGTGCGTCATTCTGTGTATGTGTATGGGCATTCGCACCTTAATATTATGTCTGTGTGTCTGCATTTACGTGCACGTGATCACTGTCGTGTGCACAAGACCCTTTAGCATGCGCTGGCGTGTATAAGAGTACGTATATGCATATTTTTGCATCTGGATATGCATATTTAGACAGAAGGAATTCATTTAAACAAGTTCTGTTAAATACAATCGAAAAGGGCTGTATAATTGCTTTTATTGTATTTTTTTAATTTTCAAATAAGTGATGTCCATACATGCCAAAATGCTGGATAAACTGTCCAAAGTCGTCTTAGCTATTATAGATTTTTGTTGGCTATATCGTTTGTAACGCTAAAATGAAAATTCAGTTGAAATATGCTCAAATCGGGTAAAAGTAACGGTGAATGACGCAGCCTACTAGCTTATCACTTTTGCAGACGCCCGCTCAGGCGCATTTTGCCTTTGTTCAACATCCATAGAGACCACCTGCGGTTTATACTGCAACTATGCGGAGACGATCTGGGAAAGAGTGCGTTATCTGAAACAAGGCCAGCACGCTCAATCTCTCGGACAAGATGACTTATGACTTCGTGCTAGCACAACCAATGACGGCTCCCAAGGGTTTCGTCTACACAATTTAACTCACAAGGCTTGTGTATAATTTTCCAAGGAACGATAACATCAAGAAGTCACCACCCTGACAAATTGACCCTGGTGAGATTCGAACCCGGGTCACATGGTCAGAAAGCGAGCATTCTAACCACTCGGCGATTTGTAAATCGAGTAAATGGCATGTAAAATAGTTTCACGGAGCTCGACTAAATCGAAAAAGAATGTATGACTGATTTTATAAGTATTATTTATTATTTTATGGGAAATTAAATATTTCGTAGGCACCTTAAAATATCGTCTTCTGTATTGAAAAATATTTTATTTAATGCGGGTTGTCTTTTTTTTGCAGAATAGCATCTTGGAGATTGAGTTTTTCCTTGCAGTGTGTGCTATACGGTATTTTCGTATTATCTAATAATATTTGTTTTATGTCAACAGATTTATTTTGCTTTTGCGATATTGGACGCAGGTTTTCTTGAGAGAGAGATTAGAAAGAAGAAGAGAGCGTGTTACATATGTAAGAATTTAATGTCTTTAAGATAAGAATAAAAGGCTGGGAGATGCACTGGCTAAGAGAAAGAGCAGTTTCAAGAGAACATTGCAAGCACAGTTTCTCTTCAGGACATTCTTCTTCCTAAGTTATATTTCTACCCACATGGAAGTCAAGCAGTAGCTGCAACAAACACTATTAATAATTGAAACATAATCCATCTATACTGAATATATTTTACTCAATGTTTTATATATTAGGTTGGTGCAAAAATAATGACGTAATAATGTCGTTTTTTGACGTATTTTTTAACGTCAAAAAACGACATTATCACGTCATTATTTTGCACCAACCTAATATATATATATATATATATATATATATATATATATATATATATATATATATAATTGTTTATTCCAAAATTATAACATATATATAAAATAACTACAAAAATAGCCATTTTGTTTCAATACTTTGATAAGGTTTTCTGTTTGTAGAATTAAATGGACAAAATAATCTCGTTTGTTCGTGGTGGGAATGTTCTTTAAAGATAATCCGAAATTGGTTCTATTCATAGTATAAGAATAGAATAGACGGTGCTCGACAGTAATAGGAACTCATATCCAAGTATAGGATTGGTGTATACGGAATAAATTCCAATAACCAACAAATACTACTCTTAAAAGAGTGCTCAATACAGAGTAGAGTAAATATAATTATTTATTCGAAAATTATAACATAAATATGTTATAAAATCACTATCGCTATTTTTGTAATCTTTTTATAACATATTAATGTTATCATTTTCGAATAAATAATTATATTTGCTCTACTCTGTATTGATTACTATTTTAAGAATAGTATTTGTGGCTTATTGGAATTTATTCATTATAAACTAATCCTATACTTGGATATATATATATATATATATATATATATATATATATATATATATGTAAACCTAAAGAGCCAGACAAACCCACCCAGATCCCATTTACGCGGATCGTCAGGGCAAACTGTCGGAGGTTTTTCTTTGGACTCTGAACTTTCATTCTAGACGATTATTTTCGCCGGAAGTACATGTTCTTAGTTCTTTCTTTCTTCCTCTTTTTTTCCACTTGGGTATTAGTTTGTTCATTTACAAGCTAAAACAGCTAAGGTTTTGCCGGACGAGTATAGCTGCTTTTATTTACATATATATATATATATATATATATATATATATATATATATATATATATATATATATATATATATATAGTTTTAAAGTGTGCTATATTTATGGGATAAAGTGCTCAATATCAGAGATAGAGCGTATGTAAATAGGAATATAAAAGTGAACATTGAAGTCAATACCCAGAGGCGACAGGCTGTTTCATGCCAGAGGCAATCGTCAGGCCTGACGATTGCCTCTAGCATGAAACAGTGTTTCTATTGGTTGGCTTGGGATGAATTGATTGAAATAAGGTAACGACCATAAATAAACTAACCTCGCCTATTTCTATGCACACTTCCTCCGACCACCCACCCAACCAGCAGCAATTCAGCAGACATGGCCCTAAATAATCTCCCAAATTAGGCCTAAACAAAATAAACTTCTTTTCCTCCCTTAATATCCTGGTTGAACTGAAGGTCGCATTGAACCATGAAACAGTCACTAAATTGTGTCGATTCCTATGTCGATGGCTTAACTGGGAAGGTATTGAGGGTGTTCAGATCAGTATATCTGATTGGTGGCGTCTAAGCACAGGACATTTGAGGTTCTTCATAGGAAGCATATGATGTGGCAGCATCAGCGGCTAATTTGAAGAGATGGAGAGTGCAGGAGTCACCCTTCTGCCGGTTGTGTGGTGCTTATGGAAACCTGAGCCACAAACTGTCAGCCTGTCCGAAGGCGCTACAGAATGGCTGATACACCTTCAGACATCACTTGGTTCTGGAGGTCGTGGCAGCAGCTGCAAGAAATGCTAGCATACCCTCATTGGACCTGCGAAGGGTAGCCTTCCTGAAGCAAGGCACGACTTTCACAAGGCAGAAGATCAGGTCGGAAAACTTAAGGAAGTGGAGAGTGTTGGTTGATGCTACGCTGCCAGTGGAGGTCATTGCGTCTGGTCTAAGACCAGATCTGGTCTTAATTGATATTGAGAAGCAACATCTGTTGCTTGGTGAACTGACAGTAGCATGGGAAGAAGGGATTGAAGAGGCTCATGAAAGAAAGTTGCTTCGGTATGAGGAACTGGTGTCTGTAGTCCCTGAGAGATGATATGGCTGCACCCTGGTGCCATTTGAGGTTGGCTGTAGAGGATTTCCTGTTGCCTCTTTAAAGAGATTCCTCAAGTGTGCTGGGGTCCAAATGCCGGATAAGGTGATAAAGGCTTGTGGTGAAAAAACGGTGGAAGGAAGTGTATGGATTACCCAGAAATTCTTATCCGGTTGCATCCAATTAACATAGACCGGTTGGAACGTAATATCATCCAGCTGTTGCGGGCCCACCGGAAAGGTACTGAGCTTAATGGGCCGAAACATTGCTGAAGCACGGCGCTCAGCTGAAGATTGCACTTGATGTGTACTTGTGTTCTGTATATATATATATATATATATATATATATATATATATATACAAAAAGACTGTGCAATCTGTCGAGTTAAGCTTCAAGATAGTACATCTAAAGTAGACCTGTTTAACAGGTGTAATATTGGAGGAATCGAGACTTTTATCATACAGTCTCAGTTACGGTGGACTGGTCATGTCTTTAGAATGTCTGATGATAGGATACCCAAGATCCTAATGTACAGCCAGTTAGATCAGGGCTACAGGAATGTAGGACGCCCATGGCTAAGATACAAAGACAAGCTGAAAAGCAACTTGTCAGCAGTCAATATACCACATAACAACCTTGAGCGCTTAGCCTTGGAGCGGGTAGAATGGAGATCAACGTGTTTTAGTGGACTCAGCAATTTTCAATCTGCTTGTCTGAATCAGCTTCATGAAGCGAGAGCAAGATCTAAAAGGTCAGCCAATCTAACAGTGATCTCATCTCACAATCCTTTCACTTGCTCTATATGTTGCCTCCTTTGTAAATCACTAGTGGGTCTTAAAAAATGCCACTTAAGATTAGCGCATAAACTTTCATAACTGAATCAATAAGCTGTCACATTCTCATTTGTCGAAACCGACGGGAGAGTCTATTATTATTATTATTATATATATTTTATATTTACGCAATCTCTATCTCAGATATGGAGCACTTTATCCCATAAATATAGCACACCTTAAGACTATATTTCTCTCTCTCTCTCTCTATATATATATATATATATATATATATATATATATATGATCAGAACCTTAGCTGAAGAAATGTGGTTGTGTGATGTTCATAAATTAATAATGAAGTATAAAGGTGAATTATTATATCATCGTCTTCGGGAATCTGCAACAAAAGACGCCTTTTCTGTGTTTTGAGATCATTTTCTCTGTTCATCTTTTGCTAACACCGTGTAATCGTAAGCGATCTTTTATTAGAGAGGAATCATTGCATGCTTCTATTCCGTTGTTCCAATTTCAAAGCCGGTCTTTGAACAAGTCGACTGACGTGGGGCTCCACCTCTAATCTCTTATACCTGTGGTGTTTACCTCATTACAAAAATGATATGATACAACCGGTTTCCAAATCAACAGAAAAATCGAATATAAACCATTTTTGAAAGATAGAAGAGGATTTCATAGTAATATATAAACGTTATTTTTATGGGCAATAATCCCATTTTGATATATATATATATATATATATATATATATATATATATATATATATATATATATATATATATCTTTATCTTGAAGCACCAGTTTCCTTTACCGAGCTCCTGTTTGTCGCTACTATGAGCCATTTGTGGTGAACTGCGCAACAAAGAGAAATGGGAAAAAATTGTAATAAACAAGAAGAAGAAAAGAAAAGACCAGGGCAATAGATAATATAAATTAAGTCAATAATCCATGAAAGGCAAATTAACAGTAATAAGGCAAAGCAACATTAATATGGGGAAAAGTCCCCAAACTAAGAATTGGTGTTGACGCACAAAAGCAATTTCGGACAGGTGTAGTTCTGACTTCAAGTCAAAACAAACCGAGACTGAGACACAGTCTCGTTTTGATTCATAATATACAATTTCTATCGACTTCTCTTTCATTTATACAACACATCTAATTTATAATTAGCATTTTAGCAGAATCGTCTATCTTTCCGATCCTTTTATAGAGTGTATCTTAGTATAAAATGTCATTACAACGAGAATTGTTCATAAAAGATCATGTCTTATAAATGTAATTTCTTACAAAGAGTCCCAAAAAATTATATATATATATATATATAATAGAAAATATTCGTCCTTTGACAGGATTCGAACCTGCATCCTATACGGAACTGTCATTTATCTTGACGTGCCTAACCGCTCGGCCACAAAGGATCGTTCGGTTGGCAAAATTTCTCGGACATTCAGGCCGGTAAATGTTATTTAATACTGTTTATTATAAACAGAGCATTTACTTAAATACTTGTATCTATAAAAAAGCACGTTAAACATAAAAAATGTCTTTAATAAATAAATTGTCGGACTTTGTCCATTTCTTAATATATGACGTCATTTGTTTACATTTGATACGCCATGAGCAGTTATGAATATACGAGATTCATGGAAGATTGAAGTTTATAAGCAGTAAATTCGACCTTGCCTTCTTCTAATACTTTTACAAATTTTTGGGCGGGCTCCTCACACCAAAACAAAGTATAAGCATATGTACGCAAATCGTTCGTTTATGAGTTATTAAGTTTTAAGTTTACAGTAGACGCTGTTAAATGTACAATCCAAGATACAATCCCAAAATACTTTTGGGGAACGTTTTTCCTGACACCAAAAGAAGATGAAATATCCATATAATGATATGTCCATCGTTGTACCTCGACTCATAAATGTTCAAATACAAATGTCCCACCGGTATATAAACCCATAAACCTCGGTTTTCAGTGAACCGAAGCGAGAAAACCCGAAGAAGTACTACAAACAAGGACATCAAGAAAAGGAAGGGAAGAATTAGTTTCCTTATTTTGTGTAAACTTAAGATATGGATATTTTTAAGGGATGTAAGAAAAATCTCCCTTTATTTTTCGTTATTGAAGAGACAAAAAGTGCCATCTACATAACGAAAATAAACATCAGATCTATTAGAATCAGATAAACTCTCTTCATGGAAGCATACAAAAATAATAGCTAAAATGAGTCCCAAATGGGAACCATTTGAGACTCCATCAATTTGCCTGTACATGACGCCGTCAAACCTGAATTCGACCAACATCGTTGCAAATTTCATGAGTTCGACAAAAATATCCTCTGAAATAAGCCTCTACACACACATGCACTGGTCGGATCATTGACTGGCTGACACCTTTCAAATACTCACACACGGTGTCGAATGGTTTTGCAGACCCCTTTGATATGTTGATGAAGCATCTCTGCATTATTACTGTCTGCTGAGAAAGACCTTGCATACGTTTTAAATGATACGGATATTGTAGCTGCTGTTGAAGTACCCTCCATGCGCTCCTATGCGATGTACGACATTCTAGAGCCGCTTGATACCTGGGTCAGCCTAGATAATGTGTTCTTCACGGTCAGCGGATCTCGGTCTCCATCGAGCCATTGTTTGTGGAGCCACGAATCCTGTCTCAGCAACGCGACGATAAACTGCAGCAAAGCTTGAATGACACGGATGCCTTCGGTCTGGAATCTGATACAGCCGTGCAGCCTCGCGTCGATTACCATTCGTGCGGCCGGATGTAAAAGTCATATCTGCTTGCCCACGATATGAATATCTTGCCATTGTTCAACGGGCACACAGTTAACTCACTATTACACATGTTAAACATTGAAGACAGACTAACCACAAATGGATACGAATGACAAATGTAACCCAGTCTACACAGCAACACAACGTCATCTACTGTTAACTTTCTTTAAACTTAATAACTAAAAACGAAGAATCTGTAGAAATATGTTTATATGAACTTTTGTTACAGTTTTGATGTGATGAAACTGCCCGAAATGTAAATGTATTTTTTATACACCCTGTATGTATATGTGTGTGTGTCTGTATGTAGTAATGCTTTTTTTTTTTTTTTTTTTTTTTAGAGATATGAGATCTCTGTTGCTTTGTCCAGTCGTAAATGACGTGATCAAATCGGAACACCAAATCCTAACACGAAAATCACGAATAGAATAAGCAACAATGGATTTATTTAGGGTCTGTTAAGAGGCGTATAAGAAGTCGGAGGAGAAAAAAAAAACGGAAATTGGTCAGTTGGTGCGATTCTATCTAAATTCCAACCTGAGATGAATTACGTGAATTTCCGTGATTTGTCATGTGACAGTTGCCTTGATAGAGGATACGAAGGAAGTTCGTAATTTTCATTGTAGCAACTGAGACAAAATCTTGAGTATTTAAGCGATACGCTTAATAACAAAATTATTTTCAGTAAGAGTTAATTTAAACCAACATTAATGGATATACATTATTTATATTAATCGCTCTATTGTCCTCATCTTTGTCGCCATATTTATTACAACGTTTCGGCCTTTCAGTATCTGTCTATATTTCTGAGATGAGGTATTATGTACACTATTTACATTATTCGGACTATTGTCCTCATCTTTGACGCCATATTTATTACAACGTTTCGGCCCTTCGGTATCTGTCTGTATTTCTGAGATGAGGTATTATGTACACTATTTACATTATTCGGACTATTGTCCTCATCTTTGTCGCCATATTTATTACAACGTTTCGGCCGTTGTACGCCCCGGTCTTCTTCAGGTGGTTGGAATGTCGCTCACTGGGGTAGACTGTTCTAATTTCCCATGCCATGTTTAATGGATGTCAGTTGTCAAGGTCACATTGCACAGTGGATAAAGGCGTTAGTTAGATTCACTGAGAGGACCCAAAGAGTGTGAGTTCAATACCCGGTTAAGGCAGTGGAGAACTTGGATAGGGGAATTAACAGGAGATAACTGACATCCATTAAACATGGCACGTGGAACTTGAACAGTCTACCCCAGTGAGCAGAATAAAGGGTCCAGTTCGACATTCCAACCACCTGAAGAAGGCCAGAGCGTACAACGGCCGAAATGTTGCAATAAATATGGCGACAAAGATGAGGACAATAATCCAAATAATGTAAATAGTGTACATAATACCTCATCTCATAAATATAGACAGATTGATGGATTTACTTAGTTCGAGATAAGATACGAACAAGAGCAACTAATAAGTGAATGAAGCAAAGTGGCTTCAAACGATTGAGTAGGAAGAGTTGTAGACTGGGAATTGTGCAAAGAAATTATGTTCAACCATCTAAATATATGTTGATAGAGAGAGTGGAACAAAAATCGTAAATATACAGGGTGTCCATAAAATCGCTTTACAATTTAAATAAATTATTACAAAAGCAAATGAACACATATGTAGAAATTGTTACAAAATGAGGAGTAGATATTGAAGTTTTTTTTAAGTAATTTAATCCACCTCTGTATAGGCGCCATTAATTGCACGAAGCACATCAAGACGGTACTCGATTTCTTGCTATGTTTGCTGTAGCATAGCCTCATCAATACTAGCAATATCATAAATGATCTTTTGCTTCAGATCAGTGATCTCCGATATCTTTGTTCGATATATGATATCTTTTAACATAACCCCATAGAAAGGAGCCCATGGGAGTGATGTCTGGTGAATGAGGGGGCCAGGGAATTGGACCACCCCTTCCAATCTAGAGGTCTGGAAATGTTAGGATTTCATTTAACAGTACCTCTTTCATCAACAGGGTACCTTAAATACATAAATGCAATGTGATTAAAAACATTGATAATTATTGAGTATTTAGAACAAATCTGATATCTTATCAATTGCCTTTGTAAATATATTTTTTCAATTGTAAAGAGACTTTATGGACACTGTATTAAGTTATTCTCGAAAAATATTTTATTTAATAAACCGAGCAGGCCTTCTGGCTTGCTTAGTGTTATATAGAAGTAGTACTCATAAAAATTTCATGGTTTTGCTATTTGAATTTTCTGAAGAATCAAAATTCTTCATTCAATGATTCAATAAGCTCCTGGAGAGTTCTACGACAATAAAGCACCCATGGAAGTTTCCTTATTGCATCTTTAAATATTTGAACTTAACTTTAATTAAAGATTACAATACGAATTCAGGTCATTATTTAAAGAAGTAAGAGGGTTCAAATAAAGCGATTTGAAATTGACGTAGTAATGAAAAATAGGATGAAAAGTCTACTTAACAAACTTAATTTGATAATTAAAATAATAATACTAAAGTTAATTTGACATAAGCTAACAATTGTGAAGTGACTCTAATCGGAATCGAACACGCTACACTAGTTTTGAACGAGCGAAACAATCTCATTCTTGATCTACGTTGAGTAGTTCTCATCATGATTATCATCATCATCATCTTTCTTTTGACCGGGTGTGGTCTTAGGGTTGTTGCGTAGTTGAGTACATAACCAGTTTCCTTCACATACCCTGTTTGAAAAGCGGAAGTGTATTCATTCATCTTCAGCATGTCTTGAGAAATTAGACCTGGCGGAGCCCATTCCTCTCCGTCCAAACCGCAGCCGAAATCCTCTAACTTGAAGGCTCAGCCGGGTCACGGACACGTGACCGTTGAAACAGTCGATGGACTCCTCTGTCATGGCCTTTGACTCCCAGTCTCGGAAGCCCTCTGCTCACCGATGACGTATCATCACCACACTGACTGTATACATAGTTGGAGACAATCTATCTCGTTGTGCTAGATGACCTTTTATCTAGCAAGTAGGATACCCCTGCCCTTTGACATGTCTATTTTTTTTATCTTACCAGTTGCGTAACCACCCTTTTTACCAGAAAAGCCTGGTATTTAATCGCCGATGAACCGACTATTCAGCATTTAGTACGGGGTTAAATGTGTAACACCAGTTGCATTTTGAGTGACCTGACATCAAATAAAAACAATAATAAACTTCAACTTTTAAAAGCACAAATCATTTTATCGTATAATGGCTAGAACGTATTTTCGCCCGGCTTCTTTCTAAGATCATTACTATGAAACCCTTGACTTGAAACAGTATCACTTCAATAAATCGGCTGCTAAGAAAATCGGTTCACTACTGTAGTGCGAGATAATTTTTCTCTCCGGAATCTATCTTGCATATCTATAAGTCTACCATAGATCCATGCTTAGAATATTGCTGCTACATATGGTCCGGTGGCCCTGTTATTTACCTAGAGCTCGTTGATAAGATCTAAAGAAGAATCAGCAATATTATTGGTCCTGATCTGGCCGCCCGGCTTCAGTCACTTGCCCACCACCGTAAGGTTGTCTCTCCATGCCATTTTTATAAATACTTTCATAGTAATTTTTCGGATGTGCACTTGGTGAGTTACTAGACTGGCGTCAAGATGCCCTCAATTTACAGTTAAGCTGGTTAGATGTCATCGTAAATTCTATGCTAACAGTTCTTTTTCTCGCACTTCTCGCTTGTGGAAATCTCACTTCCAGCTTCATGCTTTCCAGTCAAAATTTAACTCTGCAAAAACTTAAATGCAATGTCAATCACTATCTACTGTCCTTCTGATTACTCTCTTCTCTTTCTGCTCATTATTAATGTTTCTGTTCTTAATTGCTCCACGCCTTTAGTGGCTGTACCGCCTTTGATATCATTCTACCGTAGAGCAATGGTTATCAAGTAATTTCTAAAGGGTGTTCCAATAACTTGGACGGATTTTAAATGTGAATTAAGTTTAAGCGTCTAATGTTTTTTTTTCTTTTTCTTTCAGATTTAACAACTTACGTTTTTGGCAATTTCAACCATGAAAAGATTAACAATCAAACAACGTGTTAAAGTTATTACAAAAATGAACGCTCAAACAGAATTTGAATGAAAAGTTCCCAGGTCGCATCCTCTCTAAAAACAGCAAAGGCCACTACAAACGTGCGACTTGACGCCTTTAGATTTCTTCCTTAGGGGTCATCTCAAAAGTAAGGTCTATGCCAATTAGCCAACAACAATTCAACAGCTGAAGGATGAGATAATAAGGCATATTGGTGAGATCAAGGAGCAACTATGCAGAGACGTCATCAAAAATTTTGACCATCGATTGGAGGTTGCCGCCGAAGCTTTGGCGGACATTTGGGCGATATTATTTTTCCCACATAATTGCTATGACTTAAGTAACATGATCCAATAGAGAAATAAATACATTTTCACCAATAACGCTGATTTATTTACTGCTGAATTTGATACGTTTTAATGAAACAACCTTATATATTAATTAAAAAACCTTTATATATAATCCATCTCAATGAAACACCCTTATATATAATTCATGTTAATGAAACACCCTTTATTAGACATTACTATGAAATTTGGTCATAATTCTCCTATTATATAACAATGAGAAAAACTAGACTGAAATCAGCGAATATTTAGAAGTTTTGCTCTAGCCAGAGGGTTTGAAGACTCGTCTTTAGTTATCGGATTGAGTTAAGTTTAGCGCCTGCTGTGAAGCCAACCGCTTTGTGAGCATGTCCTGCAGAATGTTGCGAGTGAAATAAATGACTCACTATTGCAATCCTGTGTTTCACTAGTCACAAAAGTCGTTTTACACAGTGTCCCCGCAAAAAAATTTGCCATAATTTTAAACTTGAAAACTACTAAGTCCATCTAAATGGAAACGAACAGTTTAAGTGTTGAACATCATAAGTTTATTATGGAACCGATTTCATTAAGTGTTCAATATGTGCATCGCCTGTGACACGGCATACGTCAAGTCGGTAGTTAAGCTCTTGCCAAACACACTGTTGTATGTCTCCAGTAACATTATCCGTTGCAAAGTGATTCTCTGCTTGAGTTCATCAATGTTAGCAGGAAGAGGGGGGACATAGACCACTCCCTTTACATATCCCTATAAAAAGAAATCACATGGGGAAATGTCCGGTGACCGCGGCGGCCATTTCATCAGAAAACTGTCTTCATCTCCACCACGCCCGACCCATCTCTCTGACAGATTCTCATTGAGATAAGCACATAATGTCCTTTTCCATTAAATATAAAACCTTGATTTCTTTCTATACATTCTATGAAAATTTGAGTTTATTTCAACAAGAATTGATAAAATTATTGGCTTGCGAAATAATGTAAAATTTTTGGGAACACATTGTACATTCGCTTTCTTTTACTGTGTCTCTCGATCTGATACACACACACACACACACACACACATATATATATATATATATATACAAGGTGATTGAACGTCCTGGGTATGACGATAAACTGCATCCGCGTCCTGGTTAAGACGATAAACTATGTTCAACAGCAAGATCTCTGATCAGAAGGTTTTGAGGAGCGTGGAAGCACCTCTTAATTGCTGGTGCTCCTAGGTCCACCCTGACCCGGGGTGGTAGCAGCTGTTACGGTTCCAGCTATGGGCAGATAGTTAACCCCGAAATTGAGGTAAAAAGGATTATAAAATATTGTCAGCAATACGTTTTTGAAAAAAATAATATATAAATAATCATTGAAAAAAATGTTACCAACTATTCGTTTTTGAAAAAATAGTATTACCAGCAATAAATTACCAGCTATACGTTTTTGGAAAAATAATATTACCAGCTATTCTTTTTTGAAAAAATAATATTACCAGCTATTCTTTTTTGAAAAAATAATATTATCAGCTCTACATTTTCGAGGAAAAAATATTAACAGAAATAGATTTTTGACAAAACAAAAATATTACCCGGAAAAAAAACCTTGTAGGCATTGAATAACTCATTGAGGTGTTGATATGCCGTTGAACAAAATAAACCAAACGAATCTAAACCAAAGAATACATATTCTATTCATACGAATCTATCCTAAAAATGTTGCCGGCATTAAATAACCCATTGAGGTTGATATGCCGTAAAGCAAAATAAACCAAACCAATCTAAAGCAAAGAATACATATATTCATACGAATCTATCCTAAAAATCTTGTCGGCATTAAATAACCCATTGAGGTTGATATGCCGTTAAACAACAAAAAAAAAAAAAAAAAAAAACCCAAACCAAACAGGGTGATTGAAAAGTAACTCCCCAAGGTATAATAATTATAATTTATCTATTAACTGTAATTTTTACAAGAAATGGATATGAGGAGAAAGCGTTTATCATGAAGTTTTATTTAAAATTCAATTTGAGAACTAGATTTCAAATTCAATTTGATTTCACTACTAGATTCTCGAGCAGCCCATGAATTGCGTCAACTGATTTCGCCAGGAACTCTTGTGGTATGGCAGACATAACTTTTTGCACTTGCTCTTCAAACATTTTTGGTTTGGTGTAATAGACTTGCTCCTTTAACCAACCCCAAAGAAAAAAGTCACACAGTGTTATGTCAGGACTCCTGGCTGGCCACTGATACATATAATATTGAGTTGGTTTTCAATCACTCTGTTGATGGGTATAAAAATTTACTTTGTGGGTCACAAGGTTACAAATTACGGAACAGCCAGATGAAACTGTGTTTATGTCGGGGTCAGAAAGACAGAGTACATGGTTGTCAGCAAAAGGGGGCCAGGAATAGTGAGCTGTAAAAAAAAGAAGTATAGAAGTTTAACTATTTGGGCAGTGTAGTAAGTAACAGAGAAATCTAAAGCCGGATACGAATAACGTAAGAGGTATACCAGAAACTAAGCAAAGTATTAAGAAAAAGGAAAATGTTGTCAGAAACGAAGACAAGTGTCCTGAACTGCTACATAATATCTAATGGCAGTGAATGCTGGATAATTATCCTTTCACAGATGAAGACAGAAGCAAAATCGGTAGAGATGTCGTTATTCCAACGGAAGCTGAGGACACCATGAACAGAACATTCTAGCAAATGGAAGCTTTAAAGAAAATAGACACGGCAAGGACTTCTGAAACATATATTCAAAAGAATTTCCTGGTACCTACAAGGAAGAATGAGGGCTCGGTAATTTAAACACGCAGTAGACATTTTGAAGGCAAGTGGGGCATAAAGAAGTTTATTTGAATAGATGGCAGAACTGGGACAAAGGATGTTGTGAAGGGCCATGATCACCTACCTATTGAAAGGGCATGTCACGTAAAAGAATAATCAAACTTAATAGCAAGCATTCGTTCACTAATATTTGCTTTACGGCAAGGCATGTTTTTTCTCCAAAGTTTAGCTTCGTTCATTCCAAGATCATTGAATATTACACTTACTCGATAATAACAAAATTCTGCTATACTAGCTCGTTAACCATTACGTACTGTGAGGCGGTTTGCTTATTCTGGAACAGGACTACACAACAGTTTTAGCTCTTTAACCATTACATCAAAGTGAAGCACCTATACAGTTAATGTTACAATGGATTCCAATAATCGGTGAGCAGAATTTTCCTCAACATGCAATAAAAGAAGTGTTTTAATAAAAGGGGCCTGGAAAACCATTTAAAGGGTTAAAATTGTGAATAAACAAGGTTTGTCTTAATAAGTTTGAAAGATTTGAAAAAGAAAAAGAAGTTTACCCCCCCACCAAATCTATTAGATACAGGTGACCTTACCGTGATATAAGCTTCCAATGAGGTTCAAACTTTCTATACGGTCGTTATGGTCAGCTGAATTAGTTTCTTATCTATTATCCCGTCGATAAGGCACCAAGCAACGTCTGTTTTAGGATTTCATATGAATATATCAATTCTGTTTGGAAGGCTGTTCGATATCCATTCTTTTGATTATAGATTTTCGGGATATCGTTTTCATTGGAGAGGAGTGAGATCATCGGTATTGATTTATCATCGAAGGTATCGTGCGTGTTCAGTGTTCCTAAAAAAAAAAATTATATCGATTTTATAAAATCTAGATATTCTCCCTTTAATCCTGGGAATGTAATTTGATCGATAGGAAGCAAATTTTGATTTTAGGAATGCAATGAAACAGCCAGTAGCGAAAGGCGAGTCCTGGTTTTCTTGCTAAAGTGGAAGTGAAACTGAGAATAAAATCAGATTTTTTTCTTTTTTTTTTTGTTAGGAGAAAACTGATATTGATATATGTGATCTATTTCATTCCCGGATCTTCATTGATATTTGAAATAGACCGATGCAAATATACCGTGGGAGAGGAAGAAGAAAGAATATGAAACTATGAATACTGTTCTTTCTTTTTTTTTTAAATGATTTTTTTTAGAATCAATCATAAAACTTTTAAAATAAGGAATCGTTGATTTGGGATGTCGCAGATACATTTTCGGCCGGTAATTTGATCAGGTCTGCAGTTGAGCCGGGATCCGTCGCCCGGGACGCAGAGATAAAAAAAAATAGTTAAATATTCTTCTCTTGCTGATAGATTTTTTTTTTACTCCTGTGGCAGTGGAGACCTCAGGGGTTATTGGCCCTCGTTCGATGGCGTTCCTTCGGAGGATTGGCGCGATTGCGTCTCGATTAAGGGACGAGCCTCGCGAAACGAAGTGGCTTTTGCAGCGTGTCTCACTGGCGATGATTCGAGGTAATGCTTTCTCCATCAATGCGGCTGGCTAGAGGATAGCAAAAAAAAAAAAAAAAGAAAAGAAAAAAAGAAAATGTTTTTAGTTACTTTGTAACTTGTTTAGTGAAAAAAAGTTTCGTAAAAAAAAAAAAAAAATGTTAATATTAACGAGAGAAAAAACAAACAAACAATAACCCTTATAGTTTTATAGTTCAGTGAAAAATAATTTCAATTTAGAAGATATATATGTATATTGTTATGGGGTCCACCCCTTTTTCATATAAGTGGACTCTACCAAGTGTACGTGGACTGCTGCCGTTAAATACCCAGAGTTACAGTCAGTGAGAGCAGTCGTGGTCGACAGTAGTGGTAGTAGTCGGCAGTCGGAGAGTCAGAGAATATACGAACGGAGATAGTGTGAGATAATCTCTTGTAGAAGTCAGTTACAAGCACTTGGACTCTAAGGAAGTCCTACTTCGAGACTGTATATATCTATCTGTATTTGCTACTAACCACGTTCCTGGACTTACTAACAGTATTACTCTTTGTATGATTGTGTAAATACATTTTATTTCTTATATTTAATTATTGCGTTTGTCATTCCTTGGAGACCGAATTCATCTCGGAATCCACAACATATATATATATATATATATATATATATTGTTCTTCTTATTTTTGTGTAAGTTTAGAAAACATCTTACTTATTATAAAACGCAGATTGTGTGCGCGCGCGTGTGTCTGTCTGTAACGTTCATATATTGGATCGGATTTCCTACATTTTTCAACTGATTTCAACAAAACTTCACAGGACTACGTAAAATTACCTTGCAGTGGTTCTAACAGCGCGAAAAATTGGAAAAACACAATTGTTTTTGCACAAAATCAATTTAAAAACACAATTAAGAGCCATTAATGAAAGGGGGACAACTCACTACGAGTTATACTTATTATAAAACCCAGGTTGGTTGTTTGCGTTTGTGATCGTTTATATATGGGATCGGATTTCCTACATTTTTCAGCCGATTTCAACAAAACTTCAGCTTTTTTTTTGGCAGGTAGTGTTTCTTATTGTCTTGCACACTTTTTTCTTTATTTTTACATTCAGAATGCTTTAAAAATTCCATTTACAAGGCAAATGTTTATAATAAAATTTGTCAATTTTATTTTTCAGTCTTTATGATGGTCGATACTTGATCAATCTCTTACTGTTACATACCCGGGCAACGCCGGGCTCTACTGCTAGTAAAATTATAAAATAACAAAGACATCTTGTTTTAACAGCTATATTAGCTGTTATATATATATATATATATATATATATATATATATATATATATATATATATATATATATATATATAATATATATATATATATATGTTAGGGTTATGACTTTCTGTAAAATTTATGTAATAATTTATAATTTATTCCCTGTATCATAATTCGATGTACTACTTTTGCTTAAAAATAATGAAGAAGAGTTTAATTCAGTTCATTTTTTAAAATGTCACCCCCACAGGAAATTTCTAAAATCGTATTTAAATATCGTAGCACTATGACTTTCTGGGCCTTTCCTGAAATTCTTGGAGATTTCTAGAATTTTATGAAACCTTCTAGAACGTGTATTTGTTTATTTGTAAGTGTATATATTATACTATAACTGTTAACTGTTAAATATGTGAAAAATGCGTAAAGCTTCTGATTTATTTTGATTTTTTACCTTTCTTAAATATTGATGTAATGACTATGCATACACCTGGGTTCCGCCTCACAGTAATATGATTGGCTGGTGTCAGCCATAAATACAGACTGATGTGGAGGTACGGGGACTACGCCTATGGATGACGCCTATTGCCTACCACTACGACGAGGACCAGTCCATTACGGTTACCTGCTAGATTGTCCGACCCGGTTACAGTAGTCAACAACAACTTTGCTACTTTAAACAAATATATCCCTTTCCGGGACATATCATTTACAAACAAAAAGCTTTTCTCGTATTAATTGACGTTTCCTGGTGATGCAAATTGCTTTTATATTCATTCATCCCACACTCTCTTCCATTACTTATTTCGATCCATCCATCTTTAAGGGTTTCCTATTGCGTGAATCTTGACCGGGCGACTTGAATAAAATCATTATATTTTCCAGACTATTTTTCTGATAATGGTTTCGTCCATATCCGGTATTAAATTGTAACCCGGATATAAGAGACCCGGATATAAGAGAAACCCGGATATAAGATTGATTTTCTCTGGTCCCAAATTAGAGCCTGTGTTAATGTATATAAATTAGACCAAACCCGGATATAAGAGAAACCCGAATATAAGAGACTTATTATCTGGTCCCGACAACTCTCTTATATCCGGTTTACACTGTATTTGGATGATAATCATTTTTCACCTGTTGAAATATTTTCATCTCGAAACTATAAGGACATTTTGGGATATTATCATTTTTTTCTCTCCTCAGGCTTTTATGTAGATTACACAATTACAAGTTTCATTTCGCTCGGGTTTGTTAAACATATCAAAAATTATTTTAAGACATTTTTATGTTTATACATTTTTTTATAGATACAAATATTTAAGTAAATGCTCTGTTTTATAATAAACAGTATTAACAACATTTACCGGCACGAATGTCCGAGAAATTGTCATACAAAATATGCGTCCTCTCACGAGCTTATATCATAAACAGAGCATTTACTTAAATATTTGTAAATATAAAAAGAATGTATAAACATAAAAATGTCCTTAATAATTGTCGAACTTTGTCTATTTCATAATGTGTGACGTCATTTGTTTACATTTGGAAACGCATTGAGCAGATATGAAAGTACGTGAAAGAATCATGGAAGATTGTAGTTTAAAAACAGTAAAATTGACCTTGCTAACTGACCGCTCCTCTGTGACGAAATCGGTAAAAGCACGTCAGGAAGGTTCCGTATAGGATACAGGTTCGGTCTAAAAGAATGTTTAAGCATAAAAAATGTCTTAAATAATTGTCGGATTTTGTTCATTTCATAATGTGTGATATCAAATATTGTTGGATTACTTAATGTCAAATACAAATTTTCTACGAAAAAATTGATTATGAAGTAATCGATAAGGCAGACAAATAATATAAGCAGCAAGGCCTCTGTTCACGAGGCTTTGAGTATCGTGAAACTACCTCTTACTTGCTGATGTTCCCAAGTCCTCCCTGACCCGGGGTTGTAGCACATGCTGAGGTCCCAAATATGGGCAAAAAATTAACCCCCAAACTGGGGTCAAAACACTATTGGTATTAAATTGGTTTTAATACCAGCAATAAATTTTTGAGCAAAAATTATTACCAGCAATAAATTATTTTCAGCAATACATTTTTGAAGAAAATTTTTGCTAACAATACATTTTTGAAGAAAAAAATATTAGCAGCAGTACATCTTTGAGGAAAATATATTAGCAGCAATATATTTTTGAAGGAAAACATATTAGCAGCAATACACTTTTGAAGGAAAAAATATTACATTCTGTTTTATCAGCATAAGAAATTAACACCTGAAACTTTAAAAATTGAAGAACAAGACTCTTTGGCATATTTACATTAATAGCAAGAATAGAATAAATTTCTTTCTTTTTGTTGCTGTTCTTGTAGTGCAACGGTAATCAAAGCTGAAATTAGGTTTAGTTGCTTTCCCTTTCGGACTGAAGCAGCCTAGCAACTACATGAATCTTCTTCTCCAAGTATCCGTTTTCTCCGTGGCGGACACAGTCTTTCCGACAGAAGACATGCAGAAGACACTGTGTTGATGACAGACACAGGCTGAAAAAAATATCTTAAACAGTGTAATAAAGGAAATTTCAAATAAAGGACTACACATCAATAATAAGCACCATATGGTCATCAGCAAAAGGGGTAGGCCATGATGCGAGATACAAGTTGGAGACGTCAAAATAAAGTAGGTACAGAAATTTAAATATTATTGTTATAGCAGAAAATGGAAAATGCGACTCCGAATGGGAGTCACGAAAGATGACTTCCAAATCTAAGCAAAGTATAAAGAAACAGACAAAGAGACAGGTAAGGAACTAAAATAGCGAAGCAAAAACGACTCTGCTCTCTACAGAACAAAGACCATGTTCGCCAGCCACCATGTTTAATCACGTGATATCTTGATCTATGTCACGGAAAGATGTCACTCATAACAAAGAATAGGAACCTGTGGAGAGCCATCATCTACATCCTGAATGGATATTACAATTTTTCTATCCGTTTAGATATTTTTCCGTCCTGATGGTGTGTCAGCTTGACGTGGTAGAACGGCTTGTGTGTTTCATCGACCCCCAGAGCTATGTGGGCAGAGGCTTCGGCGCTTAGCAGGTCGAAGCAAGGTCAACAGGTCTGTGGAGTAGGAGCCATACGAAAGACACATCCTGGCCCTCCAGGTTGGGGTTTGTGCCGTAGGCTAACAACCTACTCACTTAAAAAACGAAAAAAAAAAAAAAAACTAGCTTGTTACAGAAACCTCAACGATGACTTCAAAGAACGACATAGCCGAGGAAGAGTCCTCCAAAGTGGAGCGTATGACGCGTGCTGGTGGACATCCCTCGGAAAGGCAGCCGGCACGACATGGGCCGAGCTGAAGAGGATCGCCCGGAACCGCGTCCGTTGAGGAGTTTTTGTTGCGACCCTATGTTCCCCAAGGAATTAAGGGGCATAATGAAATGATGAAATGATTATCTAGGTATTTTGGGGACAAAGCTGTGTTTGATACGAGGCAAAATTTCAAACATATTAAGATTCAGTCAGTGATATGCCATACGTGATACACGCTTAGGCGATCATGTATCTTTCAATACATGACTGACGAAGCAGATTTTTCCCGCAGTAGGTTGCCGTTTTTTTCTGCGGTACACCATCCAAGGCTATAGAGCCCGGTTTGTCCTGCTATTTACCCATAGTTAGGTGGAAAAGAACAGGATTCATAGCTTTCCCAAGGGTATTAGCACGTAAGAGAATGTAATGGATTCGACTGGAATTCGAACTCTGATCTCCGATTCAGTTAAATGCCATGCGTGATATACGCTTAGGTGATCGTTCGATACATGACTGACAAGGCAGATTTCTTCCGCAGTAGGTTTTCATTTCTTTCTGCGGTAGACCAGTTGCCATCCAAAGCTATAGAACCCGGTCTATCCTGCTATTTACCCATAGCTGGGGATAGAAGAAGAAGAGGATTAATACCTTTCACAAGGGTATTAGCACGTAAGTGAATGTAATGGATTCGACTGGAATTCAAACTCGGCTGTCCGATTGGCGTCGTCATCCTTAATTTCTCCCTTCTGGGGGCGGAGATGGCTGTGAAGGCCCAGCTGATTCCTGAAGAGATCAAAGAGAGTTTGACGAAGCTATTCGAGTGAATTTGATTTTGGTAGACAAATCTGTGCGACGGAGAAGGACACACATTTGGCCAGAACCGACTCAAAGTGGAGTGAGACAGACAAGATTTGGCAAACCTGGTTAAATCTGGCTGTAAGATGCATGGTCTGTCAATGTCCATCTTGATTACGACAGCCTGGCAGGTGCTGCCTTTTCCCGCCACTTTGGTCATTGAGACTGTGAAAAAGCCAATAAGAGCGACATCTTTCAATGCTCCCAAAAATAAAATGTTTTGTATGATTCCGTAACAGCCATTGCCTTCGGATCACTGAAGGGAAATAAATGCCATCAATAATGATGCTGAGCTGATGTGAATCAATGAATGAAATCAACTTGACGACCGACAATAACTGAGGGAGAAATTGCTTTCTACCGTCGCAAAGATTTCATTCTTTAAAGTAAAAAAAAAAAGATTTGAGTACCTGAATCAGTCAGTTATGTGCCATGCGTGATACACTATTAGCCGATCATGTATCTTTCGGTACATGACTGACGAGGCAGATTTTTCCCCCGCAGTAGGTTGCCATTTCTTTCTGCGGTAGACCAGTTGCCATTCAAGGCTATAGAACCCAGTCTGTCCTGCTATTTACCCATAGCTGGGGTGAGAAGAGGAGGATTCATACCTTTCCCAAGCACGTAAGTGAATGTAATGGATTCGACTGGAATTTGAACTGGACTATCCGATTCCTCAATCCGAGCTGTTATTCGTTATTCCAACGTAGTTTCAGCCGATATACTCTCCGGTCATCCTAATGTTTATGCAAAGGATTTCTGTTATTTTTCAATTATTTTTCAGACTGAAAGGCTAAACTCTTCTGTTTATCTCGACATTTCGGTCGATATGCCCTTCGGCCTTCTACTGATTATGTTTCCGATGAATTTCTAAAATTATTATTCGGTCTAAAAGCCTTATATATGTTGTATTTCCTCACAAAGTTTCTTTTCATATTCAGTTCTCCCTTCCTAGGGTTTTCATATCTAAGTTGAATTTCTGCTATTAACGCATTTTTTTCAGACTAGGATCCCCATCGTTGTGTTTTTTATCACGAACTTTCCGCTGATCTATTTCTCGGTTTATATAATGAAAAAGCAGAATTTTTTTTAATAAACAAAAAAATAAAAAAGTATACAGACAGAAAAGTCGCCTACGTTTGAAACAAACTGAGTGGCAGATCTAAAGGCTTGTAAAATTCTCTTTCTTCTGGTCAACAATTTGCAAATCCACTGACCATAAACATAGAATATAAATAAAAAATACTGAAAGAAAGCCATTAGTTAATTTCGACCAAGTTCTGAACATACTTACGTGACACAAGTTTCAGAATTCAAGATCACCTAATGGGAATTGATTATAATAAAAATGTTTGCATACAGAAATAATTGAGTTACAAATGTTAAATTATATTATAGAAAGAGGAAATATTATTTAGTAAATATTACGCTTCGGATATGGCTTTAATTTTGTAGTGATTCCGTTATTTAATTAATGCATTTAATTATATATTTCTACTCGCAGTTTCCAGGTTTAAACATTGATGGCCGCAAAGTAAATTGCATTTGCATTTGTGTGTGTGTGTGTGTGTATATATATATATATATATATGTGTGTGTGTGTGTGTGTGTTAAAATTACTTATATATATATATGTATGTATATATATATATATGTTAAAATTATATATATATATATGTACGTATATATGTATATTTTAAAATTACTTTAATAAATTTCTACCTGTCACTTTCGCATTCTGTTTCTTGATTATCAATCACTCTTCATTATCTATCTATCTATCTATCTATCTATCTATCTATCTACGTGTCTGAGCCTGTACTTATTTATCATGTATGCTTAGAACATATTTGTACCTTTTATGAGATATTTGAACGTTTACGATGACATGATTTTAGCAAAGCGGTTGTCGTTCATTTCTAATTTGTCTACAATACCACACGTTCGCTGAATTGTTTCTCTCATACTGTGCTTAACATCAGCGGCCATATTAAGCAAACACTGTTAAATACCATACACGTCATATGACTGTTACAGCTAAAAAGGATATTTTACTGATTATGACACTCATACATAATGAGATTGTATCTTTTTCGAGAAGAGGCAGAAGGCGAAATCATACTATATATGACTGCCACTAATTTTACTGCACGACACACACACACACACACATATATATATATGTGTGTGTGTGAGAGTGTGTGTGTGTTCAAATGTGCTTACTAATTCCTCGTAATAAGACAGTGTGTATGTATGGAGAGGGCATATACATATATACACGCATACTGACAAAAACACAAGAAAATGGAAATAGATCTGAGAGCACACAAGCGTCATTAAAAGATAAGGATGTCGATATCTCCTTCACCATTTCGCGGACCAATTGTTTTATAACCCTACAAGCAGAACTTTTCACTGCCAGTTCAAGAAAGACATTTCTGTCACTAACACACTAAAAAGAATATGACTCATATTGAGAATATTCAACATCGAAAAATGTAAGAAAAAAATTAATTATTTTTAATAATATGTGGAAATCTCCACGTTTTGCCGGATGAAGGTCGCGAGACCGGAAAGTCGTGTAGCAAAATTATGGAAAAAAAAAAACATAATATTTAAAAAAAAAAAATCCACATTAAAACCAAAAGCGTTTGCAGTTTCTCTTTTCTTTTTAATATTCACATCTTCCTTTTATATATATATATATATATATATATATATATATATATATATATATATATATATATATATATATATAATGTGTGTTGGTTTGTCTGTTTCTGTCTGATTTGTTAAATAAGAAACAAGTTGAAAATTCTTTCGTTTAATTATAGATTTTTGGGAAAAGTTTAAAAAAATAAGTAATATTTACTTCTCTATCCAGAAGAAATTCACGACTGAATAGAGAAATATGTTATTACTTACTTATTTCTTTCTCGTTTAATGATTTTATTCTGATACAAATATACACACACACACACACACACACACACACACACACACACACACACACACACACACATATATATATATATATATATATATATATATATATACATAAATTTTAACTGGCAATAGCACTGTATATATGTATATATATATATATATATATATATATATATATATATATATATATATATATATATATATGCATATGCGTTTGTGTGTGTAAAACTGTAAAAAGACATTATGAAAAAGACTAAAGAAAAATGTCTCTGAACGGATGCGTTTTATCGTCTGCTGAACTCTATCAAGGAAAATTGAAGGATTTTATTTTGTGACACATATTCATAGACAAGAATAAATATGTTATTGTTTTTACAAAACTTTTGGCATAGGCTGGTTGCTAACCAAGGCTATATGGCCCTGCTATTTACCCATAGCTACTGGTGATATATATATATATATATATATATATATATATATATATATATATATATATATATATATATATATATATATATATGATGTTTAAGCCATCAATAATAATAAACAAGTTAAACTCATCATATATTATAAAAAATTTAAATCTATTGACCTCATAATCTCTAATAACCCTACAACTACGCAACTAAATCCTCTACAAAAACACGAATGTAGTGTATCAGTTTAAATGTCCGTTCAGCAATTGTATCTCTGATGCTAATAATAAACTCACTACATACATTGGTTTTACTACAACTACGGTTTCCCGTAGACTTACCTGTCACCTTTGTGATCTTAGTTCCATTAAACAACAATTTTTAGAAAAACATAGTCATGTACGTAATATTAGACAGATATTAGTTGATAACACAACAATACTCACACATACACACAATAAAAAGAACGTTCAGATATTGAAAGCCATCAACATTAAAACAAAGCAACTCACACTCAACAAAATTACATTGCATCTAGACATATGGTTCTGTTGTTAATATTTTGGTCTCTCACGTTGTACGACGTCATAGAAGCGCATCATAAATTTACGACCTGTGTCTGCTATTCTGTGACCGTTATCGTCGTATAGCAATCACCATAACAGGATATCATCTTTGATGCTGAATATCATTATTTAAATGACTATATAACCACTCTGAAGATGTTTCATATGAGCTGAAAACTTAGATCAAGTAACACCATAATAAAAAATACCCAAATGTTGAACAAATTTTGTCTTTATTTTCTCCCGAAATGAAAGCAAATATACGGACTCATGATCAAACATAATAGACATTCATTGTCTGTTATATTTAACAGTATATGTTTGAATATATATATATATATATATATATATATATATATATATATATATATATATATATATATATATATATTATAAATATAAGTAATTATACTCGTCTGTAAAAACCTTAGGTGTTTTGGCTTGTAAATGAACAAACTAATACCCAAGGATTAAAAAGAAAGAACTAAGAGCATGTAAGAACTGCCTTTATCCACTGTGGCATGTGTCCTCAAGGACACGTATCACAGTCGATAAAGGCGTTGGTTAGATCCATTGACAGGACCCAAAGAGAGTGAGTTCAATACCCGCTTAAGGCAGCGGAGAACTTTCAGAGGGAAATTAACAGGAGATAACTGATAACTGACATCCATTAAACATGGCAGGTGGAACTAGAACAGTCTAACCGAGTGAGCGAAATAAAGGGTTCAGTTCGACATTACAACCACCTGAAGAAGGCCGGAGCGTACAACGGCCGAAACGTTGTAATAAATATGGCGAAAAGATGAGGACAATAGTCCGAATAATGTAAATAATGTACATAATACCTCATTTCAGAAATATAGACAGATACTGAAAGGCCTAAACGTTGTAATCAATATGGCGACAAAGATTAGGACAATAGTCCGAATAATGTAAATAATGTACAAAATACCTCATCTCAGAAATATAGACAGATACTGAAAGGCCGAAACGTTGTAATCAATATGGCGACAAAGATGAGGACAATAGTCCAAATAATGTAAATAATATACATAATACCTCATCTCAGAAATATAGACAGATACTGAAAGGCCGAAACGTTGTAATAAATATGGCGAAAAGATGAGGACAATAGTCCGAATAATGTAAATAATGTACATAATACCTCATCTCAGAAATATAGACAGATACTGAAAGGCCGAAACGTTGTAATCAATATGGCGACAAAGATGAGGACAATAGTCCGAATAATGTAAATAACGTACATAATACCTCATCTCAGAAATATAGACAGATACTGAAAGGCCGAAACGTTGTAATAAATATGGTGACAAAGATGAGGACAATAGTCCGAATAATGTAAATAGTGTACATAATACCTCATGTCAGAAATATAGATAGATACTGAAAGGCCGAAACGTTGTAATAAATATGGTGACAAAGATGAGGATAATAGTCCGAATAATGTAAATAATGTACAAAATACCTCATTTCAGAAATATAGACAGATACTGAAAGGCAGAAACGTTGTAATCAATATGGCGACACAGATGAGGACAATAGTCCGAATAATGTAAATAATGTACATAATACCTCATCTCAGAAATATAGACAGATACAGATTTCACGCGCATTCGACTTGTTAAAAGAACGTTAGGATAATTTCTGCTGTTCTGAATTCAAGGCAAGATGAGACGTCCATTAAGTTCCAAGATATTAACGGAATTACTTAAGTGTATAATAATTCCAGTTTATCTCTGGTAGGATTCAGATGATAATGTATAAATGTATATATGTAAGAGTGTGTGTATGTGCGTGTGTGTGCGTGTATGTACGTGTGTGTCTGTCTAGTTGACATTATGAATGTAGTTTTTCGCATGTAGATTTCGGAACGTTTTTACGAACAAACAGTTTGTTTTAGATAAACATATACCGGAGTCAAAAAAGATTGGTGAAGTTAGTTATATATAATAAAATATAGTTTAAATTTATGCTATATTTATGGGTTAAAGTGCTCAATATCAATATTGAAGTCAACACCCAGAGTCAAGACCTGATGAATACGCTTAATCATGAAACAGACTGTCGCCTCTGGGCGTTGATTTCAATGTACACACACAGACACTCACACACATATACACACATATTAGTGTTCGTTTACCGATAAAAAGGACTTCAGATGGGAAAGAAAACTCCTGGCAGCTTAACCCGGTCATTATACTGCATGTGTCTGCCGAGAGGCGTGTACTGGCTGATATTAACTGTGATCCGGAGAGGTTAAACTCCGCGATAATAACACATGTGGACTGTCGTTCGGAGTTTCTGTGGCAAGTCTTTTACACCTTTACTTTTTTATAGACAGATCCAAAAAGTGTTGGTGGTCCTTCACCACTTGAAAGAAAAACATTGTGTTGGTTTTCTGACAACTACATCGAATTAGTTCCACACATATCCGGCTACTGCGAAAAACTCTGCGAAACAACATCAACTTCATCTTGGCACTGGGAATGTACGAACTCTCCAAGACAACAACTCAGCACCAGAAATTAAAACAGCTCTGGTCGCATTGGAGCTAAAGAAGTACGACATTGATATAACTGCACTGAGAAGTAACCATCAGTCGACTACATGAAATGAGAAAGCAAAATAAGACATCTAACAGTGTTCATGCTGCACTTGGATACAATACTTTCTCCTGTACTGTTTGTGGAACCTCAAACGTCGAACTAGGCGGGAGAATCCATCAGCAAGGATAGATAGAGTTAATATTGATTTTTGACCGGATATATATATATATATATATATATATATATATATATATATATATAGATATAGTTAAGAGGAAAGAAATGCCCGTAAAAAATTAAGGATTAGCATTAATCCATCAATTAATCCATCAATTGATAATGAGATTTAATATAATATTATAACTAATAGATTACTACTGTAAATAAAACAAGTAAAATTAGGATGTGAGTGAACTCATAGTTAATATTTAGGTGAAAGCTCGTTTAAATTAAACGAGTGGGACATATTGTGTCCTCACAGAAAAATTTGTCCTAGCCCGCACTTGATAAATTTTGATCGTGTTGCAAAAAGTGAATGTCATTCAACCATTTTCAGCATGAATGTCATTCATGAATGAAAATAAACCATTTATTTTGGAGAATGAAATTTATTGATTAAACACTGAATTTTCCTTTTAAAACGTTTTAAGTTAGTTTTAAAATTCAAATTGAATATGATGCGTTAATAGCCATTAAGGAATATTCCCGGCGAATTTAATTTCTCAACTTATGTCTTCATCTTTTATCTTTAGTTGCGTTTCTAATTGATTTCTTGTTTAGTTTCGGCTAATCTGTTAGCTATTTCCAAAGACTGTTATTGAGTTATTGCAAATGGTGTGTAGGATGCTGGCCCGCAGGGCATTTTTAAAATTCCTGTTCATGCGTATCAGGATTGAGTTTCACTTTCAGTAGAAAGCAGCAATTCTGCTGTCGATTTTGTTTTTAACATCTGGTCTAGTGCTCTTGCTAAAATATCACGAGATTCTAGACAAAATCCAATGCAGGGCCTTTCATTTAATCAGTCCTAAACTGTCATCTCGAATCCAGTCACTTTACCACCGACTTCCGTCTGTATTTCTATAAATGTTTTCACGACAAACTTTGCTCCTTTGTATATCGATCGCATGAATTTAATCGTACTACTGGATTGGCAAACTAGGTCTCATCTTTATTAATGTTGAAAGAGGACTTTTGGCCCGTGGAACTCTCTTCCGGTGTCTTGTTTCACTGCTATCTATAATCTTCAAAAATCGCCATCTTCTGTCGTCCTGAATCCTCTTCTTTTAATTTCTTTAGACTTCTCATTCTCTCACATTATAAGAGTAACCCTTGCCTTGCTTTGGGCGAAATTATAAAAAAAATAGATCAGTAGTAGTTGGCACCCATTCGTATTCATGTATTCGCGTCGTCATCCTTAATTTCTCCCTTCTGGGGGCGGAGATGGCTGTGAAGGCCCAGCTGATTCCTGAAGAGATCAAAGAGAGTTTGACGAAGCTATTCAAGTGAATTTGATTTTGGTAGACAAATCTGTGCGACGGAGAAGGACACACATTTGGCCAGAACCGACTCAAAGTGGAGTGAGACAGACAAGATTTGGCAAACCTGGTTAAATCTGGCTGTCAGATGCATGGTCTGTCAATGTCCATCTTGATTACGACAGCCTGGCAGGTGCTGCTTTTCCCGCCACTTTGGTCATTGAGACTGTGAAAAAGCCAATAAGAGCGGCATTTTTACATGAAAATGTTTGCACGATACGAGATTTAAAAAAAAAGAATGTCATCTGTAATTTAGTCTTTTGGATTCTTTTAATTTCTTTCTGCGGTAGACCAGCTGCTATCCAAGGCTAAAGAACCCAGTCTGTCCTGCCATTTACCCATAGCTGAGGGGAGAAGAAGAGGATTCATACCTTTTTCAAGGATATTAACACGTAAGTGAATGCAACGGATTCGACTGGAATTCGAACTCGGCTCTCCGATTCCTCAATCCAAGCCGCTATATTGATTTGAAATAACGCAATTTTGTTCATTTTTCGCTTTCGAGTCAGAAAACATACACGACGCAATTCTTCTCCATGGTGATCGTCTTTCACGTCGAATCTCTGGGAAAACAAGTGCAGAGAAAGGAAACGAGATTTCGCAGAACATATTTGATTTGATATTTTTGGTGAGAGAATTTATTTACGGTGTTTCCGAGTACGGTCTACCATATAAATCTACTTTTGTCGTTACGTTTATATGAGCTTTCTTTCTTTCTTTTTTTCTTTCTTTTTTTCTTTTTTCTTTCTTTCTTTCTTTCTTTCTTTCTTAATATTTTCATTATCTATCTATTTTAAGATTTTTATATCTATCTATCTATCTATCTAGCTAGCTAGCTAGCTAGCTAGCTAGCTATTTTAATATTTTCATTATCTATTTTAATATTTTCATATCTATCTATCTATCTATCTATCTATCTATTAGGTTGGTGCAAAAATAATGTTTTCTCACATATGTTACTATGTGAGAAAACGACATCGTTTTTGCACCAACCTAATATCTATCTATCTATCTATTTTAATATTTTATTATCTATTTTAATATTTTCATATCTATCTATCTATCTATCTATCTATCTATCTATCTATCTATCTATCTATCTATCTATCTATGTACCGATTTCTTAATATTTTCATTATCTATCTATTTTAATATTTTCATATCTATCTATCTATCTATCTAGCTAGCTAGCTAGCTAGCTAGCTAGCTGTGTAAGAAAGCCAGAGTAAAACGAAGAGAAAAGCTGGCGAAAGGAAGGAAATAAAAACAGGAGACAATGTAATCAGGCCTGCAGTCTACACGTTTTCCTTCTTATCTTTGAAAGTAGGTAAATCCTATTTAATATTTTTCTGTTAGAATAGAAAGTAAGAATGTTGGTAGATACAATTATGTCATTATATCTCGTATATTCTAGTAACCTTGAATCTTTAATACATTGAATTTTTTTATAATTTGAGATTTAAGAAAAGTCACCCCTTCACTTTCCTGCTCTTCTCTCCTTCATTCTCTCTCCTTCATTCTCTCTCCTTCATTCTCTCTCCTTCTTCTATTCTGTTTCCGTTTTTCTCCCCCTCCATTATTATCTCTATCCTTCCTCCTCCGTTCTCTCTGGCCTCCAATTGCTCTAAATATCTGTATGAGTTTCTTTGTAAACATTTTGTTTACGGCAGAGCGTTTACTTTCAATGAAAAGCAAAAAGCAAAACACTTAAAATGTTTGTCTCGTCACGTGATATCTATTTGTCTATTAAGACATAACTATTAACCCTGGGGCATTAATTTATTGAACTTTTTTATATTTTTTTTTTTTAAATCGATCTTTTGTTTTATGATTTTTTTTGCGTCTTTTAATATTTGAATAACGATTGGAAAAAAGTAATCGAACGTCAGTCAATCACCAGACATTTGATAATCGATTTTTAATGAATTATTTCTTGTTCGTACGTCGGGATTGAGATGTTTTGGAAAAGCAGCGCTGAACGGTTAGGCTATATGTATCTTTTTGTATGGTAGTCAGTACTGGGCAATTTCCGAACAGATAAAGAAGAGAAGGATTTGTACTCAGTTTTTCTTATATACATAAGTTTTGTTTTTCTTTTATGAGGACAAAGAGAATGTAAAAACTGTCGATAGGTATTATTGTCGATCAATCCAGTGGCCATTTTCAAGAAGCGGAGAATTATGTATGGGCGTTTAAGCGCTTCCTTATTGAAAGAGCGGACGGTTTCATTAGCGGATCCGTCTACGAAACTCTGGAGTCGGGATGATGAAGGTAACACAGATCAGCTAAGTGACAAATTTTATATTTGTATTATTTCTCACTCTCTCTCCCCTCACACACACACACACACACACACACACACACACACACATCTATCTTATTTAATATTTTCATTATCTATCTATTTTAATATTTTCATATCTATCTATCTATCTATCTATCTATCTATCTATCTATCTATTATTAAAGAATGTCAAACAACTAAAATCCCATAGGTAATAATTTTTATTTCATGAAAGCATTAAAAAAAAGCAGCTTTCAATCTTCAAGACCTACAAACAAATTTGTTAGACCTACAGACAAAAGGATTTGTTTGTAGGTCTTGAAGTTTGACAGCTGCTTCTTTTTTAAAGCTCTCATGAAATAAAAATTATTACTTATGGGATTCTAAGTGTTTGATATTCTTTAATTAATAATAATTTTGCTCTGTCCTTTGACATCGAGATCTCCCTGGATCTATCTCCTCCTGGAAATTCCATAAGATTACCATATTGTATCATTACTATATATATATATATATATATATATATATATATATATATATATATATATATATATATAGGTTGAGAATCTTTTACCAAAAGTATCATTTATTTGTCAAGAGCATAATTGTGTTTATTAGAAATAATTACTTCCTTCATTCTTTATTGAAAGAACCTGAGATTTTAGATTCCAAGGGCCCTGATAATGCTGAAACGATCTCTTTCTGTCTTTTAAAGGTTTTTGACGCTAAGACACTATTTTTATTGATCGGATTAAATATAAATCTTAAGATGTTAGTCCGGTTGAGTTAAAAGTATGTGGTAAAAATAAAAAGATTTATTCCTCTTCGGAGTTTATTTTGCTGTGTGTGGGCTTCCATTATCAATCTGACGAAAAACTTATTTTCTGTTCATCAAATGCGGACATTTTTCTTGAGAAACTTTTCAATCGTTTCTGACAATAATTGTCTACAGTGACCATCTTGCCTGATTTCTAATAGGTTGTGATTGATGAAACTTATCAACTGCCAAGAAATTACGCAGCTAAAGTCTTGTTTTAGATGTTTGACTTCAATTTTAGCCGAATTTAGAAAACCGAATTGAAGACACGAAAACAAATGAGAATGAGTAAGTGCTGATAAAACCGGAAGTTGAACGAGTTGAAATAGGCGAAACATCAATGAAGGAAAAGTTAAGCAAGATCTTTCTTTATTTGCTTAAAGTTTTTAAAAATGTAATATAAGTACGAGGAACGAAGGAATTTTTTTATCTTTGAGTTCAAAGAATGAATAAAAGATAAAGAAAACAAAAGAAGAATTCCTCTTTTTGGATTTTAACAACAAACAAATTTTATTTTTTTATATTCATTCGTATTAATTTCTTTATTTTTTATCTATAACTGTTCATTTGGTCCTCAAGGGGCGCTCAGTCCATTCGGTCTTGTGCCACATGTAAGCTATGCTTACTAGGTCGATATATTTAACTACTGATTGATATCTTTCTATCTCAATTTTTATGGATTTCAGTATTTTTTTCTATCTTTCGTACATTCTTTCAGTATATCTGTCATATATTCATGGTTCTATCTATCTATCTATCTATCTATCTATCTATCTATCTATCTATCTCAGTTCATTATCTATTTATATCAGTTAACTATCTATCTATCTATCTATCTATCTATCTATCTATCTATCTATCTATCCCAGTTCATTATCTATTTATATCAGTTAATTATCTATCTATCTATCTATCTATCTATCTATCTATCTATCTATCTATCTATTTCAGTTTATTATCTATTTATATCAGTTAATTATCTATCTATCTATCTATCTATCTATCTATCTATCTATCTATTTCAGTTTATTATCTATTTATATCAGTTAATTATCTATCTATCTATCTATCTATCTATCTATTTCAGTTTATTATCTATTTATATCAGTTAATTATCTATCTATCTATCTATCTATCTATCTATCTATTTCAGTTTATTATCTATTTATATCAGTTAATTATCTATCTATCTATCTATCTATCTATCTATCTATCTATTTCAGTTTATTATCTATTTATATCAGTTAATTATCTATCTATCTATCTATCTATTTCAGTTTATTATCTATTTATATCAGTTAATTATCTATCTATCTATCTATCTATCTATCTATCTATCTATCTATCTATTTCAGTTTATTATCTATTTATATCAGTTAATTATCTATCTATCTATCTATCTATCTATCTATCTATCTATCTATCTATCTATCTATCTATCTCAGTTCATTATCTATCTATCTATCTATCTATCTATCTATTTCAGTTTATTATCTATTTATATCAGTTAATTATCTATCTATCTATCTATCTATCTATCTATCTATCTATCTATCTCAGTTCATTATCTATCTATCTATCTATCTATCTATCTATTTCAGTTTATTATCTATTTATATCAGTTAATTATCTATCTATCTATCTATCTATTTCAGTTTATTATCTATTTATATCAGTTAATTATCTATCTATCTATCTATCTATCTATCTATCTATCTATCTATCTATCTATCTATCTATCTATCCCAGTTCATTATCTATTTATATCAGTTAATTATCTATCTATCTATCTATCTATCTATCTATCTATCTATCTATCTATCTATCTATTTCAGTTTATTATCTATTTATATCAGTTAATTATCTATCTATCTATCTATCTATCTATCTTAGTTAATTATCTATTTATATCAGTGAATTTTCTATTTATATAAGTTACTTATCTATCTATCTATCTATCTATCTATCTATCTCATTTAATTAACTATTTATATCAGTTAATTATCTATCTATCTATCTATCTATCTATCTATCTATCTATCTATCTATCTCAGCTCATTATCTATTTATATCAGTTAATTTTCTATTTATATAAGTTAATTATCTATCTATCTATCTATCTATCTATCTCAGTTCATTATCTATCTATCTATCTATCTATCTATCTATCTATCTCAGTTAACTATATACTTATATCAGTTAATTATCTATCTATCTATCTATCTATCTATCTATCTATCTATCTATCTATCTATCTATCTATCTGTCTGTCTATGTATTTCTTGGGAGGCACGGCTGTGTAGTGAATAGCGCCTCGGAAAGTGGAATCGGACAGCCGAGTTCGAATTCCAGTCGAATCCATTACATTTATTTATGTGCTACTATTCTTGGGAAAGGTATGAATTCTCTTCTAAAGCTATGGGTAAATAGCAGGACAGACTGGCTTCTGTAGCAGTGGATGACAACTGACCTACAGAAGAACGAAATGGAAACCTATTGCAGGAAAAAAATCAGTCATGTATCGAAAGATACATGATCGCCTAAGCGTGTATCACGCATGCCCTATAACTGACTGACTGATGTATTTCTTCATATCTATCTATCCCAGTCTGTTCATATCTATCTATCTATCTATCTATCTATCTATCTATCTATCTATCTATCTATCTATCTATCTATCTCAGATGTCAAAATGAGAAATATCAAATAATTATGATTAATTTCGAGGCAGTCTGTCTTTTCCATTTCTGAACTTAAAACCATTTCTCTATTCTTGATTCTATGTCGAAAACAAGCAACTTTACAATAAATCAAAATGCAAATATCCCATCGATTACCAGCCAATCCATTAATCACATTTCTTTGCTCCTGTCACGTGGACAATATTGACCATTTAAAATTTGATTTTTCTTTATTTCAGGATTACAACTGTGTAGAAAAGATGGTGGATGAAACCTTCATCTCCTTTTCTGTAGACCAAACGCCACTGCAAATGAGATTTGGTGCAAATAAAATACATGCTAAGATATGAGTTTTCCAAATTGTTTTATATACTTACCGTCCGTTCGGATTTTCATCCATATTTAAACAATATGTATGTATGTATCTGTATTCATCCCAGTCCAATCACATCTATCTATCTATCTATCTATCTATCTCAGTCTGGTCATCTATCTATCTATCTATCTATCTATCTATATATATATATATATATATATATATATATATATATATATATATATGAATAATGGCGAAAGGAAGACTTATCAAAGGTGAGGGAATTTATCAAGGCAAATGCCCGAGAGGATGAAACGCGTCTGTTAAGTTTTACTTTTGTCTTTATTTATATTGTCCTTTTACATACCCATTCTATCTCAAATTTTTACACACACACACACACGCGCGCGCACACATATATAAGTTATGTATAAAGTAAGCATATATATATATATATATATATATATATATATATATATATATATATATATATATAATGTCATCCACAGACAGACTGTTTCGCTGTATCACAGCTCATCAGTGCGGCTAGACATCCGGTTGCCTCTAGCTAGGATCGAAACCCGACTGAATTGGTATCAGGCGGATATTCTACCACTAAGCTGTCGGCGGGATGAAGGTGGATTTTTAGCGTATTTATTTTTGGAAACACGCCCAGTGACCGACAGTGACTCAATTCGGCTTGCGAAGAGTCTCGCTATATAGCTATATAGTCACTGTTTACAAACCCATACCTCAGCCCGAGAGTGCTCAACTGGAATTAAACTTAATTCAGGAGCTAATATATATATATATATATATATATATATATATATATATATATATATATATATATATATATATATATATATATATATATATATATATATATATATATATATATATATACGCCTTTATCTACTGTGCCATGTGTCCTTGAGGTGTTAGTTAGATCCAGTGACACGACCCAAAGAGCATAAGTTCAATACCCGGCTAAGGCAGTGGAGAACTTTCAGAGGGAAATTAACAGGAGATAACTGATAACTGAGATCCATTAAACATGCCACGTGGAACTAGAACAGTCCAACCACCTGAAGTTGTAATAAACATGGCGACAAAGATGAGGACAATAGTCCGAATAATGTAAATAGTGTACATAATACCTCATCTCAGAAATATAGACAGATACTGAAAGGCCGAAATGTTGTGATAAATATGGCGACAAAGATGAGGACAATAGTCCGAATAATGTAAATAGTGTACATAATACCTCATCCCAGAAATATAGTCAGACACTGAAGGGCCGAAACGTTGTAATAAACATGGCGACAAAGATGATGATAGTCCGAATAATGTAAATAGTGTATCATAATACCTAATCTCAGAAATATAGACAAATATAAAAAAAACAAGTTATATCGACATATTACAAATGAGAAATTTATTTATCTACATTCACTGTTTTTTAATTAAGTTTATTTTAATAGTTCGATAAAAACATTTGTAATATTACCTGTTGTGCTTTCTTTTGCAATGTTCAATTCTTTTGTGTGTATGGATAGAATATATTTTTGTATGGATTCAACTTGTAGGATTAAAGTTCAGATATCCTGCAAAGTCTATCAAGTTTTTTTAGTTGATTTGAAAGAAAAGTACCGTAAAAAGTTATCAGTTTCCTTTGATGTTGCGTAGTAGCAGGCTTTTCCTTGTCATCGTTAGGTAAGCTCTTGTAATCATAAACGAGGCGATTTACTGTTGACTACTTTCACTCAATTGCGCCTATTCTGTTGTAATGTCCTTTTAAACAATCGACCTCTGTAGAAGTTTGCTGGATAGTTTGTGTCACTTTGATTCATTTTAAAGTGTTTTAAAAGCCGGGAAATTATTTTTTTTTGTTTGTTTTAAAGTTGAACCAGAAATTATTTCTCTGACGGGACCATGTTTTTTTTCTTTTAAATTTCCAGTTACAAGCCGACAGAGAAAAACGTCCGTTAGGATTTTTTAATGGACTTCGTCATTGTAAATATATGAATGTCTCTTTCAATAAATGGTAAAATGCAATGAAAAGAATTTCTTTAATAAAACAAAATCATTTCCTATTAAAGTATTATTACGACATTTAGTCGTGACTTACCATGTCTGAAGAATTTTACAATAGTTTATTTTAACGAAAAATGGATTCTTTTATGAAGCGGACAAGAGCTTACATTCCTTCTCGTTCTGTATTCAAAATTCTTTTGCAGGTCTTTCGTAACCTTTAAAAATATCTGACCCACGGAGAAGATTTTTATCTTTTTCGTATTGGTTGATAGATGAGCGATCAGTTGAAAGAAATCACGCAGGTTTTTCGATTTTCTCTTCATTGTGTTTCGGGTACGCTTTTCCTAGGGGACCGTTTCTTTTTTTTTTTTTTCGTTTTTCCCTTCGACATTTTTCTTTCCATTTAAATAGAGTCGTGATATTGGGAAAACAAGGGAGGTAATAGACTTTAAACTGGGGAGAAAAAGGAAAATTTTCCAGAGCGATGTTATTTGTCGTCATACAAGACGGTGGAGATATGTAAAGTATTATTTTCTTGATATCCAGTTCCAAGGAAAGCAGTAGAAGCAACAACAACAATACAACAAATAATAATAATAATAATAATAATAATAATAATAATAATAATAAGAAGAAGAAGAAGAAGAAGAAGAAGAAGAAGATGAAGAAGAAGAAGAAGAAGAAAGATAGTTCTGATACACTCATTGAAGAGATCCCCAATAGCCCATGCCTTAAAGAAATGCAAAAAAACTTGTACTCACAAGTACAGCTCACACATTACAAAGAGCTTTATCTATGTAAAATGTATGTGATCTAAGTTTTTTTTTTTTTTTTCAAAAAAGATCAGTGGAAAATATCATGAAGTCATTTCTGACCATAGATCTCTTGTTGGGACCCGGAAGGAAATGAGTATACAACAGAAATCGAAGGAAATAATAATAATAATAATAATAATAATAAAGCTTCTCACTTGCTACCACATGCATCATCCCAAAGCTGATGTTGATTGTCTGTATGTGCCCAAATCCGAAGGAGGCAGAGGATTAGTTCAACTAGAACTGTCCTACAAAACTACAACAATTGGATTCCAAAGATACTTGGAAACTATAAAAGACTGGATGATGGTATGCGTCAAAGGACATGAATTAGTAAGCGTCTTTACTCCGTAATGAAAGAAGCGAACAAATTCAAAATGGAGTTTCAAATGGACGCAGAAATGCAAGTACAGCACAATACACCGACTGAAACTGCAAAATACTTGAAAAAGACAGCAAAGACGAATGTAACCGACCAGATACAGAATCGATGGCAAGATAAACCACTTCATGGCCAATACTCTGCCCGTATCAAACAAGCTGATGTAGACAAAACCCGTACCCGTCAGTAGGTACGTAGTGCAGGGTTTGAAAGCTGAAACCGAAGGTTTTATCCTTGCTGCACAGGGCCAATGCTTGTTAACGAGGAATTATCAAGCACATATACTGAAATATCGTGTCAGCCCAAAATGCAGATGCTGTGATAAATATCCAGAAACAATTGATCATTTTGTATCAGGTTGCACGATATTGGCACCCGCTGAATGACAGAGTGGGCCACCCGGCATGACAGAGTGTGCACCCGGTATGACAGAGTGGGCCAATATCTGCACTGGAAAATATGCAACTTCTACGAGAAGGAAACTGAAAGAAAATGGTATGAACACCACCCAGATCCGGTTACGGAGATAGGACCTGTTACAATTCTATGGGACTACACAATACACACTGACAGAACAATCAAAGCCAACCGACCAGATATTGTTATTAAAGACCACAAACAAAAAAGTGCCTCCTTATTGATATGGCAGTCTCTGATGACTGCAATGTATCTTTGGAGATGTTCAAAAAGCTGTCAAAATACAAGGACCTTGAAATAGAAATCTCGAAAATGTGGCATATGGGAACATCAACAATCCCTGTTGTAGTTGGAGCCCTAGGACTGGTTGGAAAAGATTGCAGTAGACTAATTGAAGGGATTCCTGGAAGTCCATGCCTCAAAAAGATACAAAAAATTGTTCTGACAAGTACAGCCCACACTTTACGAAGGGCTTTATCTATGTAATTTTTTTTGTCAGTGGAAAGTGTCTTGATGCTATTTCTAATCTTAGGTCCCTGGGCGGGACCCGGAAAGAAATTAGTAAACGCCAGAAATCAAAGAAAATAATAATAATAATAATAATAATAATAATAATAATAATAATAAAGGTACAACTGTGCGGGGATTTTGATTCACTAGTAACTGTGCAAAATGTTTGGATTCAGTTAAAGAGGCAAATTGCATGTTCACAAACCAGAGACTTATCTTGAAAAAAATAAAATAAAATAAAATAAAAATCGGAAAATGTTTTAAGATAGTAAAAAAGATCTTCCAGAAGAAAGGACTTCCTTATTTTGGACGAAAATAGGAATGTCTGCCAAATCACAGTTGTAGTTATTTCTGTAGACACCAGGAGAAAACTGCAGGAGAAAAAAAAATCAAAACATTGCTCAAGAGCTGTAACATTGAGGAACATATGTTCCTATTGAGCAGAGCACTTAAAACAGCTCTGAAGACGCTTCTGAAGGGAATGAAAGAGGAAATGCTCAAACAAAGAATGAAAATTCAGATCATGAGTGCTTCGAGAAGATTTGCCGTCTCCTATCAGCAAGTGCCATTAGTGTTAAGATATAATCAAATAGAAACAAATTTCAGTAAAGTAGCAGATATTACTTTTGTAGAAAAAGGAGAATAGACGATAAAACCCAACATAAATTAACAAATAAATTTTTAAGACTAAAAACGAATACAACCACTTGACAGGGCAGGAAGAATCATACATTGGGAAATGTGCAAAAGACATGTGTTTGAACATAAAAATCAAATGCCTTTCATACGAACCAGAAACTCTCGTAGAAAAAAAATCAAGATGAGACTCTAGTGGTTTGAAATTCAGAACAGAAGTCAGTGGAAAATGATGAAAAGAAGACGTGACAAATCGAAGATGTGCGATGAAGATGAAAGAAAATGAAAAATAAAAAAAGAATACCAGGACCTCACCCGGGAATCGCGGAAGCTGTGCATCATGTAAGTGAAGCCAATGACAGCTGATGCAGTTAGAAACTTAGGCAAATCAAAGCGAGAATAGAACAATTGGTAAATCGATGAAAAGTTGGGATGTTTAACCCACGATAACGATGGAACTTGCTGTCACCGAGTCTTCAGCGGCCATCATTATTTTTTCTGTTGATGTAATATCAAAATTAATGACATTTTCCGCTTAATACAAGAAAAGACACAAACTTTCACTACTCGATAGCTCTTTTTTTTTTTTAAATCATTTGACCCCAAGGAAGGCGATAAAGCCACTAAAAGGTTACTCAGTATGAAAGAATCCGAGGAGAAGGAAGATGGCGATTGACATTGCATCAAATTTCAATTTTTATGTTCAAAGTCGCCTGGAAACTAATAAGCCGGAAGAGAGTTGAACAAACGAGAGTAGAAACTGTTAGCAGAGGAGTTATGGTTACATCTAGTAATTCCAAAAGTAAAACAATGAGACTTAACTGCCAATCTAGTACTGCGCTTGAATTCGAAAAGTCGATGTACCAAAAATGAAAGCTCTTCAGAACAATTACCATATAAATATTTATAGAAAATGCAAATTGGATCGGTGGGAAAGTGACTGAAGCCGAGATACAAGATCAGGACCGTTAACATTGCACATTGTTCTTTGGATTTTATAATGAATCCCTAGTGTTACTGAATAAGGTGCGTGATATGAGAAGGTAGTAGGAAGTTAAAATTATGATGCTATAGCAGATAGATACTGAATGACTGAAAACTTGAAGTGATTAAGATAGTAGTTTTCGAGGAAGCATCTACACGGGAGTCTGCTTCACAATGTAGGAGTCCTTAGGAGTAAACTTTCTGAGTAGAACACCTTTCTTACTCTTGTGATGTCCTCTCTCTAAAGAGTCTATGTTGGACTCTTCCGCCTACTAAAAAATTAGTAGGAGAGAAGGCCTTGAGGGAACAGTCGACTAGATTGTTCACCTGTTCACCTGCCTTGAGCGGGGAAGAACCCGGATGGGACTTTGCCGCGGGGCGGGGTTTCGTCCGGGAAGGTGAACGGGCCCCGAACCCGTTTATGCGAGTTCTAAGGGAATATTTTTGGCCGAGTCTACGGGCTCGGAGAACCCACGGTAAACTCGGCCTTGTGCCACATACATCCCTCATAGAGGGGGTCTGTTAAATATTAACAGTGAACCAGATTATTCATCTGTCGAAATCTCTGCCTTGAGCGGAGAGGAACCCGGACGAAACTTTGCCCTTCGGCAAAACCTCGTCCGGGGAGGTAGACAAGCCCTGAACACGTTTATGCGGCTTCTAAGGGAATATTTTTGGCCGAGCCTAGGGGCTCGGAGAACTCGCGGTAAACTTGGCCTTGTGCCACATTTATCCCTCGTGGGGAGGGGGCTGTTAAATATAACAGTAGAATAGATTGAACACTGTGGCAACCGACACACACTCACTAGTCGTGTTTTTATTCACTCTTCTGTTATACTTACTGTTTAATATATGATATATCTGCAACACTTGTTTTGTTATTTCTTTAACCATTTGCTTCGTCACAACACTTAGGGCACCTGGAGGTGGTGTAATGGTTAGCATGCTTGTCTCGCTAGAACAATTACCACTTATTAGTGAGTTCGATCCTCACTGAGTACCCCCTAATTTCGGCCTTGTGCCACATCTAAGCTACGCATAAAAAATCACTACTTGGTCGCAACACTTACCAAAGGAATACGCAGGGAATGAGGGTGATTCAACTCTGTGGATGTAGTAAGGCGGGTTTTGGCTGTAAAGGTCTGTGCTGGTAGTAGTAAAGAATGGAGCTCGTCTGGGCATTTGTCATGGGAGTGGCACTAGTGATAGGCTTGTGACGATGCGTCTGTGAGAAAGGAGCTGAAGGGTGGGTAACAAGTCATCCTCCACAAGACCGTCTGAACGATTTTGAACTCTGGAGAAAATTTGTGCAGTTCTCGCCTATTCTGGTAGCAACATTCCATTCTTTTGTTTAATCTAACTCTTGTAAAGATACAACATTGTCAGTTACTTTCTGGAGCGATGCAAAGAACTTAATTCTTGCTGCAATCTCTTTCAAGATGAATCGTTTATGTGAGTTTCACTTGAATTCTCGAGTGAGCTTGAGTCTTAATAGACGTTCAAGGTAAGGGTCCTCTTTGAGAGTGCAACCATTGTAACTGGAGAAAAATTCAATGGCTGATTAATGCTGCTAAAACGTTACTAGATTGGTTTTGTAGATATTGATAGTTACAAGCCAGTTTTTCCCCATTGGACTGTTAGAGCTTGGTCACAGCAGCTGCCAATGTCTGACCATCTTAATTTTGAGAAGTGTACCAATCAGATGGAATAGAAAGGAACGTCATGGAGAACATAAACATGCTACAGAATAAAAACAAATTATCGAGAATTGAAAACAAACCCGAATATACCCTGGAGAATAACAAAAACCCAACCAGGATAAGTCAAAGAAAATAGGAACAAAACAGCCAAATACACATGGGCGAAATATCTTGATCCGTTTGTTTTCCATTTGGTAAGCAGGTGGAATAGACTCCCAAGAGGATGCTTCCGCAACAAATACAATCTAAACCGATTCAAATCTAGACTCCACCGATATATAGCCTACGTATCCTCATAATTCTCACGACCAGAAAATAACCCCATTCAGCAACACTCTAACTTGAGTGACTCTTGGGTCATTTCTCGGTTTAAAAATAGCAAAAAAAGATAAGCTGTTCAAAAGAACTGAAAAGTAACCAGAAGTTATCCTGGGAAAGAGAAAATATAAATGTTCCAGGAACTTTTAGATTCACTTGAATATTCCATTCAGAAAAAAGATTTAATTATCACAAAAACAAGAATATTTTTCTTAATGCATCTTGCCATTCCTGCAAGCTACAAGGAAGTGAAAAGCTGAATAAATATCAAGCTAGCTAAAACACTTACTTAATATGGAGACTGCCATGGTTCTTTCTCTTCGAGTTCCAGGTTAATATCCATTTTAGTTGTTGCTGCTGTTGAAAGTCTTGAAGTGAAGTGGTTTCTCTTATTTGGCACAATTCTTTATTTGTGGTTTTGTAGGATCAGTCCATAAGGTTCAAAAAAGGATGGTCTTCTCCAAGACCCACAGTATCACTCGTTTAAAGCTTTTTTTTTTACCCATTGATCTAAGAGAACAGTTGTATACAGGTGACAGTTTAGATATTTGCTGAACAAGTTTAGTGCCATGCATGACATCCATATGGAAGTCACGGTCTGACGAGGCTATTTAAGAACATGACTAGAATTTTCAGATTAATGTTTTATTTATGTAACAATTTGCGATCTTGGGAAAAACTATCTCTATTGCAGCCTATTCTGTTCAATTTTCTTAAAACTAATCCATACTCCGAGGTACTTGAAGTTTTTACCAATTTACCAACTCCACATTTTGAGTCCTATTACTAGGAACACTTGATAGAGGAACTTTGTTTTTGTTCAGAATCATTCTTCTCCCAACTATGAATACCTATGCTGTCATCATAGAGCCCCCCCCCACTAATAATCAGTATTCTCGGGAGGAGAAGAAAGATCGTTGTCTTCTATTGATAGATTCATTTGGGATGTGATATAGAATGCCAAATTGATCAGTGCCCATCTCTTCATACCTGCGCTTTTATATTCACAGGGGATAGTCTTGGAAAAAGATTAAATAGGCTGGTTAAATTTGTTGTAATTAAAAAAAAAAGGAACGATTAAATTTGGGCCGATCCTCATATTAAAATTGAAAAGAAAGAAAAGAGACTAATTTGAGAACTTCATTTGGGATTCTGAACAGGTATTATTTTTTGATCCACCTCTGTAAATAGAAAAAAAAAATCTATTTCTAACTAAATATATCTATATCTATATCGAACGAAAAATTGCGATAAATGATAGCGAAATGACCTTGTCACTTAATTTTGATTGGTTTTTGTATCAGCCAATCGCAGAGTTCACAGTGAAACCCATCATTTTAATTTCCTACATCCAGCTCTTAAATGTCACGATTCACAGATCGGCGATTCGTGATGTAGCAATCTTAGCATGGAATATAATGGTCGGCAGTAATTCCCTGTCCGCTGTGAAGAGATCCTCCAAAATAAGGCAACATCTTTCTCGATTCCTGCATCGATGAGAGTGTCAGATTTGATTAAAACGAGGATTTCAAGCCTGACCAAATTACAACGGTTCCTTAATCACAGAAAAAAAACAAAAACAAATATAAACAGGGAGACGTAAACAGAGGAGGGGTTGTTAAATATTTTTGTCCGGTAAGTCCTGTGGGTCAACAGAAGAAGGATTAACGAATTCAAATAAAATGGATTTCATTAATCGACGATTTAATTGAACTAGTATCATAATCTTTGTTGTTTTTATTTTTACGCTTTGTTTGTTGCATTCTCAGATATTCCTACTGTTCCCTGAAATTAAATGCTACCATTATTCTTCGACAGAATCCTGAAAGGTTATGGTTTGGCGAAATGATTTTGGTGATCGCCAGCTGCTAAAATCAAGGCACAGATTCTCATAATTAATTCATATTAGATAAAATGTATTGCTAGTGGATATTCTCCTTAGATTGAGAGTTATTCGAAACCGTTTCAACATTAATAATCATCTTAACCATTCAAATTAATATCACCACCTTTGTTGTTTTGATTATTACGTTTTGGCCGATCCATTCTCCGGCATTCCTGGTGTTACCTATAATCTTGAAATGAAGTAATATTACATGAAGTGCTCAAACTACGTTTAGATTAAATATTTTCATCATTCGATCATAATCATAGGTCTTGTATTAAGATATCAAATCTAAGGTACTCTACCAAACTAGTTAACCATGTGTGGAATTTAAAAGAAAAAAACAAAACAAACAATAGGTATCCGTTTGTAACGTGGAAAATTTAAAAAAAGGCAAAAAATGTACAATCAAAACAATATTTGCAACCTCTGCCAAGAGGAAAAAATTAGCTATTATGACATTTTCCGGATGCAAAAAACCTTTTAAACCAGAAATCCGAAGTCTTAATCCTTTGCTTTACATATCAGAAAATTTTTCTTAAGTGCATATGAGGGTGGGTAAAAAAATGTAATTTACTCCCCCCCACCGACGCATTTACAATAAACTTGCTTTTCTTCTCTTCCCCCCTTATTCTTCTTTTACTTCTCCCTTCTTCACATCCCCCTCATCCCTTTCCATTACACCCGACGTCATACGTTTGTTTATTTATTTTTGAAAATAATAATGTAGTGTACTTTATTTTTTAAAAGAATAAAAAAAGACGTTATGCGGACATTTCATAAAAATTTTCCTGAGGATACCTAAGCGGATTCAACTGAACACCTGAACTTTAATATATATATATATATATATATATATATATATATATATATATATATATATATATTAATGCATGTTTCGTTAAATAATATAGACAAGTTTTGTCTATTTATTTTAAGTAAGTTCCTTTCATATTGTCTTATAAGCTTAATAACATTATCATTCAAAGACGAAAGGAAATCACTATATTGATACATGTTTAAATCCAATTTAAGCTTTCGGCTTACATAAGCCATTATCAAAGATGACAATTACTTTTCAATATATCAACCAATACACGGACGAAAAAATAATGATAGTCTGTTTTTATTGCATGAAATATTTTATGTTACACCACAAACTCGCTTTCACGACGATTGACTCTACATTTGAATGATAACTCCAACATCTTTAGGCATTTAAAACAACATGTCTGTCCGCGTACGCAATTCCGTAAAATACTTGTCGAAAACACAATTATACTTCGACATGAAAACAATAGACAAAAACTAAAAATCCTTGAAGCATTATACATCAAACAGTTGAAACCCAACCTAAACAAAATCAATTATGGCATCACTACAAATATTCTTAAATGTCTATAATTGATAACAGAAGCCATTGGTTTATACTAACGGCTTCCCATACTTAATACTTCATGTTTTCACTCACGCGTGGTCATGTGTGACGTCATGAGCTGCGACGCGATTTCCGCTTCCGCATCTCGTATACAGGAGTTAGTCGTTGCTTTGAAATTTTTGAAAAAACGAAAACTTCAAATTCTCGAATCGCTCTATATAAAAAAACAAAACCAACACTAAATGAAATTAATTATGAGCATAGCAACAATGTATTAAAAAGTCTATAAAATGTTTTTGGGATGCACAAATTGAAAAAAAAACAAAAAAACAAAAAAAAACAAAAACAAACTTTCCAATAATACAATGCATATATAATACATATAGAAATTATATATAAAAAGGAAAATGTATATATAATACATATAGAAATTATATATATATATATATATATATATATATATATATATATATATGAAAATTTCTCCGATTTAACCAGTAAAGAAGACAATATTTATGAATAAATATGACAATAACGAAAACTTTTTTTTTTCGTATTTTGCTTTGATAAAATCCATATTGAACGAAACGCGTCAGCAATTACCAGTTTTCCTATTGTCATTTTTATTCATATATATATATATATATATATATATATATATATATATATATATATGCGTGTGTGTGTGTGCGTATATATATATATATTTATATATATATATATATATATATTCGTCTATGTTGTTTCTGAAAAACGTGTCATTTGAAGTATTTTTCGCATTTCTTGTGTATGATTTTTTAGATGAAATATTTTCAATATCTATAAATTTTGTCCTTTTTTATTTCTTTTCTTTTCTACAAGATCTATATTCTAAGCAAATGACTTGTTTTTATTAAACGTTGTGCGACATAAATGAAATTCCAAAATCTTTCTTTTTTAATACCTTATATTGAATTGTCCTGTCAATAGGTCGATATGTGAATTCGAAAAAAAAAAAAAAAAAAAGAATTACTTGAGAAAATGGACGCCTCTTGTCTTCAATCGGGGCAGGTAGTATATTAAAAAGAATTTTTAAAAAAAAGAAGATATCCGACGGCAAAACATGGAAAATGTTTGGAGAAATAGTAATATCAACTTGCATGACGATTGGTTGATTTAAACGAGCTTCTGGATATTTGTACTGAATTTAGATTGGCTGAGATCTTCGTCCCTTTTTGTCAATTAGAATATTGATGAGGGAACAAACTAGTCGCCATTAATATAACAGACATGAAAACCGCCATTTTTTAAAACATTTACTTTTAGTTTTCCTTTAGGATTTTCGTGTTTAATTTCATTCGGATTTTCTTTCCTGGTTTCATATTTTTATCCGGTCGTTTGATATCGTTCATTCTTTTTTCATTTTCAGCTTTTAAAGATGTTTTTTATTTAATTTTTAATGTAGGTTTGGGATGATTTAATTTTCTTTTTTTTTTTTATCTAACAGCTGTCGACGACAATGAAAGGTTGAATAAATAATCAACAAATATTTTTTATTGGAAAAGAAAATATATTTTTGCTTTATCGTTTCATGAAAATATAAAGTTAAGAACGTGGGAGTCTGTTTCAAAAGCAACTGCATTCATAGACAGATTATAAAGCGATTTGCTATTGCTTTTGAATTTGATATGAAGAGCTTCGACTTATACACGAATAGACAATGGCAATGTGGTCAATCGACTGAAGTGTTTAAAATAACAGGTTAGTTAGTGATTGTACGGAAGACAAGCTCGAAATAAGACGCTTTACAGGAATCAATATTGTATTGACTTTGGTTTAGAAACGTCATCTTATTCGAGGGTATAGGTTGGGGGGTTCTTTAGCCGATTAAATTATTGAAAATAGCAGGTTAGTTAGCGATTCTACTGAAGACAAAATTCAAATAAGACTATAGGAATCAATATTGCTTTGACGTTTTTCATTTTTATTTTTAATTTACAAGTGAAAGATTAATTAAAAGCTAAAAAGAAGAAAATCGAAGCATAAAAAAAGGAACAGATGAAGGTAAGAAGACAAAGAATAAATAGCAGCGACGTGTAGAGACAGACATTGATTTTAGATAAGAATAATTACATCTTGTATTGATCAGCAAAGTGCGCATTGGAATCTGAAAAGTGAGAGAAAGAAAAATACACTTGTAAAAATATTAGCATTAATTTTGTGATATGATCAGAGAGAGAAAAAAAAAACAGGCGTGATCTTATGACAATTTTTTAGCGAAAACAATAAAGCGAAATTTCAGTCGAAATAAATAAAAGAATATTTTTTTCTTTGCAGATTCACGAGAGGAAAAAATATCTGAGATTGTAGAACGAATAAGTTTCAAATGTTTTGTAATACAGAGTCGATCGATTTTTCTCTTCTTGTTTCGTATAATAGATATTTATCACATATTTGGCAAAAACGCCCCTTCCTGAATAAATAAATATCGGTTTAAAAGACTATATACATTATCAGGTACAACCCTGCAACGATAGAACAATTCCTATGCTGTCTTTAGAAACATTTTGAATTGTACAGAAGCTATATTGAAAATGTAATGAATTAGGTTTATCTATATTCAATTACCCATTACAAATGTCCAATTAAGATTTCAATGCACTATTTACAATATTCGGACTATGATAATAGCAAAAATCGCAATATGAGCTCCGGTAAAAGCATGCAATGATAACAGCAGAAATTGCAATATGAGCACTGGTAAATATTGTACTGAAGACATTATGTTTATACCCAGAAATTTAGATACAGTGACCGGACTCAAAAAGTGTGAGTTCAATACCCGGTTAAGGCAGTGGAGAACTTGGAGAGGGGAATTAACATGAGATAACTGATAACTGACAACCATTAGACATGGCATGTGGAACTAGAACAATCTACCCCAGTGAGCGAAATAAAGGGTTCAGTTCGACATTCCAACCACCTGAAGAAGGCCGGAACGTATAATGGCCGAAACGTTGTGATAAATATGGCGACAAAGATGAGGACAATAGACGGAATAATGTAAATAGTGTACATAATACCTCATCTTAGAAATATAGACAGATACTTAAAGGCCGAAACGTTGTAATCAATATGGCGACAAAGATGAGGACAATAGTCCGAATAATGTAAATAGTGTACAAAATACCTCATCTCAGAAATATAGACAGATACTGAAAGGCCGAAACGTTGTAATAAATATGGCGACAAAGATGAGGACAATAGTCCGAATAATGTAAATAATGTACATAATACCTCATGTCAGAAATATAGACAGATACTGAAAGGCCGAAACGTTGTAATCAATATGGCGACAAAGATGAGGACAATAGTCCGAATAATGTAAATAATGTACATAATATCTCATGTCAGAATTATAGACAGATACTGAAAGGCCGAAACGTTGTAATAAATATGGCGACAAAGATGAGGACAATAGTCCGAATAAGGTAAATAGTGTACATAATACCTCATCTCAGAAATATAGACAGATATTTTAGCATTTCTAAAGTTCTAAAGTCTCCATATCGAATGAACTCATCAGAGATTAATAAGAGATACGAGGCAACAGTGATGTGCTTGCAGAAAAGGATGCTGAGAATATCATGGGCCGAACATCTGAGAAATTACGAAGTTTTAGAGAAAATGGCAACAAAAAAAATACATACTTAACACCAGGAAGAGACAGTTGAAATTTCCCAGGGCACATAATGAGGAAAGAGGATTTAGAGAATTTGACACAGACAGGATCTGTTAAAGACAAGGTGGGGGGGTACTTCGTTGTTGTGTAATGGTTAACAAGCTTGTCTCGCTAGATCAATCACGACTGAGTAATGAGTTAGATCCTCACTAGGTTCCGCATACTTCCGGCCTTGTGCCACTACCCAAACTACGCTTAGAAAATCACCATAATTGCCTTCGTTTCGGGTCTCCTTGTCGCGGTGTAATGGTTAGCATTCTTGTCTCGCTAGATCATCGACGATTGGATGAGTTTGATCCTCACTGGGGACCCCATACTTTTAGTCTTATGCCACATCTTACCTCTGCTTAAAAAATAACCTTATTTTGGGTCCTCGACGTGATGTAATGGTTTGCACGCTTATCTCGCTAGTTTAATTACGACTGAGTAGTGAGATCAATCCTCACTTTCGGCCTAGTGCCACATCTGAGCTAAGCTCAGTAAATCACCATATTAAAGGCAAGAGGGAAGAGGAAAGCCACCAATAATCTTACTAACGAGCTTGTGGTAAAATGGATTATGAAATATAGTGAAAAGAAAACAATTACTACAAAGGGCAGGACATAGTGGAGAGCCATAAAGGCCCACGACCTGAAGGGACACGGCGCATAGAAGACATTAGTCTGGACAAACGATTCTAGTGTCCGGCATCGTGCCTGAAAACTATTCCCCACCGCCCGGATATGAATGAAATTTGGTAGACGAAGCTGTCAATGGTGGTGTATCAACAGTCATCGTGGCCGAGCGGATGAGCATAGTGACATTTGTTCAATCCCACATTAATCAAGTTGGTTGGTCTCTCCTAGAAACAGTAATTAAGGTCCGCTCTGCGTAGCTGCAGGTTGGCTCTTGGCGCCGTTAAGAAGCAAAAAATTGACCTGTGTAAGCGTCTGCTACACTCTTAGATTTCATAGACTGATGGACGCATACATTTTATTATTAGGTTGGTGCAAAAATAATGTCGTTTTCTCACATATGTTACTATGTGAGAAAACGACATTATTTTTGCAGCAACCTAATATTATTATAAATATTATATATATATATATATATATGTATATATATATTACAATCATACAAGATTACTAAAGTTAATAATATAAAATGGCGAAATCGTTTCGCAAATAAAATTTTAAAGTTGCATTAACCTACAAATCACTCGATGAATGTTAGGATCCTTGTTTTTAATAATCATAAGCTGTATGAGATCTTTTTTTAATCTGCAAGTACTTTCAACTGTACATTCAGTCATCCTCAAGGCATGGAAATTATTTTGTTTTTAGTAAAATTCAGGTAGCATTCGAGACGAAAAAATTAAATGCGAATCGAAATATGTTTTTTTTTTTTTTAAATGTTATTGATAAAGGATACAAACTTTTGGAGCGTGCAGTCGCAACGCTAAGGTTGAATTTTTTGAAAATTGAAGAGTGCATTTCAATGTATTTATAACAGAGCATATAAATTACATAACAGTGAAATTTAAAATTACTACATGAGTATAGACTATTTCATCTAACGTCGAATACGTTAGCTTTATTGAGCCGAATAAGCCTAACGTATTCGACGTTAGATGAAATAGTCTATACTCATGAGGTAATTTGGGAATTCTCTGTTATATATATATATATATATATATATATATATATATATATATATGTGTGTGTGTGTGTGTGTGTGTGTGTGTGTGTGTGTGTGTATGTATTCAAAATTTAGACGTATTATGTCTATTTTAGTTTTAATCCTTTCAAGTTCACGAATTAATTTCTTGGTGGCCCCAGAAAATGGATGTAGAAAAATACTAAACGTTTCTTTCAAATAATTTCTATTTTGCCAAGTACTTTCAATGTTATCTGAGACCATCTTCAGTGGGGGTTAAAATATCTGTGGATGTGTAGACAGTAGGTGCGTAAATTCAACATTTTTCTTTCACTGCTCCTTTCCAGTGTTTCAAATTCAAAATGTTTCTCTTATTTATGCAAGGGAGGTAACTTTTTGTAATTTTTCTAAAAGAAGAAAACGAATTTTTAATTATAATATTTTAATTTAGTATTTTTATATAGAACTTTGCTGCTACAAACATTTACGAACTTTGTTTTTATACTCATAGTTGACTTTAGTTTTGGCCGCAATTTCCTTTCAGAATTTTAAGTTTTTGCTTATTATTATTTTGATGAAATACTAATGTATTTTCGACTAATGTCTGTCTAAACTGTGAATGTGGACATGGGTGTTCCTTGAAATGTTATGAGATTTAACTATGGTCATTCAGCTGAAGCTTCTCGTCAACGTCGTCGTTGTAAAATCAACATATGTATTAACTTTTTTTTTTACCAGAAATGCAATCTTCCAAAGGATATTTAAATTGGATACTAGTTGACGGAGAAGAATTGTTTTGGACGACCAGGTTGTTGTATTAAATTTACTGTAGCATATAATTATTTTTCTTTAATTAGATTAGTGGGAGTCTGTGTCACTAAACGGAAAATAATCAATGAAATTCATAGGAACAATCTAATGTCAACCTTCCCTTGAAAAAAAAAAAAAACTATTGAAAAGACACAAATATTCCAGGTTGAAATTCGTTCGTGAACATAAGAATAAGGAAACTTGTATTGGGAAAGAGTGATAGAGACAAACGAAATCAAAATTGGACGTAATTCTAAAAAATCATGTATGGAGGAAAGGTAGCAATTCCTTCAAAATTTGGTGGTGACAGTATCATGGTTTGGGGATATTTTCCTGAAAAAAGTACTGATGACATACCAGTAATGGACGGTAGAATTAAATTCCTCAGCATATCAAAATATTTTGGAAGCAAATTTAATGATTTCGGTTGAAAATCTTTGATTTCCTCCTGACTGGATCTTCCAACAAGATAATGATCCTACTGCAAAATCTACGAAGAAATGGCCTGCTGAAAATAATGTAAATATCCTGAAATGGCCAAGTCAGTCTCAAGATTTCAACCCAGTCGGAAATCTATGGCGTTATTTGAAAATTCAAAACCAAACGAGAGCTCCAAAAAACATCCAGGACCTAAAGACCATCTGCAAAGAAGAATGACAGGGAGAAAAAAAACAAACAAAAAAAAAACAACAACTAAAATTTGCAAATCATTAATTGAGAACTAGAAGAGGTTGGTTGCTGTAGAAGTGAATAATGGCTATTCTACAAAGTATTAAATGAAGATTCTTTTTTTGTATTGTACGAATACTTTTGTCACCTATTAAAATGGATAAATGCAATCTATTTCTATTAAACTATTTTTTCTTTGTTTTCTATGCATATTTACCTATTATGCAAATGTTTAAAGTTAATTATATGAAAATATTTTTATTAATTAGTTGGAAATACAATAAATTAAACATTTGCATATGTAAGAATATTTATTTTCCTACACTGTATATACATATATATGTATAAATATATATTATAACACACTGAATGCTGGTGTTCACGAAATAGTGCTCGGTGCAATATAACAGAGCTATAAACTATAGATTAATAAATATACATTCTTTGTCTCACATGATCACATAAAACAATCTTCAGCACCTGAAGATTGCGTTGCGCATGAAACTCCGAATGAATATAAAAATATTACACAGACACACACACGCATATATATATATATATATATATATATATATATATACTATTTAATTGAAATATATATCACTGAGTAAGATTTAGTGACAGTTGTACATTTATTTTTTAATAAAATTAAAAAACATGATATTTAAACTACATATATATATATATACTATATATACAGATAGAGATAGATAGATAGAGATGATATATAAAGATCTATCTATCTATCTATCTATCTATCTATCTATCTATCTATCTATCTATCTATATCTCTATCTATCTATCTATCGATCGATCTATCTATCTATCAATCAATAGATTATATATATATATATATATTATAT
>OZ010574.1:7591402-7651402 GCA_963932145.1 Acanthosepion lycidas | reverse complement strand
CCTAACGCAATAATCAAGACCCGTTCAATTTGGGGAGCAAACCATAGAGTTATGTCCCCTTGGCACTCTTCTGCCTATTCAAGTGGTAGTTGAAGGAGGAATCAATTGAACTGTGCCGCCATCTTGTCGGAGCGTCTCGGCCCTTGTGTTACGCGTCCAGGCGTTATTGGTAAGCACCCAATTCCTAGCGAGAAGGCAAAGTAACAAAAAGCAAAAACAAAAAATATAAAAATAAAGTTCATACAATGGAAGAGTAAAACTCTAATTAAAGTTGTATGTACATTTGTAATAAAAATATTCATTATTCTTTTAGAATATATATATATATATATATATATATATATATATATATATATATATATATATATATATATATATATATTTATTTATTTATTATATGATTTGTATATTCATTTTCTCAAGTTTCTAAGAGTGCTATGTATAAATACTTTGAAAAGAGTCTTTTTATCCTTGATTATTTATCCATTAACATGCTGTTTCACGAAGTGCGATTTTCAAAATTGGCGTTTATTTTCCTGAAACTTTTCTTACCGCAATATTTCTTTTTAACTTTTCTGAAAAGGAATGCGTCAGGTTGCCGACAGTTCGAAATAAATGTATTCTTTTGGTTTAATTATTCATTCACGCTCTTCAATGCTATGTGTTCCGTTTCTAATATATATATATATATATATATATATATATATATATATATATATATATATATATATATATATTTGGTTGGATAGATGTGAGTTTGTGACCCTGGGTTTCACGCTTTTGCGATCGTCAGAAAAAAAATTAAAACATTTTGGTTTTATGTAGATTGCGTGTATTGGTGTTATTATGGAAGTGGGGGGACGTCGTTGTGGTGTCATCGTGCTAACGCAAACATCAATGTATGTTCATACGCCTAATGGAGCACGCAGCCACATACATACTTGGTCGTCCGTCGGGACTCATACATATATAAACATATGTGGGCAGTCTCGGATATGACATATGTATGCATACGGGTGGTGTTGTGTCTATACATACGCATTTGTATGTTGAAATTTAAAGATTGGAAGTGTGGCGAAAATTTCTCGTGAATGTCTCGTGAATGTATACATGTCATATTTTTATTTTTCCACTGAATAATATTTCCTCGCATGTATGTATATACGTGTAGTGGGGTTTGTGTAAAATTATGATACGTAAAAATTATTATTATTTATATTTATTTTAAAATTTTTGAAAAAATGGGGGTTTATTTGTTATATTTAAAGCTGGTTATTTGTTTGTTTTGATGACTGTGTATATGTAACTGGTAGAAATTTCGGTTTGTAATCCTTATTGGTTATTTATATGGTGATATTTAATATTTAATATACTGAGCGAGAGGGTAGTTTATGTTAATAATTATAGCGGGTCTATATGATATGATGTGATAGTAATGTTGTAAGGGATTGGAAACAATGATAATATAATTAGCTAATAGTTATTGTAAATTGGTAGAAGTGATTAGTAATGGTGGTGGGAGAATGATAAAACCATAAATGTAGTTATAGTGGTGGTAGCTTGAACTAAAAAGTGGTTGTTGGTGTTTTATTTTATTTGTTATATGTATTAATTTATTTTGGTATAAATCCTGATAATAGGTATTCTGTGTAAAATTATGATAGTTGGAGATTGCTATAATTTTTATTTTTAATTTTTAATTTACAAAAAAACATTATTGTTATTATATTAAAGCTGGTTAATTCCTTGTTTTTTTTTTAGTTTTTTGATGACTGTGTATATGTGACTGGTAGAAATTTCAGTTTGTAATCCTTATTGGTTATTTTTATGGTGGTATTAAATATGCTGGGGGAGGGGGTAGTTTACGTTAATAATTATGGCGGGTTTATATGGTAATGGTAGATGTGATGTGATAGTAATGTGTAAGGGGGGTTGGTGGCAATAATAATATAAATGGTTAATATTTATTGTAATTTGTTAGTAGTGATTAGTAATGTTGGTGGGAGAATAATAAAAACCTATAAATGTAATTATTGTGGTGCTAGCTTGAACTAAAGAGTGGTTGGTGGTGTTTTATTTTATTTCATTTTCTATATTTATTTGTTTATTTTGGTATGAATCCTGGTAATAAGTATTTATTTTTCATGGTTACATATGGAAATTATATCTGATCTTATTGTTTTTGTTTTTTTTGTTTTTTTTTTCAAGGTATTAAATATGCTGCGGGGAGTAATATACTTTAATGATTATAGTGGATTTATATGTTAATAGTAGATGTGATGTGTTAGTGATGGTGCTGGGTGTTGGTGGTAATGATAATATTATTAGATAATAGTTATTGTAAAGTGGTAAAAGTGATTACTAATGCTGCTGCAATGATAATAATGATAGATGCAATTATTTTGATGGTATCTTGAAATTAAATTGTGATTATTGGTGGTTTGTCTTTTTTATCCGTTTGGTATGAATTCGGATAATAGGTACTTGCTCTTATGCCTACATTTGAAGATTATCTCTGATTTTTTCATAGAAAATATTCGTCCTCCGAAAATTTCTCGGACATTCAGGCCAGTAAATGTTGTTTAATACTGTTTATTATAAACAGAGCATTTACTTATATATATATATATATATATATATATATATATATATATATATATATAGATAGATAGATAGATAGATAGACAGTAGTATAAAAATGTGCTCAATACACGTGTAAAAAAACAAAAGTCAAAAATAACATGTAGAGCTTTATTAACCTTGAAAATCAGTTGAATCCGCTACAAATGGTTTCAACCTTACGGTATCCTCAGGTTATTTTTATATCAAATGACCACCTAACGCTTTTTTATTTAAAAAAAACAAAACAAAAAACCTAAAGAACGCTACATTATTATTTATAAAAAAAATAAAGAAAGAAACAGAAGTTGGAGGAGAAGGAGGAATAATAATAATAATAATAATAATAATAATAATAATAATAATGATGATGATGATGATGATGATAATGATGCTGCAGCAGCAGCATCGATGTGTGGTTGATTTTTTTTTGTGTATCGAGCTTCATATGCACCTAAAAAAATTTCTGATATATAAGCAAGGACTTAAGACTTCGGATTTCTGGTTTAAAAGGTTTTCCGGTTCCGAGAATGCCATAATCGCTAATTTTTCCTGTTGACAGATATTACTAATATTTTTGTGATTGTTGCACGGTTTTTTCCCATGAAATTCTTAACACAATTTACCGAGAATTGAGACCAGTCTCTCTTAAGTTCGGCCCAAAACGATTACCCTTTGCCGGCCACAATACAATGCAAAGAATAATCTATGATTTTATCGTTCCTAATGTGAAGTTTTGGCTTCAGTCGCCTTTCCATCGCCCAGTAGCCTTCCTATTTTCACGGTGATTGTTTTGATAAGCCTTCATCTTTAGTACTTCGACTGCACGAATTTAAGCGCAGTACTATATTGGCAGCTAGGTCTCACCATTTTCGCTGTTGAAATTGTTACATGTAATCGTATGTTCTATGTTAATTGTTTCTTCTCTTGCACTTCTCTCTTCCAGTTTCTTGCTTTCCTTCAAAAATTTAAATGCAACGTCCATAAACATTTTTTTTGTTGCTTGAATCCTGTTTTTTTATTGTCCTCTCTCATTACCAATTCGTGTCTTAGTGCGTTTTATCGCCTTTGGTGGGGGGGGGGCAAAATGATTTAAAAAGAAAACGAATGAAAAAGTCAGACTCTCGTCGAAACATATATTTGGATATCTGCGAGATATTCTTTCTGGCAAAAAAAAAAAATCAAGAGAATATTTCTATGCATTTACATACAGGACTCCCTCGATTATATGTTTCCCAATTATCAGGACTTCCATTATCCGGATATGAAAAGAAGAGAAAAAACTGAAACCATCTAAACATTTTTCATTTATCAGAACTAAATCAATTCTAATATTTCATCTGAGAGAAACGCTTTCAGAAAGCCATACTCAATGTCTGATGAAAATTGAAAAATGGTTAAGTTGATTGAGCTTTGAACCAGAAACTACCCTTGCAAACTAACTTACTGAGTGACGTAATCGTGAAGAAGAAGAAAGAGGAGGAGGAGGAGAAGTAGGAGGAAGAGGAGGAGGAGAAGAAGAAGGAGCAGCAGCAGCAGAAGAAGAAAAGAAGAAGGTCTTTTTTCAGTAAGGTAAAAAATGGTAAGACCTAGATTTACGGTACAGTCCGTTATAAAGAAGTTTAAACAGTTTGACACGACAAAGAATTTGCCTGGGCGTAGAAGAAAAGAGAAATTGTCACCGAGAACTGCACGAAAATTCTCTCGACGACCTTTCATGGAAATGGTGGAGATTTCCAGTCATTTTTTATATCCAGAATGAGCTAAAGATGATCATTTGTTCTGCTGTTCCAAACAAGCTAAAAATTTCAGGAACTTAGCGTTGACTTGAGACAAAGCGATATTAACTTCCATAAGTCGGAAAATAGTTATAGCACTATTTCAAACCGGTTAGCTATCCCTAAATCTACGGTACAGTCCGTTATAAAGAAGTTTAAACAGTTTGATACGACATAGAATTGGCTGGGCGTGAAAGAAAAGAGAAATTGTCACCGAGAACTGTACGAAAATTCTCTCGACAACCTTTATCCTTAGAATAAACTTTTCGTTGTTATGCCTGCGTTTAAAAAGTGGACTGAGAAATTTAGGGTCAGTTTGCCCAAATTTCATGGAAGGGGTGGAGATTTATAACCATTTCTTTCTATCCAGAAATCCTCATCTAAATTTAACATATTGATTCCAAGAGGAATGGATTTTACAAAAGATAGCAAAGTACTTAGATTTTTCCCTATTTCAAATTTTAAAAACTCCTGCAAAAATATCACCATCTCCCAAAAATGTGAATTCTTTACACCTTTTGTGAAAACCCGCGCCCAGATATTTAAATTGAATGTGAATTCATGATGATCATTTTCAAATAATGTAGTATTCAATAAACAAATAATTTGCTTCATATTACAGTACTTCCTCAATTATCCATATCTCGGTTTTCCGGACTTCGATTATCCGGACATGAAAAGAAGAGAAAAACAGAAATCATCTGAACATTTTTCAATTATCAGAACTAAACAAATTCTAACATTTTATCTCAGAGAAACGCTTTTAGAATTCAGAAAACCGTACTTAATGTCTGATGAAAATTGGCAAATGGTTAAGTTGATTGCACTTTCCCGCCATTATAAATACATTTCCTTTACTCCAAATTCAGGAGTTAACGTCAGAAAAATTCATCTTTTTTTTCATAAAAAATAAACAGGAAAGAAAACCTAAAGAAATTGTTTGAAAATGTTATTGGATAATATTAATATGAAATCTTTTTCACAAAATAACTCTTTTCTTTATTATCTTTCGATAATTTACATATTCAGTTATCCGGAATGTTTAGTTATCCGAATATATCTTTTCAACGCCTGTCCCAAGGTGTCAGGATAATAGACAGAGTACTGCGTTGACACCCCTTAATATTAAACATCAATAAACTCCGTTGTCATGGTAACACGTCGCTTGCTCGCTTCAAGTGACACCGAGCATTAGTCATGTTGCAATAACCACTGATTTTTTTTTCACTCCTCATACAGTAGGTAGACGTTATTGCTAACGGGCAAGTCCATTTTTACGCCCAGAGAATCAAACTAATGAAGTCACAATGTTTATTATTAAATGCGTTTATACTAAAGTGCTTGCTAAAGAGTGAGGTTTGTGCAACAAAATTAAGACGCGTTAAACTTCGTTAAAATTTAATAAAAAAAAAAAACTTGTAGTTCCAACGAATGATTTATTCCATGGAAATATTTCGACCAGCTGTTGCTAATCTTCGTCACTATAAAGAATCCTATACTTACAATAAGAACGAGACATTCGAATTGTTTAAGAAATAAAATGAGAAAATATAGTCTGGGAAAATCTGGCACCCACAAGATATTGAGGGCAAGAGAAGTAGTGGAGGATGGCAAGTAAGATTAATCGATTGGTTTGTTTGAATGGATGGCAAAATAAGAACGAAGAGGAAGAGTCAAAAGTTACTTAGAACAACAAAAGACGGGATGTTATGGAGGGCCATGATCACACACTCCTTGAAGAGAAATAAAAGACAAAGAACAGCAGACTTGAAAGCTAGAATACCAGATTAGTAGGTAGAGCGTTGTTTAATAGTGTGTATGTGCGAGTGGTGTCATGAATTGCAGCTCGTAAGGAGAAATCGAGGAGAGCCGAATTCGAATTCCAACCGAGTCCATGACATTCACTTAGGTGCAAATACCCTTGGTAAATGTTAATTGTAAATGGTAATTTTTTCGTTAAATCTAACCTGAAAGGAATCAAACATGTTTTAAGAATAAATCGCATATGTACTGACTTTGATTCTCATTGGGGCACCATTCTAATGGCTTTGTTAGAAACAAAGCTTATTAAAACAATTCCCTACTGCAGTGAGCTTGATTTTCCCAGTTAGTCTGGTCTTGTGTCAGAATGAAAGTAAACGCATGCGGCAGAATGTTCTCCACAAACTACTGAAGAATTTCAGTCAATGTACATTTTCATAGATCGATGCATCCCTCACCAGTAGACCGGACTTGTTGGGAGATGGTGTGATTTTAACGAGACACCGTCTTGAGACTGGTTGGGAAGCAAGACTATAGAATCCAGGCTGACTTGCTATTTAATCTGGAGAAGAGATTGAATCATACATTTACCAAGGGTATTTGCGCCTAAGTAAATGTCATGGACTCGGTTGGAATTCGAATTCGGCTCTCCTCGATTTCTCCTTACGAGCTGCAATTCATGACACCACTCGCACATCCACACTATTAAACGACGCTCTACCTACTAATCTGGTATTCTAGCTTTCAAGTCTGCTGTTCTTTGTCTTTTATTTCTCTTCAAGAAGTGTGCGATCATGGCCCTCCATAACATCCCGTCTTTTGTTGTTCTAAGTAACTTTTGACTCTTCCTCTTCGTTCTTATTTTGCCATCCATTTAAACAAACCAATCGATTAATCTTACTTGCCATCCTCCACTACTTCTCTTGCCCTCAATGTCTTGTGGGTGCCAGATTTTCCCAGACCATATTTTCTCATTTTATTTCTTAAACAATTCGAATGTCTCGTTCTTATTGTAAGTATAGGATTCTTTATAGTTCGTTTTTCCTTAAAACTTCCCCATTTTTGAATTCGATCTATTTGTCGGTAGAACCACTGTCTGCCATTTCATGTCTCTTTTGGAGTATTCACTGTCATATAGATTAAATATTACACACTTTTATTTGTTTCTTACGGAATCTTTCTATCGCTTAATTCTTTTCTTAGTTTCAAGAAGACATCTTTCGCTATTTCTATGCTGTTTTGGCTTTCTGTGTTACATTTTAGGTCTTATGTCGCTACAATTAAAAAAAAATCATTTTACTCCAAGATAGACAATAAAATCACTAAGACGAAAGAGGTTATTGAATGTGAGAGAATAAAAAAAAAACATTATTAAGGAGAGAGGACAATCATCATCATCGTCATCCTTCAACCTCCCTGTGTTTGGCTAGGACTCCATTGACAATCCCTTTCCAGACTGTTCAGTCCTGTATTGCTCTCCCCAGATCCCCAATGTTCAACCCTGAGTCCCGAGCTATGGTGTCTGGGAAAGTCAATTTTTGTTAGAAGACCCTTCCAGAAGGATGCCATAGTAGTAAGAGTGAGTCGATTTCCCTGTCCGCTCGTTGGCAGTAGCCGGCAAACTGTAATAGTTTTTGGTTGAACTTAAGAGGGATTGGTCTCTGTAACTTGTGTTAAGATTTTCATGGGATCTCTAACTGTTGTTCTGGATTTTTCTAAGTAGTATTTGTATATATTCCACCCAGTCGTCAGCCAAGACGAACTGATAATGTCCAAGTTTCTAATCTATAAGTAGGACTGGTTTAGTCAATGTTCAAAAGGTTTTTACTTTTAAGGAGAATGGAAGGTTCGCGCGGCAATTCTTGTGAACTTTGTTACACGCATCCTATGCAAGAGTTTTGCGGGTGTTAAAATCATTTTGGGAATCTATTATGTGAGATTCAATTATGTGAGAGGACAATAAAAGAACAGGAATTAAGAAAACAGAGGATAAAGATTGACATAGCATTTAGATTTTTTAAGATCAAAGTTGACTGGCAAGCAAGAATCCCTTTCATAAGCAAGAAATGCGAGAGAAGAAACTGTTAGCATAGAACTTACTGTTCCATCTAGCCATTTCAACGGTAAAAGGAGACCTGACTGCCAATCCGGTAGTCCGCTTAAATTTTTAAAGTCTTGGTACCACAGAGGAAAGATTATCACCACAATTACCATGAAAATATTTATAGAAATGGTACTGGTAAGTTATACTATGGCAGAGGGGGATCGACTGAAACCGAGATGCCAGATCACGACCGATAAAATTGCAGATTCTTCTTTGTTTTTTATCCAGAAAATCGAAATGAATAGCAGAATCACCGGACTAGACGTGGCAGCAATATTCACTAACCAGCTCATTTTATGTACGTGATTTTTGATGTCCCCAGTACGTGAAAACAATGAGATGCAATACAATGAGCGGGGATCCATTTTCTATAATATTTTTCTCTCTGTTGCACTCAGGGGAGTAGGGTTAAAGTTATGGCCCGATATCTAAAAACCGAGAGATATCCAGCCATGTTGGATGGAATCCTTGCAAGAAAAGACCAAATAACAAATTTTAGGGCGTGAAAAATAAATACTTAGATAATTGGTTATTATTAAAAGTTGAGTCATTCGATGAGAGCAGTTCCCCAGTTGTACGGCAGAGCAGACATTTATGTAACGAGCTCACACTAAAATAAATCTATGATATTTATATATTAAAGTTCCAATAACTTCAGAGATATTAGTGAAAAGAAAATATCTATCTATCTATCTATCTATCTATCTATCTATCTATCTGTCTATTAGGTTGGCGCAAAAATAATGACGTAATAATGTCGTTTTTTGACGTTAAAAAATACGTCAAAAAACGACATTATTACGTCATTATTTTTGCACCAACCTAATATCTATCTATCTATCTATCTATCTATCTATCTATCTATCTCTGTTTATATCTATTTCAATCTGTTCATGAACTATCTATCTATCTATCTATCTGTCTATTAGGTTGGCGCAAAAATAATGACGTAATAATGTCGTTTTTTGACGTTAAAAAATACGTCAAAAAACGACATTATTACGTCATTATTTTTGCACCAACCTAATATCTATCTATCTATCTATCTATCTATCTATCTATCTATCACTGTTTATATCTATTTCAATCTGTTCATGATCTATCTATCTATCTATCTATCTATCTAGCTAGCTAGCTAGCTAGCTAAGTCTGTTAACATCTATCTAATTCAATGTGTTCAGTATTTATCTCTCTGTCTGCTTGTCAATCTAATTTAATTTCGAACTCTGCTATGACTGGCAACTGCTGTCACTGAACCAAATTAATATTGGGAGATGAATCGGTAAGGTAGCTCTCAGATATGGTTCCCTCGTAACAAATCAAAGACATCCTAAAGAAAGGAAAGCACTATATATCTATCTATCAATCTATCATTTAGAGCTGATTGACGGGACTATTGTTAGTGTAGTTTGATCGTAATTCCGTGACCTCTTATCTTTGGTTCCTTGGCTTATTTAACGAGAACACGACCCCTCATTAATCCCGTGAACAACAAAGTACACGTCATGATGATGTGGACTTGAACAACAGGAGGAATCATATATAAAGGGATAAACAATCCTGTTCTATTTTAGTAGAAGAAAAGGATATTTCGTGCAGAGCGTTCGGTATTACGCCAAGATTGCTAGGTGCCTCGTCGTTTGACCTGGGCAGTGCTGACATACTCACCAACTGTAGAATCAGGTCTAATGGGATGTTGGTGGATGCACCGTCATGAACATAGGCAGGAAGTGAATGTCGCTGAATTTAGAACTTCCTTTTTATGTGTCGTATCCCTTCAGGACGTAGGCGATCATGGCTTTCCACTTTCTCCTTATTCCTTGTAGCTCCCAATAGGTTCACAGGATTGTTATCCATTTATATAAACGGCCAGCAGACTAAGAAGAAAGCTGTATCTATAACATTCTAGAAGAAGATCCAACATTCGACCAAGGATCCGGAACGAAATAATTGGCTGATGTTACTTTGAAGGGTGGGGGCAAGAAGGGTATAAACAGTTGTTTTACGTAAGAAAAAAATAGTTTCGTTTTCTTATCAGGCATCCCCAACTTTATAATTCACGAGGATGGAAGATATTACCCAAGTAAAGGACTATAAGATTTGATTTCTAATCCCTGCCACGTGACGAGGCTTCCCAATAAGAATTTAGCAAGAATTAAAAGCTTTGTAAAGGACTTTCATTATGCTTCAGTGACGAGAAATGGTGGCGATAATTTTGCACTGAAATAAACGGAAAATGATCAAGCGGTAAAGTTCTTTATATCTTGGTAAAGCTACCTTGCAGTAAAACATTGAATAAGCCTTGGGTATGGATGCGTTTGGAATGCATAAAGGTATGCTGAAATGAACAAGAGCACCAATTCACACTAAAACAAATATATACTTTATATACATATTATTTAATAAGTTGTCTTATATAGATTTAAAAGGGTGAAAAGAACAAAGCACAAATTGAAACATTTCAATATTATACGGTACGCATTTATTGGTGAAATACTAGATCGGACCGTAAGTTCTATTTTAATAGTTTCTTCTTTCGCACTGTGGAATTCTCTTCTTGTTTTGTGCTTCCTTGCCACTTAAGATCTTCAAAAATTTAAATTTAACGTCAATCACTGTTTCCTAGATTCTGTTCTTGTATTGTCTTTTCTATTCACGCTCTTTTTTCTGCCAGTGGATTGGCAAGCTATACAATTCTTGACAACTGACTTTGCAACTGTTGTTGATACCGGAGGGTCGACAGACCTGGCTAAATACAGTGCCCTCTTCATACCCGGGTGTCAGTGGATGTTAGCTGCACCCTAGTTGTACAAGTTCGGCTCCTCCCTTGCCCAGCTCCAAATACCCTCTGGGGAACTCTGGTCTGCTCAATTTAGCGTAGATTTGACTAGCTTCATATCCATTGTCACTTTCTCATTCACTTTTTTTCAGTTGCCTCTGGAGTCTTAGTGGCGTTATCACCTTCCTTAGGAGTGTTGTTTCAAACGTCTCAAATATACATAATGAGTATAAAATAATGGAAAATGAGACAAACTTACTTCTATGGAAGGCAGGGCCACCAAATTGGTTTTGTTATAAATAAATTACATTTCTAACCCAAAACGTTCACTTTTACATTCGCATGAAATACGGTTCTTCTACATTGGACGCTTGGAAACCAAACCCATGACAACGGCCATGAGCATGGGCGATTGGTCAGAAAAACTGGTCAAGCGTGAAAGCCGTGGTCAGAATCTAATCCTTAGTAAGGTAACGTTCATGCCTAGGCGGTTGTTACTCGATGCGAGCTTCTCCTATGCAGCCCCTCCCTTCCATAGACCATTTGTTAAATTCGCTTTCAGCTTTTCACATACATTTCGCTCGTGTCTACGAAGTTCACTCTAAAAAGACGTGACAGCTGAAAGAGTTACCCGCCCCTACTTTCTTCCACTGCTGGCTAAAATTATTCTTGGTCGGTCGACTTGTTTATAGAACAGTAGTTGGCAAGCACATTTTTCGGACCATTACTACCATTGTAAGTTCAATCCTCACAAAAGTAATAACGCCTAACATTATGACCTTGTGCCAAACCGAATCAAGCAGTGTAATTAAGTGATATTAGAAAATTAAATGACAAAAAAAAAAAAAAAGAAAACAAAAAAAAAACACGTTTCATCTAAAATGACTTCATCAGACAAGTGACGTTCTTATTGATGGAATTATATATATGTCAGAGTTAGGGTTGGTCAGGTATATAAACGTAAACAGTGGTTAAACTTCTGCTCTGAGCGGAAACACTGAAGATGTGGGGAGGCTAAATTTAAAATTTTAAAGTATCTGGCCACCGCTGTAAATTAGTTTCCCTGTGCTTTTTCTATAAATATTTTCATAGCTATTGTTCTGCTGAGATTTCCTCTTTACTAGTTTGATTTTACGAATTTAAGCGCAGTACTAGATTAGCAGATAGGTCACATCGTTTGACAGATGAAATGGCTAGACGTAGCCGCAAGTTCTATGCTAACAGTTTCTTCTCTCGCACGTGGAACTCTCTTCTGGCCTCTTACTTTGCAGTCAGAATTGATCTTCAAAAATTTATATGCAATGTCAACCATTATCTTTTATTTTATTTTATTTTTGTTCTCTCTCCTCAGATTCTTCAGAATCAGGAACCACTTGCGTCTTAGTGGCTTCATTACTTAGTGCAAAATAATTAAAAATATAGAACGTATCTTCTATCAGTCATATAATTTTTATTAGAGTATATTGCTATAATTATTCTATTTATTATTAGCTAGCTCTCCTTGTTCCTAATAAGATTAACGGTAAAAACGAATCTTTTATCCATCACTTTTTTATTTTGAATAATGTTATAATTTTATTATATTATTGGTTATTATTGTTAATTTCCTCGAAGAATTCCTCGAAATAATACGAATTATTCATAATTGAGGTAATGTTAAGTCATAGATGAAATTATTAGTTCTGATGCTGATGTTAATTTATTTTTGTGTCTAATATAATTTAGACCTTATCACACACACACACACACATATATATATATTAAGATATTTTTATGTTTATACGTTCTTTTTATAGATACAAATATTTAAGTAAATGCTCTGTTTTCTAATAAACAGTATTAAACAACATTTACCGGCCTGAATGTCCGAGAAATTTTCATAGAAAATTTTCGTTCTCCGACAAGAATCGAAGTTTAAAATTAGTAAAATCGACCTTGCTAACCGAATGCTCCTCTGTGGTCCAATCAGCTAAAGGCATGTCAGGCTAAATGACGGTTCCGTATAGGATACAAATTCGATTCGATTGGGTTATATAAAAACTGTCCGAATATTCTTATCCGAACGCTTAAAAATAATGAAGCCTTATTAACAAAAGCCAAAAAGGAAACACTTAATAATATCAACTTATGACACAATATCTTGACCGTATTTTGAAAAATTCAAAAAATTTATAAAACATACATGCAACGAACTATTTCTTATTTAACAGTTAAAATATTTTATCCTTAAAAATGGCTAAATGTATAGCCGAAAGCGCTCAGATAAAAAGAACATTCGGACAGTTTTTATATAATTTATCATCTGAAAAGAAAAAAAAAATTAGATCGCATGAGAAATTGTATAAAAAACTAAATAAATGTACCTTGTCTGTCGTATTCATTGAAATGTGCATGAAAGAAGTATTGCTGCCTAAATACACAAATATATATATATATATATATATATATATATATATATATATATATATATATATATATATATATATATCAGTTAGACTGATTCAGAAGTCTATTAGATAAGACATTTGAACTTTTGCAAATTTATTTAATATTATAGCTTTAATTATCTTTTTTAAGAGTAGGTTATCATGGCTCTCCACGATTTCCTGTTGCTGACCTTTTTAGTTCTTAACAAACAAAATTTATCTTTTTGTTATTTTGAACTGAACCCAGAAAGAAGGAAATGGAAAAAAATTTAAGCAGCCAATCTATGTGAATGTTTGTATGTCAGTCCATTTCATGAAATAAACACGGGAAGAATGTCTAAACAAACGTCATCGAACTAATCTTCAGAAACGACAACATTCAGATTGACTATTCTGGGTTGGGTTCAAAATTCAATAAATATCACCTGAAGAAGGCCGGAGCGTACAACGGCCGAAACGTTGTGCATGTGACACTAAAGATGAGGACAACATTCCGAACAATGCAATTAGTGTGTATATATATATATATATATATATATATATATATATATATATATATATATATATATATATAATTTAAAAAAAAAATGATTACTTCGTTACATAATTGTATAGAAAACTAAATAAAAGCACCTTGTCTGTCATATTCATTGAAATGTGCATGAAAGAAGGATTGCTGCCTAAATACATACATACATACATACATACATACATATATATATATATATATATATATATATATATATATATATATATATAATTCTGAGGATTATTCGAAAGAGGACTTATCAGTTCATATGGGAGCTCAAACAGAGCAATTGTTATTCTTATATATATATATATATATATATATATATATATATATATAATTATTCTTATATATATATAAAATTATTCTTATATATATATATATGTGTGTGTGTGTTTAATAATTATTCTTAGAAATACACACACACAAATATATATATATATATATATATATATATATATATATATATATATATATATATATATAAGAAAACATGTACTACGGTTTCAGGTATTTGCTGGGTGCCTGTGATATTACTTCTACGGATAAGGGGGCATAATGCTAATTTTTACTTAGGATGAGACAAAATTTCCGGTATTTTTTTCCCACAAAATATCTTCGTGACGTAAATGCATCGCACCTTATTTCAATCATAAATAAAATTTCCTCCGGCTATATACGACTTAACGTTACCTAAATTGTGTATTGCTGATAAAAGAGCGATTCCGCTTTGTTAAGTGATCTTGAATTTTTTGGAATCGGTGACCAGGCAAGAATTGCTGCATAGAATAAAACGAATTAAATTTTGAAGATCAGATCGCAGTAGGAAGAACATCCCGTAGAAGCCAATTGATTGTTTTGTGCATAGCATTTGTAGCTGTAGACAGGCAAAATCGCTGGTGAACTCCTTTCTTTCAATGCGTCATTGAAACGTGCCAGTTGATCGCTGAAGAGTCGCACAGTAAAACTTTGCCCAGATTCTGCTAATCACTAAATATTTTGAATAATTTCTCCTTCGTAGATTGTATTTAATTTGAAAGGTTCTATTGAATCTAAGCATGGCTTACTTAGCATTGGATTCACGTAATATATTCATTTTTATGGCTTTATAATAATACATGTTTTTTTCTGTGTCGTGTAAGAAGCTGTTCGAACCTTGACCAAACTTTGTTTCTGCAAATCCTCATGAAATCCATTTATCTAACTGTCCTATGGTTTGTAAAAAATGCCCAACAGTTCTCTTATTTGACTTGCAATAAAGAGATGTGTAAACATTTTGAAGATTTTGGCTGAGACCTCACCTGATTTCTTTTCATCACCGATCACTGGCGCACAATGGCGCACATATCCACTGTGAGATTTGATTATGCAAGTCAAATTGTTCAACTATGAGTTTGGGCTAAAGCCGAGAAAGCTATATGTTTATGAGGAATATGTTGTAGGGATTTTCCGTTTGAATAGCTATTCTTATTAAAGTGCAATATAAAATTTTATCTATAAACAAAGGATACAGGCCATAAAAAAAACAAACATTTATTCGACTAACGGAATGTGTCCTCAATCAGAAAAATTATTTTATTATTTTACATAAATAATGTTGGATGTATGCCAACATCCCGTTGGCATACAATTACCTTCATCAGGCTTTTAGGCAGTTATTTGATTTACTTTACTATGACGAACTATCAGCACACTTAACAGAAGTAAAAGGACCACAATGTTTCCCATGCTTAGTCTGCCATTTGCAATTTTGAAAAAAGGCACTTGTGCGGACTGGTGTGCCTGATGTAACTAGCGAAAGAGGTTATGCAATTAAAACTTACATTTTATTTACATTACTATGAAGAACTATTAATGTACGTATCAGGAGTAAAACTATCAGGATGTTTCGCATGGTTAGACTTCCATTCGCAGATTTGGAAAACGCACTTGCGCCGACTGCTATGTCTGATATAACTAGCGAGGGAAAACTATGCAATTCTAAAGTTGCATAACGGTTACGAATTTGTCGATGGAATAGCGTCGAGGTAACGACTTAAGGAACTAAGACAGAAGAGTAAAGGAAGTCGTATCGTTTCAGTGTCGCGCCAGAGAAGAAGAAAAAAAAACCGGATTAATCGCGTCAAAGGAAACTATATTTCACCTGTTCTCATTTCTAACATTTTTGGTTTGGTTCTCTTTTCTTTATCTATTTTCTCAAACCTCGACTATTTTCTGTTTCGACTTTCATAATTACATGCAACATCTTTTATTGCTTCACAGAGATATTTGCTTGAATATTGTTTTTCGTTCTGATAATTTTACCTTTTAATAATGAATTTTAACAATGAATTTTGCTAATGAATTTTAATAATAAATCAAAAGCTTTTTACTAGATTAATATGCGGAGAAGCTGAAGGGGATTTCGTTAGTTTGGTTTCTTTTTAGCGAGGTGAATATAAATCTTTAGCCTAATTTTCTTTATTGTGACCTGGATTTAATCAAAATCAGTTTTGTCTGAGATCTTGCAACAATTCTCTGCATTTACCTTGCCACAATTCTAAACTTTGGAAGGATGTATTTTGTCCACAATATTCGTCACAAAGATGAGCCGCATTTCCAATTCTCAATCGTGGCTACTTTAAATAATTAATGACCCTCCTGTTCGCCGCCCCTTACGATCAATCCAGTATAGCTGTACATTCGTCGTTAAAATTACTGTGAATAAACCAGTTTTCATGTACTACTTCACTCAAATCGTTCTCTTTATAAGGCTAGCTTAAAGATGATAGTTTGGTTGCTTTCATGTCTTTAGTCAATTTTCTTGATATGTTTTAAAAGCTAGTTTTGTCTTGTCAATAGTTAAAAATTTTATTTTTGATTGCTCTGTGATCAAATTTTTCCAGTGTAGTCTTGAAATCGCTCAGTAACTTTAGACTATTTTTTTCACTTTTGAGGCCATATATTTCTTACGAAACATAGCAAACTCTGTATATCTGAAATAAAAAAAATTGATAACAATAACTATGTTATATATACTAATTTATAGACGGCAGATTAATGACAGCGGCTCGGATTGAATCCATTACATTCAATTACGTGCCAATACCCTTGAGAAAGGTATGAATCCTCTTCTTCTACCCCGCCAGCTATGGAACAGGCCGGGTTCTATAGTCTTGGATGGCAACTAGTCTACGGCAGAAAGAAATGTCAATCTACCGCGGTAAAAAAATCTGCAAAAAGATACATGATCGCCTAAGCGTGCATCACGTATGACTGACCATATAAATTATTGCAAACATTTGTAATAGGAACAAACGAGTTGAAATTCAGATGGTATCATATAAATGAAATGTTTACATTATATGTTAATATTAAGTTTATTGTGAAATCATTAACTTTCAAAATACAATCTTACATTAGCTATAAGGAAACTTCTCATGAACACCGGCGCAAAAAAAAAAAAAATCATTTTTCTTGCCTTGTTTGATTCGAATAATAAAACTTTTTTTTTCTATTTCACTGAAGGATTTAGTTTTTCGCAGTCTGGGAGCTGATTTCCCGTGACTCGCGTTGCTGTTCAAATGGATATTCATTTTCGTTCGGGACAAGAGGAGGGGGTGGCGGTAGGTAAAAAATAAAAATCATCAGCTGCAACATGTCTCCTCCCACTGCAGCCCACTCTTTTCTTTCCCAATCGTCAAAACATTCTCTTCAATTAAAATTGCTACCGATGTTCAGTACTGACCAGTCACGAAATAGCTGTCCGTTTCTGTAAACGTCCGCTTTGGGAAGAAGGGGTAGGGGATGGCCCCGTGAGTGACCAGTGGAAAAGTGAATTTGGGCTTGAGACCTCCTGGCAGGCGATGAAATGTCTGGCTTTGAAGGTGGGGGGAATTAGAAAGCCAGGCAATCGCTGATTGGCTCTGATATGTAATTATTTTCCTTTTTTGTCGACATTCTTTCTTTCCTTCTTTCTTTCTTTCTTTCTTTCTTTTTTTACCATCCATTTTATTTCTTCCTTTCTTAATGATTCATTTTATTTCGTTTCTCTTTTCCATCCATTTTATTTTTCTTAATGATTCATTTTATTTCGTTTCTCTTTTCCATCCATTTTATTTTTCTTAATGATTCATTTTATTTCTTTTTTTCTTTTCCATCCTTTTTATTTCTTTCTTTTTTTAAATCCATTTTCTTTCTTTTTTTCTGAATGTTTTTTTTCATTCATTTGTCTTTTTTTCATCGTTCATTGGTATTTACTAAATCCATTTTAGCCTCAGTTTTAAGCAACTTACACAACTAATGATAACCATAGTCAATTCAGAAACAATGCAGATTCTTAAAAAGAAGTGTCTAAATTAATGCATTTTACAGTTCTAGCATCAAACCTTCATAGCCAGTCTATGAACTTTTCCGCCAAGTGACTGATACCCTATGAAGAGCGGACGAACAGGTCCACCTACGAAACTCAAGAGTCGGAATTCTGAAGTTAACATCGATCAACTAAGTGGCAAACTTTTACTTATATTAATCCTCCCCCCTCTCTCTCTCTGTATATATATATATATATATATATATATATATATATATATATATATATATATATATATATGTATATATATATGTATTCATAAGTACAGATGATCCTTAAAAATCCGTTCGGTTATAAAATATTTCATGAATATATACAAATATTAATCTCTTTAGACCGAAGTTTTTTAATAAATGGAGTAAATTTGTCCAGACGAAAGAAAGAGGGAGAGAAAGAAAGAAAAAAAGAAAAAAAAGGAAAGAGAAAAAATTATATTAAAAGAGGAAGAAAGAAAATGAAAATTTTCAATATAATGTTTACAAAAGAGAAAGTTAGTATGTGAAAATTCTTGAGACCATTTATATTAATCTAAGTAGCCATTCCTTTTGCAGGCAGAAGGAATGGCTGGTGAGTCTAGATCTCATCTGTGATTTGTACTGCTGTGACCCTGTTAGTATTTTTTTTTATCTTCCCCCTTTTTATCTTTGATTAAGCGAGGATCGATAGCAATTTAGCTTTTTTTTTTTATTTGTTTTTTGTCATAATTTTTAGATCCGCTAATTAAACAGCGAGTAATTTTTCTCATATTTCCATTTTTGTCCTATACTTTTGTATATATATATATATATATATATATATATATATATATATATATATATATATATATATATATATATATATATATATAACAAATAGGAAACGTTTATCAATCTAACATGTTTCATTTTGATTAAAGCTTCATTAGAGAATAAGATATGGAGAAAAACTAGATCGAAATCCTGTTAGTTTTATTTTGTCTTGTTTAATTTCATTGGTTAATCCGGTTTCACACGCATTCGACTTGTTAGAAAAATGTTAGTATAATTTGTGGCGTTCCGCACTTAAGGAAAGAAAACACGTCCCTTCGAAGTTCCAAGAAACTAACGGATTACAAGCCTAATTGAAAAACCGTAAATATTGCCTGATTTATGTAAGTGCATGATAATTCTAATTTGTCTATGTGCGAGTTGGATGATGGTGCATATTCGTAATTGTGTGCATTATATATATATATATATATATATATATATATATATATATATATATATATATATATATACATAGTAATGGATATCCCATCAATGTTATTAGGAGTGTTATTGATAACAAAATCAGGCGGTTTAAGGAACCTGTGGTTTTGGGACCTAGCCATTGCCCTATCTATTTGAAATTATGTTGGCTTGGTAGGAAATGTCAGTTATTGTCTGACAGAATTTCAGCGTCTATTTCGTCTAGTTTTTCAAACTACACCTGTGTTTCCGTCCTTTACTAAGGATACGTTGTCCTATTTTTCAGAAAAATTTAGTTGTTTAGAAGTTCAAATGCTGTTGTAACGCGGTGTACATAGGACGGACCAATCTGAGGTTGGAAACGAGGTTTGCGCAGCATGTTCCCGCCTATTTGCGTTCTGGTAGTCTTAGCCAGTCAATAAGAAGAACTACACAGGCAGTCCATGATTCAGCCATCGGACAAAATTTGCTCGACAGCCATTCTTGTTCCACCGATTACAAAGACACTTGGTTTTCAGTATTATGCAGTCTCTGAGTCCTAGTGGCTGTATTTATAAAATTTCATCAACCGAGCCTGTGCAGACAAAAGGAACATTTTTTTACTTTCCTTGCGTTTTTTTGGAGTGATTGTGAGTGTCTTTTTTCTATTTTATGCTCTTGTGGAACTTGCTATTTTCATCCTCCCTTGTTCAATTTGAATTGTGTGGAATTAAAATTTCTTTTTTAAATCGTGTTCCACCTTTGCAACCCTCATTTACTTTATTCATTTTATTAAGTGTGTCTTCGTTCACAATCGCCAACGTATACCTTTGAAAAAGTGTTGGTCGAAAGTACCTAAGGTATATTTTGTCTTCTTTCTCTCTCTCCATATATATATATATATATATATATATATATATATATATATATATATATACGACTAAAATATCTGATTATTCAAATGTCTTTTAAATATTAATTATATATATTATTCAGTTGTTTCGCCCCGTTCATTTTGCGTACTAACAAGTGATCAGTAACAATTAACTCGAAGAACGTCTTAATAAATGAAAATTATTTCTTTCGTGAAGAATTGACAATTATTATTATTATTATTATTATTACTATTATTTTTTTTCCTTACTAGTATTTCTTTCATCTTATATCTTGTGCTTCTCTCCACTTAGGCGTAGTAGTCAGCACCAGCTCGCATCCCATGAGGATAGGCAGACGATAACAATGCTCACTATGAACGCTGAAATATTCTTTCTATACAAACAGGATCAATTTAAAAATAAACTTTATTCGTGCCAACATAAACATATAACATAGTATAAAGTTTTATTAAAATATGCATTTAAAAATTGTTAAATATCACTGTTAATGTTTTAAACGCTATTTGTTCGTAATACATACATACACACACACACACACACATATATATGTGTGTGTGTGTATGTATATATAAATGGTGTTAAACTTTCATTACGTTTTAACGTTTGATTTGTTTTTTACAGATTATCAACCTTTTGTAGATTATTAAAAACAGAAAATATTTTTGAAGATAATAATGATTTACCGATTGAGCCATAGCTGGAGAAGAAGAGATGAATTCATACCTTTCCCAAGAATACTTGCACGAGAATATAACGAACCCGACTGGAATTGGAACTCGTAAAGCTGATCTCCAATTGCGAGCCATTATGCCTTACACCGACTGCACATCACAGCACCTGGTATTCCCAAGCGGTCACCCATCTGGTCGCTGACCATGCTCGACGTTGCTTAACTTATCGTACGTGACCCGGTGTTTCAATGTGATATGGCCGCAAGCCCTCCGTGTTAACAAGGCTGGTTGCTTTGTTCTACCGATGCAAGGTGGGGGTGACATATACAAAATTTCAACTTACGCGAATTTATAAAAAGATTCAGTTGTGTCTCTGTCATATCGATGTCAGCATAATCGACGGTTAGGAGGGCGGGGCTATTTTTGGACCTGGCCCGGGTGTACGGGTTTGGGATCCCCATGTTAATATGACTTTGTGTCACGTCTTGTCAACGTGGGTCGGTAAGAAAATGCACTCGCTTCTCGGCCCTTTGGCTGGGATGACTTATCCTCTCTCAGTTGCGTCTCTGTCTTTGAGCAGAGTGGGCTCAGGGCCTTCTCTGTCAAAGGACAGAGGAGCAACTGGGAAAATTCTGGGGAAGAGATGCCCGAGGCTGTGCCCTCCCATTGCACCAGAGGGAGGGATCGGTGCTCGCACCGAGGCCAGCGCAACCGACGGTCGCGGGGGCTGAGGGGAGTTTTTGACCATTGCCCTGGTGCACGCGCTCGGGTCCCCACTTTAAAACGACCTTGTGTCACATCTCGTCCTCGTGGGGCAACGAGTAAACATCGCTTCCCGACCTTTTGGCTAAGATCAAAGTGTTGTATCTGTTATCATCAGCTTAATCGGATTCTTTTTCTCTCCACTACATTTTTCTTTCTTTCTTTCTCTGAAAAAAAAAATTGTGTCTGTTCCTCGCGATCAGAACTGCATAGTCCATTATTTATGAGATATTGGCAGAGCGTAACGGTCGTGCAAACTATCGAAGAGAGATGCAAGCTCAATTATAAAAGGATTATTATTAAAAATACAGTTTTCTAATATGCGTTCACTCAGTAATTTTACACAGGAGCGGCAGTTGCGAAACACTCGACATTTTCTAACATTTTAAAGATGGAGTTTTATCAGGTGTTGAATTTACAGTTGTTTCGTTAGCTGCTGCACTACAGTTTTGCGTATTCACTATCGTAGATGTTTCTATCGAAGGATTATCAATGTAAATATCAACACGAATTTATCAGTGGTACGTAACGTATGTGTTATTTAAAAAAATATCGTTGGTTTTATGGTTGACACGAGAAAATGTGGAATATATGAAGAGGTTTTGTGTTGCCTTAGATTTGAGTAATTCACTTCTTTCAAAATGTCTCTACTACTGCCAGGGCGACACACGACATTAATTCTATACGTTTTGATTCTGTATGATGAGGGATTAAAAGAAAGAAAAATATGTGGGATTAAAGTAAAAGAAATAGAAATATGTGGGATTAAAGAAAAGAAAGAAATATACGAGGGATTAAAGAAAAGAAAGAAATATACGAGGGATTAAAGAAAAGAAAGAAATATACGAGGGATTAAAGAAAAATATGTGGGATTAAAAAAAAGAAAGAAAAATATGAATGATTAAAGAAAAAAAAAGAAAAATATGTGGGATTAAGGAAACAATAAAAAATATGAGGGATTAAAGTAAAAGAAAGAAAAGGATGTGGGATTAAAGAAAAGAAAGAAAAATATGAGGGATTAAGGAAAAGAAAGAAAAATATGAGGGATTAAAAAAAAAGAAATATACGAGGGATTAAAGAAAAAGAAAGAAAATACGAGGGATTAAAGTGAAAGAAAAAAAAAGAGAAGTGATTAAAGAAAAGAAAGAAAAATATGAGGGATTAAAGAAAGAAAGAAAAATATGTGGGATTAAAGGAAAGAATGAAAAATATGAAGGATTAAAAAAAAGAAAGAAAAGAGAAGTGATTAAAGAAAAGAAAGAAATATACGAGGGATTAAAGAAAAGAAAGAAATATACGAGGGATTAAAGAAAAGAAAGAAATATACGAGGGATTAAAGAAAAGAAAGAAATATACGAGGGATTAAAGAAAAGAAAAAGAAAAATCGAGAAAAAATATGATGGAAGAATGACACAGGGAAACAATAAAAGCAAAAGAAAAAAAAACAAGAAAGAAAAAGAAAAGAAATCAAACAAAAAAGAGAAACAATCGAGAAACGGAAAAGAAAAGAAAAGACGAAATAAAAAAAAAAGAGAAGGACATATCAAAAAGAAATAAAACAAAGTTTTAGAAAGAGAAATTAAAAAAGAAAGGAAAAAGAGAAAAAGCAAAGAAATGAGAGTAAAAGAAAATAAAGAAAACGAAAAAGTAAGAAAAAGAAAGAAAAGAAAAAGTAAGAGAATGTGGTAAAGAAAAGAAAAGAAAAAGAGAACAAGAATGAATGGAAAAGAAAAGGAATAAGGAATTAAGCAGAAAGAAAGATAACTAGAAAGATAGAAAAAAAAGAAGAAAATACGAAGGAAAAAAAAAGAACAGGAAAACCAGAAAGAAAAAAAGAGGAAAAAGAAGACAAAATCGAAATCGAAATAAAAAGAAAAGAACAACGAAACTTAAAAAGAAGAAAAATTAGAAAAAAAGCAGAAAAGAAAAAGAAGAGGAAACGATAAAAAAAAAAAAAATAGATTTAACTTTTTCTTCTTTTTCGCTTTGATTCTATATAAAGAACTTATTTTTTTCCCGAGATGCAATCATTCAAGTCACGTGGGCAGAGCGCATCGTCATCATCTGCTTGCGATTCAGCGCTTGGCTTTTTTTTCAAATGATGATCAATTCCCTCGCTTCGTCTCCCAGATCAACCAAAACGGCTTTTATATTGCAATATTTACAGCAGCTGACAGTTTCGTAATTTCTGAAAAGTCATTACATTTGTTGAAAACTCACGCATGCGCATACACAGCCGTACAAAAATGGCGAATTAAATTTTTTTAGCGCAAGAACGACTGTAATCGACATATTCAATTTTTTATGTGCTATTTAAAAAAAACTGCTTTGTTGAGGTCATCGAATCTGGTAAAAAACGGTCGGATTCAGGCCATTGAAAATCCATTTGGGGATCAGAGGTGGTTTGTTGCATTTTGATCAGGAAATGGGGGTGGATGAAAAATTAGAACGATTAAGAAGAAACTGACTTGAATATGTAGTCGGAGGTCAGTCAGGGTCAAGAGAAAATAGAAAGTTAAAAAGTTGCTTTCTGTGTTTTAAGCGAGAAGAAAACTGTTGGTCTCTTCACATGTGCAATGACATAAAAAGTAACAATTTCTCCCTAGTAGATAAAGAAAAAGATTAATCTCCCTTTAGCCCATCGGGAAATTTTTAAAAGACATAATTTTCCATGCCTTCTTGACCGAGTATCTGGCTCTGTTTATAGAAATCTGTCTAAAGAAATATAGGCGGGTTTCCATGCTTTTTATATCACCATTTATTTTTTTTTGACACACAGTAATATTTATTTTGTAAAAGAAACAAGACTTAAGATAAGAATGAGAAGCGATGGCCATCTTAGTTCTATCCTTAACTAATACACATAAATATTTTTCCTTGCGAAAAATGTTACATTTCTGTCATACAACAGACAGTATAATACTACAGTTTCTCAATCTACACACATATATATCTATATATTTGATGCCTTAATAGAAATGGAATTTGTGCTAATTTAAACTTTACAAATAAAATTTCATATTTATGTTTTAAATTTTCTTTTATCTCCCAGGCCATTTTTTAGCTTGCCGATAATGGAATTGGCATTTCGTAAATTTAATTGGATTTTTCAAGATACCAAAAGCTGATATACTGCTATAAATTTTGATGACATCAGTAAACTAGTACGACAAACAAGTTACCAATCTATTTAATAGTAGAATGGACGACGATCTGTATAGAACTTACTATATTAACATTTTCCTTTGCAAATATAACGCCAAAACGAAGCTCATTAAGAAATCTAACTTTTACGACTTTATATCAGGCCTACCAACGGAACAATTTTCAATGATTAAAGTTTTGCAACAACTAGAAGTTTGGCTCCTCTTCAACTGTGTTCCTACAGGCACGAATTAAATTCATACCAGTTCTTACTATATGAGTCACTGTAAACCTATTTCTTGCTGGCCAACGTGAATGTAGCGTCTCGCAGTAAAGTGTGCCCATTTCTGGCTGTCCATCACCATTCAGTAATAAATGGAGACTCCCCGGTTTGTTGCTTGGCCGTCTAAAGAGAAGAACTACCATTTACGTAGCTTGATCTATGAACGATGAACGGCCGTGCCAGGCCTAAAAGTAATCGAACGGTGGAAAGGTACGGCCTGATCTGTGATGCTATTAGCGGCAAAGGAGTGACGTCCGATAATTAGGACGCAGATATTTGTAATCCACAATTGGAAGGCCACGGTAGCGTGCAAGAAGTCATTTTCACAAAATCGGTGACACTTGATACGCAGATGGTAAATAGGAATGATAATCAGTGGAGGAAAAGCGTTAATCAGTTTCCAGAAGCGAGAAATCTTGTCAACTTGAGAAGAAATAACAGCAGTGACACTTGCCTGGCAAAGATTCTAACAAAAGTTTGCTTTCTTTCTTTCTTTCTTTCTTTCAGTTTCACACTTTCTTTCTTTCTTTCTTTTTCTTTATTTTTTTTCTCACTTTCTTTCTTTTTTCTTTATTTCTTTCTATTTCTCTCTCCCTCTTTCTTTCTTTCTTTCTTTCTTTGTTTTCTCTTTCTTTCTTTGTTTTTCTTTCTTTCTTTCTTTCGTTTTTCTTTCTTTCTTTCTTTCTTTCTTTCTTTCTTTCTTTTTTCTTTCTTTCTTTTCTCTTTCGTTCTTTCTTTTTCTCACTTTCTTTATTCTTTCTTTCTTTTTCTCTCTCTTTCTTTCTTTCTTTCTTTCTTTCTTTCTTTCTTTCTTTTGTCTTACGGCCATATCACGTTGAAACACCAGTTCTCAGCCGATCACTAGTCAAGCAACATCCAGCCTGGTCAGTACCTACCTAGACAGGTGACCACTTGGAAATACCACGTGGTATAATCTTGGATGTGTGGGTGGCGTAATGAACAACGGCTGACAGTTGAAAATCGGAGAGCTGAGTTCCAATTCCAATCGTTTTTGTTACATTCACTTACCTTGGGAATGGTATGAACTCATCTCTTCTCACCCAATTATATTTATCAAGTAAAGTTTTTATCAGTAATTCATTATTATATTTAAAGAAATTCCTACCATTTTAAATAATTGCAAAAGGTTGATAAACCGTAAAAATCAACAAATTATTGTTCGGTTTTATATTTTTTCTGTCTACTTTTTCTTTTTTTTGTTTTTTTATTCTTTTAATCTGTTCTTTCTTTGAAATTCTCAATTTAAGATTTTCATCCATATATTTTTCAGACGCTAGTTTTAAATGCAATATAAACGATAGATTCTTCGGTCTTCTTGCGTTGTCCGAATCTTTAAGATGAAGTACAATCCCATTTCTTTTTATTGACACCAACCATCTGATCATCGTGTCTTCGATATTCCAATTTACGTTTACATTCAGTTTGTAGAAACTACTTTGCGATAAATAATTAAAATGTAATAACGAAGCCGAAGAACATATCACTTGAAACTTTTTTTTTTAATTCGCATACCGTATTTTCCGGTTTACAAGACTCTGCGGCTTGGAAGACGCACCCTAACATTAGAAAGAAATTTCTAAGAAAAGAAAAAAAACTCATTCTCATACAACAAGACATTCACCATGTGTCCTTAACATACTGGCGACACATATTGTTTATATTAATCACTCGTCCGATTTTATTTGTATGGCAATGACATACTGTCAAGAGCAGAAAGGCTCCCGCCGCTTCTAGTAAACAGAGTATGTTTAAGCTTGTGGCTCGACTCCAGGAAGGTTTATTATCTTGGAAATACTTGTAATAGCTAAGTACTGAGATTACATCATATAAAACGGCTGAGTTAGATATATAGCTAATATTATAGTTCAATGACTCAACATACAAATCCACGACTCTATCAGTCACAATAATTTAGATGACTGCCCAAGCTGACTTGAGCCTGGACGTTGCCTTACATTCGTCTTGAAAGACGCACACGTACTTTTCAGGATATTTTTTTAGGTAAAAAGTGCGTCTTGTAAGCCGGAAAATATGGTATATGCAAATCGTTAAAAGAAATACAGAATGATGAAAACAATTCCGCTCAGAACTTTAGACAATTCAGGAAGGCAAAAGAATAGATCGATCTTATGTAGCGATATATGATGATACTCATTAAAGGAGCTGAAGAATGACCTTTTTATTGGGCGTGATAGCTGAAAGCATTTTCAGGTCGTCATTCTCATCTTTGATCAGTGTCGATGAAAATATTTCCGTTTAAAAGGGTGAACTGGCAGTTGTGATTTATAACTTTTTCTAAACAAAGTGGAAGAAGTTTCATTTTTTTCTCAATAATGTTCACTCTGTACAAGGCCCAAGAGTCACTCGAGGTAGACGGTTACATTTTATGAAGGTATATGTGGAATATAATGGTTAACTCTAAGCTTGAACAGGTTAAGATTATAGTGATCGGGGAAGCATCCCCTTCGGAGTCGGTTCCACAAAGCAGCGGTTTGTGGGAAGAAACTGCTTTTTGGGGAACTTGCATCTCACCAACGGAATACGAACGGAATGAGGATGGCTCGCTTGAATGGGCGTGGCATGGCGCGTCTTAGCCGGGAAGGTCTTGAACTTGTGGAACTAAGGAATGTACAGGGTGTTTTGAATGTCTTGTCCCCTCTTTACCAAAAAGTAATGAGAACAATAGAAGAACATGTAATACAGTAAATACAAAACACATTTACTGGTTTCAGTTTATTCTCTTACATTGACGCTGTCACATATCGAGAAGGTCTGTAAAATCACCATCACTTTCTGAAATAGAAAATTATATAATCTACCAGTGACAAGACTTTCGGACCACCCTCTACTATATTTCAACAATCTTTAGTTCATCGCGATTGGCGCAAATTAAAATGAGAACTGCTTTGAACCTGTCCTAATTGGCGCTTAAGGCACGGGGCTTTCCTCTCCGAGCGAACACCCCTTCATCGCGATTGGCGTAAATTAAAATTAGATCTGCGCTGAGCCTGTCCTAATTGTGGCTCAAGGCACGAGGCTTCCCTCTCCGAGCGAACACTCGTTCATCGCGGCGCAAATTTCGGGTCCGTTCGGTGACTAAAGAGGAACCATTTTATACGCTAACCAGTCCACCATGGTAAGCGTTCTAAGGAGGGGCCCTATTTGACATTCTTCGCTTTCTAGTAGCAGCCGTCCTTTTGACAATTTCAATAAATCAAACAACACACAGACGAAACAACAAAGATAGTCCATCCTTGCTGCATGGGAAGCCGTTGGTATAAATGCTTATAATTTATAACAGAAGCCATTGGTTTATACCAATGGCTTCCCATACTTAATACTTCTCGTTTTCACTCGCGCGTGGTCATGTGTGACGTCACGAGCTGCTACGCGATTTTCGCTTCCGCGTCTCATATACACGAGTTTATTGTTACTTTGAAATTTTTCATGCAACAAAAACAGACTATCATTATTTTTGTCCGTGTGTTGGTTGATATATCGAAAAGTAATTGTCATCTTTGATAATGGCTTATGTAAGCCGAAAGCTTAGATTGGATTTAAACATGTATCAATATGGTGATTTCCTTTCGTCTTTCAATGATAATGTGATTAAGCTTATCAGACAATATGAAAGGAACTTAAAATAAATAGACAAAACTTGTCTATATTATTTAATGAAACATGCAACATTATATATATATATATATATATATATATATATATATATATATATATATGAATGAATGATATTTCTGTGTACATATGTATTAAAACGGAAATATGTATGTGCATATTTGTATGTAAATTATATTTATGGCTTATATTGTAGAGTATTCGTGTATAGATATGTTTAAGGCGACATGGCAATAGGTCTCCACCTATCGTAGACTTACGTTAAGGTTAATAGTACATGTTTATGCAGGCCTTTGTCCTTGTTTTGGTGTCAGGAATCAGCCCGCAAAGTTCGTAAAAATATTTCTGAAACACACACACTACACACACACACACACATATATATATATATATATATGATTTATTTTTATATATATATTACTTATATTTTTTATATATTTTTATATATATTTTTATATATATTTTTATATACATTTTATATATATAAATATATATATATATATATATATATATATATATATATATATATAATATATAGCCTTGGCCAAAATTATGGAGCACCAGTGAAAAATCGAAATTATGATTCAAACTTATATATTTAAAGGTTAAGAATAGTGGAGTAAACATTAATAACAACAATTAATATTTGGTATGTCCTCCTTTTGTCTTTATAACAGCTTTTATTCGATTTTGCATATTATTGACTAAGTTGTTGCAGGTGGTAGGATCTATTTTCTGCCAATCTTCATGAAGTTTGACCTCTAATTCTTTTTTTGATGAACATTTGTGCATTCTCACTCTTTTCCCTAAATGGGACCACAAAGTTTCAATGGGATTTAAGTCTGGGGATTGAGGGAGCCACTTCATCACTGTAATCCTTTTTTCTTAAACCAACCGATTGAAACTTTTGACGTATGGCATGGAGCATTGTCTTGTTGGAAGATTACATCACTTGGAATGTTATTATTAAATATTTTAGTCAAAGAGGTTCGGTAAACCTGGTCCAGCATGTTAGTATAAATTGTGGAGTTCATTCTGCCCTCACATGTGTACAACATTCCAGTGCCTGAAGAAACCATGCAGCCCCAAACCATTACGCTTCCTCCTCCAAATTTTACAGTTGGAACCACACAATCAGGATGAAATGCTTCTCCTTCCCTACGGCGAACATAAACCGTTCTGATGAAAAAAAAAAAAGAATTTGTTACAATTTTTGAATAAATGTTATGGATGTGTATTCACATAAAAATTTCAATTATTACATCCAAAGTTTAGGAAATAGAAGCTATTAACTTACCTCAAAGTTACTTTCGTCAGACCAAACAATTTTGCCCCAATCATCAGGTGTCCAATTTTCATGGTTTTTTTGCAAATTCTAGTCGTTTTTTCTTGTTGGCCTGAGACAAGTATGGCTTCTTCCTGGCTTTGCATCCTTTTAATCCCACTTCTAATAACCTTCTTCTCACTGTTCGAGCTGATATATTTTTGTTTGCATCCTCCCTAAGTTCAGCAGCAAGCTCTGAAGAACTTTTCCTCCTATCTGCAAGGGATGCTCTTTTCAAAGATCTGTCTTCCCTGGCGGTTGTAGACTTTTTACGGCCTTGTCCTTTTCTGTTTTTGAAAGATTTTGTTTCCTTGTACCTTTTAATCGTTGTTTGAACCCCCTTCCTTGAACATTCCATCATCCTGGCAATTTCTACCTGAGAATATCCTTCACCAGATAAGGCAACAATTTGTGCCCTTTTACTCTCTGAAAGCTGCTTCTTTGGAGGCATTTTCAATTAAATATACACTGGTAGGAATCAAATATTACCCGAAAATTACGAAACAACCTTTAGTATGACAATAAATCATTTTGAATATTGGAATGAATTTAGTACGAAACTCAGCTAAAGCTCTTGAGAGAGGCTTTAAAGCAAAAAAAAATACTACAATCTACTGTTAAATATTTTACATTTGCTCTCAATTGTTCACTGTACGATTCTTAACCTTGAAATACGTAGGTTTAAACTATTATCTCAAATTTTTATAGGTGCTCCATACTTTTGCCCATGGCTGTATATATATATATATATATATATATATATATATATATATATATATATATATATTATTTATATATATATATCAAAATTTCGTTTCACCATTGAAAGTGAAGTCTGAAGATCCAGAGAAAAATAAAATTCTCTAGTGAAATAAATTATAAAACTATTGAGCCTTAAAGTGGTCAGTTTTTCTTTAAATTAAATTATTCGCTCTGACTTAACATTGAGCTCTTACGATTTCATCCTCCTTGAGATTATCCATACAGATTACTAAGATTTTCGTTACTTAACTATATATATATATATATATATATATATATATATATATATATATATATATATATATATATATACAGTGTATATATATATATATATATATATACAGTGTATATATATATATACAGTGTATATATATATATATATATATATATATATATATATATATATATATACGGAGTGTGATAGGTAGGTTTTCCGCATGCGCGTTGTTTGCTTTTGATTTTGTCGACTGCACATTATAGTAGGGTTGGACATCGTCTGTGAGAAAAAGGGCACCATGGCACAATTCCCCAAGCCAGAATTCTGGAAATGGCATGCTGTACTAAGTGGCATTCGCACCGAAAGATTCAATGGTGATATTTGGGTATTTGGGTGTCAGTCTGCGAACAGTGCTGAACAATCGGAAAGAGTTGGTGATTACGAAGGTGTTTGGAGTGATGGCGAAGTTATGCCTCTATACATCTTCCCAAAGGCCTCACTCAACACGGAGGTTTACATCAAGTGCCTTGAGGAGGTAGTGCTGGCCTTGTTCAAGAGCATCGCTGCTAGAAGACCCTATGCCTGACAACAGGACACTGCACCATGCGACCCAAGCAGGAGAACAAATTCATGATTGTCAGACAGTTTCTGCGACCCCTTACATCTGACTGCCTGACTCCCTAGACTGCAACCCGTTTGATTATTATGTGTGGGGTGCAGTTAAGCGAGAGACTAACAAAACTCCTTGTAGAACACCAAAGATGAAATGAAGGCAATTATTAGTTTATATTTTTTGGGGCCATAAATACTGTTTACTTGTTATTCAACATTTAGTACTTTCGGCTATTTTTTAGTCGTTATCAAGGATGTTTTTTTTCTTTTTAATTTTTAACTGTGTATTTTCATTTATATATATATATATATATATATATATATATATATATATATATATGTATCTATAGCGATAGGAATGTTGTCAGTACGTTCTTGTCATGGTCATTATTGATATTGAATGTTGGCTGTTTTAGACTTTTTTTACGCGTGGGTGAGACTATTGTATTTATGCTGCGTACGAAATTTGGTAGTTTTCCAGGTATATTCAAATGGACCCTAATTGAGTTATGGCCCGAGAGATGTAATGTGAATCTTCATGAAAATTATGTAGTGGAATGTCCAATGTAATTATTCATGAGTTTGCTTTAAAGTGCATGTAATTACAAAAGTAATATTGTTCCTCTGTGTGTGCGTATATATATATATAGATATATCTATATATCTATATATATATATAAGTGAAAATTGAAGTCACCACTTAGAGGCAACAGGGGGTTTCAGGTTAGACGCAATCGTCAGGCCACGAGTGCTGATGATTGCTTCTAGCATGAAACAGCCTGTCGTCTCTAAGTGTTGACTTCAATGTTGACTTTTATATTTACACACGCTTTATCCCATGAATATAGCACACCTTAAGAGTATATTTCTTCATATATATATATATATATATATATATATATATATATATATATATATAATATAAAAGTGAACATTGAAGTCGACATTCAGAGGCGACAGACTGTTTCATGCTAGACGCAATAATCAGGTCTGAAGATTGCATTTAGCATGAAACTGTCTGTCGCCTCTGAGTGTTGGCTTCAGTTCTTACTTTTATATTTACATACGCTCTATCTCTGATATTGGGCATTTTATCCAGTATATATAGAATGCCTAAAAACTATATTTCTTCATATATATATATATATATATATATATATATATATATATATATATATATATATATATATATATATATATATATGTTTCATTAAATAATATAGACAGGATTTGTCTATTTATTTTAAGTAAGTTCCTTACATATTGTCTGATAACCTTAATAACATTAAGCAGACTATCATTATTGTTTTGTCCGTGTATTGTTTGATATATTGAAAAGTAATTGTCATCTTTGATAATGGCTTGTGTAAGCCGAAAGCTTAGATTGGATTTAAACATGTATCAATATGGTGATTTCCTTTCGTCTTTCAATCATAATGTGATTAAGCTTATCAGACAATATGAAAGGAACTTAAAATAAATAGACAAAACTTGTCTATATTATTTAATGAAACATGCATTAATATATATATATATATATATATATATATATTAGGTTGTGCAAAAATAATGTCGTTTTTTGACGATTTTTTTGATTATCGTTCACCCATTTATCCAACTTTTTTGAGTTCCCTATTTGCTTTAAATGGCGAACGACTGTTGAGTGGTCGACCTCGAGTTCAACAGCAACTTCTCGTGTGGTTTTGCGAGGATCGGCTTCAATTAAGGCTTTCAAATGTTCGTTATCAACCGCAGTCGGCCGGCCGCGACCGTCTTCATCTTCGAGGCTCTCGTCACCATCGCGAAATTTCTTGAACCACCGTTGTGCCACACGTTCGTTAGTGGTTCCTGGGCCAAACGCATCATTGATATCACGGGCTGTCTCGGCAGCTTTTCGGCCTAGTTTGAACTGGAACAAGAAAATCGTGCGGATTTGAATTTTGTCCATGCTGTCGAAAAGCCTGCAAAAAAATGAATGAAGAGATTGAGAACGGTAACGAATAACACGATTCGATAGAGCGAAAAACGCGCTTCAAAATGATATATAACATGGCTATATATATCAATGAATTAATTCAGAAATCATATATAAAAGTAACATATGTGAAAAAACGACATTATTTTTGCACCAACCTAATATATATATATATATATATATATATATATATATATATATATATATTGTTTACCAGTAGCATGATTCGGAATTTCATACGAAACACACTCTTCAGGTGTGGGTAGAGAGTGACCATTACATCATTTAAATTTAAAAAAAAATATATGGTTAATGCAATGTTGGCAAGGTCTATATATTATATGGGGTTTACTGTATTTTATTTTAAAAATATATGCTGCATTTAAAATAGACGGGATTGTTATTTTATATATTTATAAAATAAACAGGGATAAATATTTTATTCTGTATTTAAATAAACTGGGATTAATGGCATTTATTACCAAAAAATTATATTAAAATAGATGGACCTAAAATTATAGGGGAAAAAAATTATTTAAATTTGGAAATAATAGTTCTTATTTTACAAATTCCCAATACTAAATAAAAATTAATACTTTTTTTTCTCTAATTCGCACCTGAAGATTGCATTGTGCAGGAAGCTTTGAGTCATGCTCCCGGTGAGGAATAATATCTATATTTATTAATATTAATAGCTCTGCTATTTTACATTGGGCACTGTTTAATTAATAACAGCACTCAGTTCCATTATAATATTTTTTTTTACCAGAGCCCTTTTAAAGGACTCCGGATCATCAGATAGCACTTCCAAAAATGAAACGAAAAATGAAATGAAAATTGAATACGTAATCCCAAGCGGGGTGTAATCAATGTAATCGATTGACATTGAGCTTTCAGGATTTCATCGTTCTTGGGATTACCCATACGGATTACCAAGTTTTTCATAACTTATATATATATATATATATATATATATATATATATATATATATTTGGTCATAATTTATTTTGTGAATATTGTCACATTGATCTCTTCAGATTGAAAGTTCTTAATAAATGGAGACAATTCATCTGGAAAAATATTATCAACAATACATTTTTGAAAAGAAAAATTTTTATCATAAATAATTTTTTGAAATTTTACCAGCAATACATATTTTTAAAAAAATGAAAAATTTTGTTGGCATTAAATAATCCACTGAGGTTGATATGTCGTAAAACAAAACAAACCAAACTAATCTATGATTTATTTAATGCTCGAGTCTAAATAATTTGAACACAATTTTATGGCTTCAACTAAATATATGACATTGTTGGTCGAGTATTGTCCGTCTTTATTTATATAAAAAATTTATTGCTGGTATTTTTACTAGTAAATGTATTTTTATACTTTCATAGTGTTTTGTTGGGGAGCCACTATTTGCCCATAGATAGGATTCTAAATCGAGTTCAGAGGTGGACCTGTGAACAACAGAAATTAAAAGGTGTTTTTACGCTTCTCAAAACCTCCAAACTCCCGATCAGCAGCCTTGCTGCCGGGTGTAGTTTATTGTCATCCACAGGAATAAACCCTTAGTGATCGCTTCAACTGTTTTTCGTCGTCCGTGATCTTTCGAAAATGGGGTCCCTTTTCGATTACACCGTGTTTTCTGCGTCCAGCCACAGCTATTAACCCAAGAAACGTCGGCATCTAAAACGCAATCCTGATTAAAAGCACAACGCAACACTAAAATTTGTGCTGAAGCAGTAAGCAATATATATATATATATATATATATATATATATATATATATATATATATATATAAATATAAAATGTCGAAAAATATAAGAAATAATGATTTTGATTCATTAGCAATTATTTCATTTTTGTTTTTACTTTCGATGGGTTGGTGGCGGGTTCGTTTGTTCGGGTTGAGATTAAAGTAACTTCCATTATTAAATAACATTTATTTATAAAGAAGGCAAACACCTTCTCCATTTATGTGTTACAGTTGATTGAAAATCTGAATGCAGATTTGCGTTGGCAATCGACCTGCAGTTGATTAAATTTGATTAAGCCGCTTACATCGGAAATAAATCGAGCTAAGATTACAAAAAAACAGATAAAAAAAAAGAAAAAAAAAGAAGAAATAAATCCCGAAAATAAACGGAATTCAATATAATTTGAAAAATTCTCTTCAAGTAGGTTTGTTCCCTACCTTCCCACAAGAACCCACCATCACATCACACGGCATACACACACACACACACACGCACAAAAAAAAAAAAAAAATAAAAATAACTTTTTCTGGTTTTGCTTGTAAGATTTAATTAACTTGGTGTGTCAGGATCAAGTATCGATTGACTGATTATTGGAATGATAGAACTTACTTTTGATCGGAATCGATTTTGGCAATGATTCCTTACAAGAAAAAATCTTGATGAGACAAAATAAGCGCACATCGGTTGAACTCACTCTACAAATATATATATATATATATATATATATATATATATATATATATATATATATATATATAGATGACAATAAGAAAACCGTAATAGTTGCCAACGCGTTTCGTCCAATGTGGACTTTCTCAAGGCAAAAAAAGAAATGAATTTATTTAAACAAAGTAACTAATAATAACAAAACAAAATGTCCTTAGCAACTGGAAGAATTTAGAGAACGCTATTTTCATACTGTTAACTGAAAATTACTGTCACGCGTGGAGATATTGTTTTTATTGCTGTGTTGACGGATTCAACCATTTTCTTTCGATTTCACGATATTGTTGTGTACGCTTGTTTGGGAGAGTAGTAATTCTGTTAAGAAAGGTGAAATAGGGAAAAAGCCTGGGCGTAGATTAATATTTGGGTAACAACAATATCGTGAAATAAAAAAAAACAACAAGAAAATAGTCAGCCATAAATACAGACTGATATGGAGGTACAGGACGACGCCTATTGTCTTCGCCTATTGCTTACGCCTATTGCCTACCACTACGACGAGGACCAGACCATTACGGTTACCTGCTAGATTCTCCTACCCGGTTACAGTAGTCCAAAACCACTTTGCTACTTCGAACAAATATATCCCTTTCCGGGACATATCAGGGATAACGGCCTGAGGTAGCCAGTCCAGGTTGACCAAACTTGTTTGGCGAAATATCTTCACCGGCGAGAAATTCCCGGTCATATTTACGTCGTTACCTATCTGCGCGACTTTGAGTGAGATCTCTTTTTGGGATAACGGCCTGAGGTAGCCAGTCCAGGTACATCAAACTTGCTTGGTTAAATACCTTCACCAGCGAGAAATTCCCGGTCATATTTACGTCGTTACCTCTATTTTCCGCACCGCTGAGTAGCAGCTGTTTTGGGATAGCGACCTGCGGGAGCCAAATGATGAGCAACAAACTTGCTTAGCAAAACAAACATAAATAGACGTAGTAAATATTTACGTTATTAACGTTCGGAATAATTTCTGGTTTTCAGATATCTAACGATTTGGATAACATTCAAGGAATTTTGAATGAAACCCTTTATTTAATCTCTTACGAAACGATAGTTTAGTGGATTAATGTGTTCATTCGTTAATTTGGTGACAGTAATTGTGTTTCCAATCCCTGAACCAAGCAGTGGAAACAGGGCTTGCAATAACTGATCAGTAGTACCCTCCCCCATAAAAACAAAACAAACTGGTAAAGAGCTAGTGATGGACAGTGAAATGAGAAGAATTAACACCCATAGATTAATAGATTTGAAATCCATTTGAAAGTTACCCCGCTCGATAGACACATGAAAGCAGCAGCTTTAGAAACCCATCACTAAATTTGTTTAGGCTACAAGAGGTCGTTGGTAAGATCTTTTAGTGAATCCCAACAAGGACAGGCAACATTTCTATGTAAGTAAATTCTGTTTTGATTGAGATTTTCCCCGGGCAGTGTTCGCGTTAGAGTTTTACCTGTGCGCATGCGCGCGCGTGTGTGTGTGCTTCCGTGCTGTTGAAAGGTTTTATCAATTTGAAGAAAAAAAAAAGCACTTGATCAAAAACGGAATCGTTTTTGTGAAATGAAATTCAGTCTTCATAAAAAATCTTGGTTAAATACTTCGTTGCCTTAGTAATTTATTGATTGGTTCGTTTTTTTACTGCTTATCAACTCTTTTTTAGGTTATTTAAAGCCAGAAAATATATCTAAATTTTAAGATTTTTTTTTTTTTTTAGATTTACCGATACAAGTCCTACAAATTAACACATACGTAGGGTAAAGATTATGTGGATTCATGCCTTCCCCAAGTATATCTGCGTCTATTTTTAATTTGGTTCTCTGGTTAACAATCTCGTGCCATTATCCATTATACTACCCGAAGGCAGGCAGCTAGGCAGGCAACAGCCGGGCGCGAGACACAGGCAGGCTTCAGTGTGCGCTAGAAAGACGGGGGCGAAGACCGGCGGCCGGGGGCAGCGGCGGCCGGGGGCAGCGGCGGCCGGGGGCAGCGGCGGCCGGAGGCAGCGGCGCCCGGCGCCCGACCCGACCGCCGGTCTGACCCGACCGCCGGTCTGACCCGACCCCCGATCTTCGCCTTCGTTCGCCGTCGCCGGATGTGTGTCGTGCGCCTCGGCCGGACCGCCGCAAAACCTCTCTGTCGATGATTTGTCTGCCGCCGTTCACCGCTTAAGGCAGGGCGGCGCCAGAACGGGCAGCTGCCAGCCAGCCGCCCGGTCTTCGGCGGCCTTCGTTCGCCGTCGCCGTCGCCGGACGCGCGTCGTGTGCCTCAGCAGTGGTTGGCGTGAAAAGTAAACGACCAAAGTGCCGACTTTGGAAAAAATTTCAGAAAATGAAATTCGAAAATGTAAATAAACCCATATATCAAGGTACCTACTAGGTTTAACATTGATTAATTTCTGTGATCGTATGGAACCAATGTTTCAGCGCGATATCACCGTAAGCCTTGCTTTATTAAAGACTAGCAGCAGAGCCCGACGTTGCCCCGGGATGTAACAGTAAGAGATAGATCAAGTATCGACCATCATAAAGACTGAAAAATAAAATTCACAAAGATTATTGTTTAAGGTTGACGGCCACGCATGCCTTAATTATTATTATTATTTTTTTTTTTTTTTTTACGAATTGGTCAGACCCAAACTCAAACAAAAACATTGTTTTCAATCGTTATGAGTTTACCGATTGAATAGAATTTTATTATAAACAATTGTCTTGTAAATGGAATTTTTAAAGCATTCTGAATGTAAAAATAAAGAAAAACGTGTGCAAGACAATAAGAAACACTACCTGCCAAAAAAAAAGTGAAGTTTTGTTGAAATCGGTTGAAAAATGTAGGAAATCCGATCCCATATATAAACGAGCACACACACACACACACACACACACACACACACACACACACACACACACACAACCAACCAACCAACCTGGGTGAATTATAATAAGTATATAACTCGAAGTGAGTTGTCCCCCTTTCATTAATTCCTCTTAATCGTGTTTTCAAATTGATTTTATGCAAAAACAATTGTGTTTTTCCAATTTTTGGCGCTGTCAGAACCACCGCAAGGTAATTTTACGTAGTCCTGTGACGTTTTGTTGAAATCGGTTGAAAATTGTAGGAAATCCGATCCAATATATAAACGTAACACACACACACACACACACACGCGCGCGCAATCTGCGTTTTATAATAAGTAAGATTTATCGTGTATATCTGTTAATTCTATTTTGACTGAGAAGTAGAATTATATCCTGGAATCCTATCCTGGAATCCTATCCTGGAATTATATCCTGGAATTACGTGGCGTACGTTTTTCGTTTTCAATTCTTTGAGTGAATTTCATCGCCAGTCACTATTATATCCTCAAATGATTTTGTTTCGCGTCGGGAAAGACAAACGTTTAAGTACTGATTAATGTTTGTTTCCTTGTATCCATGTGGAACGCATTTCGCTGACGCCTGGATTTTCCTCGGGTACGCCAGCGATGTAAGAGAATGAAATGATTGTAGAAGCAGTAAAGACAAGAGGAAGCGTTAAAGAACTTGCAGGTTTTTATTAACGTTATGCAAATTTTAGCTTTTGGAAGTCTTATTCCAGTCTAATAATCCCTTTTGGCCGCCTTTGTCTAGTTCCATAACTGTGATAGGGTTAGAAGTTCGGTAGGAGAATTGGGTGAAGCGAGTTCGAATTTCGGTTGAGAGCGTTGCATTCATTTTCACACAAAATACTCTTGAAAAATGTATGGATCTATCCCCCCACACCAGAAACAGAACAAACTAGACACTGCAGCCGTGATTGGCAACCCGTATATAAGAAGGCCATCAGAGCCGTATATGGCTCTAACAGGGCACATAACTGAACAACATGATGAGTTTGTCTATATTTCTGAGATGAGATATTATAATTAATTACATTGTTAATTTTTTAATAGTATTTGACCATAATTTTATTTTCTATTTCCACTAGGAGTACCAGTAGTATTAATATTACCATGATTTCTTTTACTTATATGAAACATTGTCAAACTTTACTTTTTGATTTACATTATTCACATTGTTCGGACTGTTGTCCTCACTTTTATTGCCATGTTCACGACGTTTCAGTCGTTGTACGTCCGGTCTTTCTTTAGGTGGTTGGGATTCTATCCGGCCCAGTAGATAAAAGCGTTGGTTGAATCCAGTGACTTGACCCAAAGAGTTTTGAGTTAAATACGTGGCTACGGCAGTGGTGAACAAAAACTTGGAGAGCTGAGTTAAAGGGACATAACTGAGACACTCAAAAGAGTCACGGCACGTGGAACTAGAACAATCAAATTCGACGGGAGAAAGGTTAGAAATTCCAGTCACCTGAAGAAGGCCGGGGCGTACAACGGCCGAAACGTCGCGAGCATGGCAAGCTTGTCGATCCATAAAAATAGCTTCGTGGAATAAAGTGTTGGTTGGTGAAATTGGTGACATAGTAATAGTGAGTTCAATCCCTGGGTCGGGCAGTGTATTTGAACTAAGTGGAAAGGGGGCGAGTAGTCATGGTGCAGTTCTAAATAAGAACTAAGCGGGATATCCGTAGACAGAACGAGAACAATCTAACTCTGTAGATTAAATAAAGGGTTCAGTTCGAAATTCTCTGAAGGTTACCCGGCATCGATAAGCATCTGATGAAGTCAAGAGTGCAAAACAGCCGAAACGTTGTAATAATAACAACAAAGGAGAGGACAACAGTTTGTATGCTAATAACGAGCAGTCATGCTAAAGATGAAATATCACACTGGTTTGTTGTGTGTTTTCAAGTCGAAACAATTCTAATGGTGAACCTCTGATACGGCTGCTGTATTTGAATACAGATGGCTGGATGATCGCAGTTTTTCATCCCCAGCAAGGCAATAAAGCCACTAAGATGCAAGGGGGTGACTGAGTGTTAGAGAATGTGAGAAAAACTACAATAAAAGAACAAGATTGAACGTCCATTTATATTTTGAAATATTAAAGTTGACTGGGAAGCAAGAATCTGGAAGAGAACACCACAAGCGAAAAGTGCGAGAGAAGAAACTGTTAGCATAGAACTTACGGTTCCATTTAGCCATTTCAATGGTAAAACGAAATCTGACTGACAATCCGGTAGTCCGATGAAATGTTTAAAGTCTAGCTACCATAGTGTAAAGCTTATCAGAAAAATTACCATGAAAATATTTATAGAAAAGTTACAGGGAAGATATGCTATGGCAGTGCAGGACCCACTGAAACCGAGATGCACTGATAAAATTGTAGATTCTTCTTTGTTTTTTTATCCAGAATCTCGAAATGCATAGCATCATCAGCAGACCAGACGTGGCAGCAATATTCACTAACCTGATCATTTCTGTACGTGACTGACAATCATGCAGTCTGTCTTTAAAACAATGAGATACAATACGATGAGCGGGGATCCATTTTCTATAGTACTTTTTTTCTCTCTGTTGCATTCAGGTGAGGAGAGTTAAAGTTATGGCCTGATGTCTAAAGACCGAGATATCCGGCAATGATGAATGGAATCCCTGCAAGAAAAGACCAAAGATTATATTTAAAATTGTAGAGTGTGAAGAATAAATATTCATAGCTAATTGGCTATTATTATCGTTATCTCTCTCTCGTATATATATATATGTATATATATATATATATATATATATATATATATATTTCACTCCAAGCAAGAAAATAAAGCCACTGGGACGCAAGAGGTTACTGAGTGTTAGAGAATATGTTAAAATATATACTATTAAGGAGAGAGGACAATAAAAGGAAAATAATTAAGAAAACAGAAGATAACGATTGACATTGCATTTAAATGTTTGAAGATCAAAGTTGAGTGGGAAGGAAGAAGCCGGAAGTAACAAGTGCAAGAGAAGAAACTGTTAGCATAGAACTTACGGTTCCATCTAGCCATTTCATCTCTAAAATGATGAAACCTTGCCGCGAATCTAGTACTGTACTTAATCTCATAAAGTCAAGATACGTCAGAGGAAAGTTCATTAAAACGGTTACTACGAAAGTCTTTATAGAAAAGACATAGGGAAGCTAGGCTATGTCGGTGGCAAAGTGACTAAAGCCGAGATGCCAGGTCAGAGCTAATTCATTGCATATTAGGCTTTGGATTTTATCAAAATCCAACTTTTTTTTCTTAGAATCCCTAAATATATAGCAGGAAAATTAGATGCGATTGCCAGAGATCATCTGTTCTATCTTCTATCCGATCAGCCCCGTTCGTCTCTCCTCGGGAATAAAAAATACCCCTCCCCACAAAAAAAGAAAAAAGAAAAAAGATACCGCTTATTCTTCAGAGAAAATTGTTTTTAAAAGCACAACTGACAGGCTGACATATTGTTAGAAAAGTTTAAAATATTTAAAAAATAATTTGGTCTTTCCGCTTAATAATAACATAAACATTTTGACGAGAAAATTTGTCTTTATTAAGTTTGGGACATTTTTTCACGATGGCATGTCCTTTTTCAGTGATTCAGTGGAGGCACCTAATCTAAGAGCTCTATTTCATTTTTTGTCCACTCTTCTGTCAAGTTAATTTAATGCTAATTCTGGGGGTGGCTTCAAACTTTTGCAATGTAATGTGTGTGTATACATATATATATATATATATATATATATATATATATATATATATATATATATATATATATATATACGCTGAAAAAGGCATACCATGATGAAAAAAATGATCTAAATTTAATAAAAACAAATTGTTATCGTCAAAATGTCTATGTTATTATAAAGAGAAAAGGAAAAAATTATTTTTTAATAATCTTTCACAATTTTTTACTTCTATCTAAGACGTTCGAAATTTCTGTTAAAAATCTTGTTTTTTTTTGTGTCGACAGTGTAACAGAGTTGGTAATGGAGATTTTCGCGCCGCAGTTTCCGATAAAATAACACATTAATTTTGAAATTCTTGCAAGAATCAAATAATTGTCGGATTTTAATTAAAATTTCGGGATTTATTCACAAATGAATAAATTTATTTTTGAAATTGTTATTTTTAGAAAATCTTCGCAAAAAATATTTTTTTAAATCTGTTAAACCCTACTTCCTTAATTTCATAAAATTTTCTAAATTTTAAAATCGTCAACGAAATGTTTTTATTAGTTAAAGCAGCACTCATTGGAGAGTGTAAACCATCAATTTTTTAAAAACTATTTAAAACGATTTCCTAAAATCTGCTTCAAAACGTAAAATAAAAACAGTAATTATTTAATTAGATAAGCTTTTAATTATTTACTTTATTCGGACTATTGTCCTCATCTTGGTCGCCATATTTATTACAACGTTTCGTTGTACGATCCGGCCTTCTTCAGGTGGTTGGAATGTCAAACTGAACCCTTTATTTCGCCCACTGAGGTAGACTGTTCTAGTTCCACGTGTCATGTTAAATGGATGTCAGTTATCAGTTATATTAATTAATTTCCCTCTGAAAGTTCTCCACTGCCTTAGCTGCCGGGTATTGAACTCACAGTCTTTGGGGCCTGTCACTGCATCTAAGAAACGCCTTTATCCACTGTGCCATGTGTCCCTGAGGACATCTGTGTATGGATTTCTCGGTATTATAAACCTAATGTCTTCAGCCACCATTTTTTACTAGTGCTCATAACACAGATGGGCACGATTTTGATCAATAAGAATGTATAATTACTCTCGAAGCTTAACAGAAGAATCGTGATGAAATAGATTATAAACGAAAATGACATGTTCAAATATATATATATATATATATATATATATATATATGTGTGTGTGTGTGTGTGTGTGTGTGTGTGTGTGTGTGTGTAGAAAAATAGGAAAGAACACGTTAGGTAAATAATCCGGGGTTCTTTAGCATTTTTTTATTTTTAAAATACAGTGCTCCATACAGAAGTAGAGCTTAAATTATAATTATTTAAAAAAATATGATTCCTTCGCTACATAAGAGTTCTCATGTTTCAAAAACTAGAGCCAAAAACCACAATATAATTATTGAAATTAAAGTATCAAGCCCTGTTTCATCCTAAATTTTCGCTTGAGGAAGAAACAGAGCTTGGTACTTTAATTCAATTTAATTTCAATAATTATATTGAGGTTTTTGGCTCTTGTTTTTGAAACATGAGAACTCTTATGTCACGAAGGTATCATATTTAAAAAAAAATAATTATATATATATATATATATATATATATATATATATATATATATATATATATATATATATATTCCAGGATTATTTGCTAACTTATTCAAGATGATCTTCGCCCTCTCTAACCTTCTAACGTTCCGTCATGGAATAACAAGTTGCCTCACACATACGATTTCATTTTCACTGCTCTTTGGACTGTCATATCTGAAACTCCTCTTTCACGTATTAAGCGTCTTATGGATTGGCTTGGATCTTTTCTAATTGATCTCTTTAGCTCTAAATTGAAATAATGTTCCCTGTTGTGACCTCCTGATCCAGTTTTCTTCTCTACTGTTCCCTCTTTTTTAAACTTATTCCCTCTTTTTTTGATGGTTCTTGAATGGACTTTGAAGATGGAAGCCAGAGTATGAATGTTGGTACCATTACCGAATTGCCGTGACTGCTTGCGAAAGAGTGGTTTCCCGTTCTTTTTCCTCTGTTTTGAATTCAGACTAGCCCGTCTCCTCGACTGGATACCAACCAAATTAAGTTAGTCTTAATACATTATTTACCGCATTTTTCGCATGCTAAAACTTTATAAGTATTACGATGCACCATATACCCGTGTGCATATTAATTGAAACAACTTTTCTTTCACCATACAGCCAGTTTTAGACCCACTGCAGTAACAGAGTGTAATTGATTTCTATTTTTTCCTCAGATTAAGTCATTTGCAGTGGTGTGCAGTAATAAGAATCTTTATTTTTTTGGTGGTATCTGATACCGGACAAAGGTTACCATACACTTGCTTATTGGTCATAAGGTCTCTCCAAGTAATATTCAAAGCCACTTTTAGCATGCGAGTTAAGGCTCCATCCAGTTTTTCAATTTTCAGGTAAGGGTCCATAAAATACAATGGACAGCAGTATCAAAAAAAGTATAGCCTTTGAAAGTTAAAATTGATAAGTCTTAAAGCTTATTGTTATACAAGTCAAGCAGACGGACTTTAACAAAATCACAAACTGAAATAAAGAAGACAGTTCATACATTCGACGATAAAAGCCAGTTGGAAACAAAATACACCTTTGTGTAAATTAATATCAAATATTGTACAACTGACCTCTGTGCTACCACTGTATCTACCAGGATTGTTTCAGCAGGCATCAGGTCTATCATTCTGGTAGAAAACGAGGTAGCATAAAGATTAGTGTTTTCAGAATTTCATATCTTAAATTGGCCTACATTTGTCCATTTTGAATATTATATTGAGGTCTCTCTATATTTAGACGTTTCGTTTGGAAAATATCACTTTTCCATAAATGGAATTCATAAAGGACATTTAAAGTATATATATATATATATATATATATATATATATAACCTTGTGTAAATTAATTGAAACAACCGCTTTAGTTTCCTTTCTTTTACCATACGCTTAATTTTAGACCCACTGGAGTGACAGGGTGTAATCGATTTCTGTTTTTTACTCAGATTAGGTCTATTTTCGGGGTGTGTGATGAAATTTGTTTGGTCTTGAAAAATATTGTCATCCGTGATTGCATCAGATTTTTATCACGCCCAGACACTATTGTCTCGAATGTCGATTAGCTGTCCTACTACCATTGTCTGCGATGGACGTTACTCTAAGGAGGCGTATGAAAATCGTAACGCTGCACGAACACACCGGCAAGCCTAACTAGAGAGCAAATCAAAGTACGAAAGACTGGCCTGGAAACTCTCCTGATTTAAACCCAATTGAGAATCTGTTGTCAATCTGCAAGGAACGACTTTGTGGAATGGATATACAAAGCAATAACATTTTTCATTGGAAAAATACGAAAAAGCAGGCAATAACGGAATTGTTCTTTTTGTTTCAATTAATTTGCCCAAAGGGTGTATAATTAGGTACGTAGTTTTTGGGAAATATTTAAGGATTTAATAGCTTACCGTACTAGCAAGTCCAAGTCAACGATTTTATGTTATCATTTTTCTGTCTGTTCCAACAAATCATCACATTTTGATCCTATTATTAAATATTTGTGACTATTATTAATTAGATTTTCAATAGTTTAGTCAATGTTATATCTATTCACATCAGAAACACCTCGTACTTGCCACCCAAAATCACAAGGTGTTTCAACACGCGGTGGGGTATCAGCATTATAACCAAATATGGCGGACGATCAAAACAAATGATCTTATCCATACAAGATGTCTACCATCAGAAAACCGTGCTAAATCGATCTCTTATTCTCCTACAATATCGAATAATGAACAAATATTCAGTAATAATGTCATTTCTAATCATATTGGCGGCCTAGTTGCCAATCTATTAGGGGAATTTTTGACCGAGCCTACAGCCTCGGATACCCCACATTAAATTTGGCCTTGTGCCACATCTGACCGCGTGGGTCGGTTGGTAGATATCCTAGTTGCCAATTTATTAGGCGAGTTTTTGGCCGAACCTACAGTCTCGGATACCTACATTAAATTTGGCCTTGTGCTACATTTGACCGCGTGGGGTGGTTGGTAGATATCCCAGTTGTGAATCTATGAGCAACGCTTAAATTCATGTTGGGATAAAAGCTCATCATAACAGGGAAGCTACGCCACAATCATAATCAGTTACCAGTCTTACTTTGTTGTATTTGTTGAACTTTCTACTAAGAAAGGAGTAAATAGTTTTGTCATCTGCATTGGGAACTGATGAGATCGGAAACATCGATGATGAAGATCAGAAACAGCGTAGATTCAAGGATAGAGACCCGGGAGACATATGCATTAGTGTGAAATGGTCTAGAACCGTGCCCTTTCAACACGAATCTTCAGTACACGATTTTTTAGGAAAGCCAAATATTCGTCCCATGACATCGTAGCTCTTGAGCATACGGAGAAGGCCGGCATGCCAATCCCTTTTGTATTGTACACCGTGGGGTGCAAATTAATTGAAACAACCGCTTTAGTTTTCTTTCTTTCACTATACGGTAGGGTATCAGCATTATAAACAAATAAGGCAGATAGTAGATCAGAGGCATTTGACAATTCCTTTGGAATTAAAGGTAAGCCCAACTGGTTTGTTTCATTAGTAAACTGATGTAATGAATATGCATACACTTGGGTTCCGCCTCACAGTAATATGACTGGGTGGTGTCAGCCATAAATACAGACTGATGTGTAGGTAAAGGACTACGCCTATTGTCTTCGCCTGTTGCCTACGCTTATTGCCTACCACTACGACGAGGACCAGTCCATTACGGTTACCTGCCAGTTTGTCCTACTTGGTTACAGTAGTCCAAAACCACTTTGCTACTTCGAACAAATATATCCCATTCCGGGACATAACATAAACAAAGTGCGATAACAAGGCTCGCTATTCTTGGTATGTAACTGTCAGACTGTATTACGTGGCTGGGGTTACGGCTGAAGATACCGTAGGGTATGCCTACAGGAATGAAAGACTTACAGTACCGGAAGGAAATTACCACCTCTACTCTAAAGATATATTATGATGAAAGTTCTAATTACCATCATATATAATTACCATCGTATATGATATGATTCTAACGGGATATAAGGTATTATTTCATCTGAATGATAACTGGAGGCTTACACATTATATGTCTGGCGTTCATCATTGTTTGTATCTTGTAACTGGGGCACATGATGGTTGGCAGTTAGCCAGAAAATTCGAAAATAAACAAGACAAAAAAAATCTGAAAATAAACCAAACAAAAAGCGGAATTAACTTGACCTTAAAAACCTTTTCTTTTTTAGGGGGGTGGACTTACTTAATTGAATAGAGAGAAGTGTGGGGAGGAAAAAACGAAGTTTATATAAATAATATTATTTATATTGCTCTGTATATAAATTTATACATTGAGCTCTCTTCATGTATTTGACTTTTTAATATTTTTATATTAAAAAAAGATCACCTTGGAATAATTCCTACCACTTACGTTAAGCTCAACTGGTTTGTTTCATTAGTAAACAAAGTGCGATAACAAGGCTGCTACAGAAATGAATGAGACTTACATTAACGGAAGGAAACTGTCACTTGGTTATCATCAATACTTGAAAAACAATATATAAAGTAAAGTCAAAAATTAATCTCACTCTTCTCTAAAGATATATTTGGCGAAAGTTCTAATAATGTTTGACTTATCCTCGTACATGGTATGATATGAACCGGATATACAGTATTACTTCATCTGAATGATAACTGAAGGCTTATATTATATGTCTGGGTTTCGTGATTGATTGTATCTCGTAACTGGGGTTCGTGATAACAGAATCCTCTCTACAATTCGGCGTTCCAGTGCTAAGGCGCAGGATAATTCTTAGGGCGGTTTTTTCAGGATAAATGCGTCTTAACATCCGAAAAATACGTTCACTCATTATTGGATGAAAAATATATGTCTGTCTAAGAACAAAAGATTAACTGAGCCGGAATTTGAACTCAGTTCGGCGACTACACTTTCCACACTAGTTACCGTTTCGCCATAAACTATTTACATCATCTGGCTTAATTTTCTGATTTTATTGGTTGGATGGTTTTATGGCATATCGAAACCTCAGTGGGTCATTTAATGCCATCAAAATTTTTGAAAGAGATTTATAACAATAGTTTTTGTAAAAAAGGTGTGTATGCATACATATATATTTGAACCATTATTCAATTACTTATACTTTTGAGTACAATCAAATGTATTGCTGGTAATTTCTTTTTAAAAAAACATATTGCTGGTAATAGTTTTTTTTTTTTTTTTTTTCAAAAATTAATTTCGGGTAATAATTTTTTCAAAGTATTTCTGGCATTAAAACCTATTTTTACACTTTTATTATGCTTTTTACCTCAGTTTTGGGGTTAACTATTTGCCCATAGCTTGGACCCTAACAGGTGCTACCACCTCAGGTCAGAGTGGACCTGGGAAAACCAGCAATTAAGAGGTGGTTCCACGCTCTTCAAAACCTCCTTATCAGAGGCCCTCCTGCCGGATGTAGTTTATCGTCTTACCCAGGAGGCGGATGTAGTTTATCGTCATACCTGGGACGCCCCATTGGGGGTGGGGGTCTTACCCTTCTGCAGAGGTGCAGTCAGCGTATTCTACAGCCCCAGCCGACACGGCGGTTTTATTGGTTGGGCTTACTGCATAAACCGACTCCGCGTATAGTAGGATACCTGATTTTATTTTATTTCTTTTAACGCCTCCAGAAAAAAAAAATACTTGTTTATACTGCAGACTCTCACCAGAAATGTATAATTTTTAGCGTCGTAAAAGTAAAAAAAGGTACCCCTGTATAATGCGACCGCTATTTTTGCGTAAAAAACGACCATAAAATCTCACATTATACTCGACTCTATACGATATGCCCTTCCGACTACTAACAATCTTTCAGCCTTGGTAGTGACATTTTTTTCTTATTTCATCATTTTTTTATATATTAAGTTTGCTGTCGTCACGAAGGTACGATCTCATTTTTTTTCTCTAGCGCTTCTTTTAATTCATTTCCTTATTTCTGCTTATTATTGTCCAGAAGACCATAATTCTTAAATTTCTTTATCTGATTCTTGATTTCCATTTATTTATTTAATCCTATATCTCTTCAGGACGTAAGCGATCATGCCCCCCCCCGCAAAATATTCCTTTTTTTTTGTTATCTGTCGATTGCCATGGCTTCTTGGGAAGTATAGCCAAGCATTTTCCCGCAGTCTTCTCCCCAGTTTTAAATGCAGAGTTATTCTTCTTCTAGACTGGATGCCAACCAAGGCTATTGTGATCAGTCTACGTTGATATATCTAACTGGGGTAGAAGAGATGAAGTAGTTTCCAAAACGCAAGGGATTGCTCTGGAATTCATACCCGAATCGCTGATTCCATTTTCAGCGCAGTTGTACTTTCTGCAAAATCCCGGTTCCCATATTATAAGAAAAGTTCCGTTCTCGGTTTGTTTATCCATGGATCTTTGTTGGCGGCGAACACATGTGTAAGTATTTTCAGAGTTAAAAGCTGAGAAACTTAAAGTGAAGAACCGTACAGAATGATAAAAAATAAATAAAGTTAACATAACAAAAACGTCAGCTATCCAAGTCAAATAAAATAAAAAATGTTTCCTTGAAGCTAAAATGATTTTGCAACCAACCCAACGCGTTCAGTAATCATTCGTCGCCTTACCATCAGTTCTTGCAATAGAAATTATCAACACATCCGCCGCCACCCCAGCCCGTTCGCGCCCCACCCACTACCAAAATTAAATAAGTAAATAAAACGAAAACTAATTTCAAAATACAATCGCAAATGTCGAACGCAGGAAGTTAAAATTTAATTTTCGTTTGAACAGCGTATTTGCATCTTGCTCCAAATTGTTTAAAAGCGATAGGAACGGACAAAAATATCACGTGACCTAATGGTTCCGAAGCCCCCTAAGCCCGCCCCCCCCTCATCACGTTCATTAAATCATGCTGACTGCACCCGGCTCCCATCGCCTTTCGTTTCACAGGAATCAACATAACATTACTTTGCAATTTGTTTACGCGGTACATGGCCCATTCTCATTGAACTCTGTGAAAGGTGAGCCGACATTGTTCTTCGAGAAAATTACTTTCGTGATAATCAAAACGAATTAAATTTTGGCGGATTGTTTCATTCCAATATTGATTGATCCCCCTCGCCACTCTCACTTTCACCCCAAGAACTGACGTTCGTGGGACGGGTTACTGGAAAAGAATAATTTTTTTTTTTAAAAATTAACGCTAGCCTGTTAAGATGACCATAAAAAATAAATTCCATGAGGTGATCGATATTTTATGGAGGATAACAGTTGTAATGGATTTTTATGAATATTTCGATGCCTATTCACGGTACATCGAAATTTAATAACCGAAGCTTAATCAGGCACAAGGCCTCAATATTAGGAGCATTGGGATGTATCGGAGTAACTAGCATAAGGCTGCGATAGCGGAAGTAACTAATGAGAATCGAACTCAATCTAAACGAATTGCGAGATTAACTCGCTAATCATTGGTAGGACCTCTCCAAAGATATCTACTAAACGTACCTTATTTTGGTATGTACAGAAAGGGCACCCAAAATCTGGTATATACAAGGGTACCTCCCGAAATCTGATATATACGAAGGGTACCCCTAAACTCTGGTATACATATAGGGTGCATCCCGAAATCTGATATATACAAAGGGTACGCCTAAACTCTGGTATACACATAGGGTACCTCCCTAAATCTGATGTACACGAGGGGTACCCCTAAACATGGGTATACACATAGGGTACCTCCCAAAATCTAAAATATACGAAGAGTACCGCTAAACTCTGGAATACACATAGGTTACCTCCCGAAATCTGATGTATACGAAGGGTATCCCTAAACACGGGTATACACATAGGGTACCTCCCGAAATCTAAAATATACGAAGAGTACCGCTAAACTCTGGTATACACATAGGGTACCTGCCGAAATCTGGTATATACGAAGGGTACCGCTAAACTCTGGTATACATATAGCGTACATCCCGAAATATGACATATACGAAGAGTACCCCTAAACTCTGGTATACACATAGGGTACCTCCCAAAATCTGCTATATATATATATATATATATATATATATATACGAAGGGTACCTCTAAACTTTGGTATACACATAGAGTACATCCCTGAATCTGATATATACGAAGGGTACCCTTTAACTTAGATATATACATAGAGTACCCATAAAAATCAGGTATATATACATTTCAGCATTAAATAACCGATAGAGCTTGATATGCCACTAAACAAAATCAACCAACACGAAAGAAATCTTTTAGGACATTAATCTATTTTAAGACATTTTTTGTATTTATACGTTATTTTTATAGATACAAATATTTAAGTAAATGCTCTGTTTTATAATAAACAGTATTAATAACATTTACCGGCCTGAATGTCCGAGAAACTTTCATAGAAAATATTCGTCCTCCGACAGGAATCGAACCTGTATTCTATACGGACCCGTCATATAGCCTGACGTGCTTTTACCGATTGGGCCACAGAGGAGCGTTTCGGTTAGCAAGGTCGATTTTACTGTTTTTAAACTACAATTCTCCATGATTTTCTCTCGTACATTCATATCTGCTCGATGTGTCTCCAAATGTAATCAAATGACGTCATACATTAGGAAATGGACAATTATTTTTAATAGTAGTTTAAAAGAAGTAAAATCGACGTTGCTAACCGAAACGCTCCTCTGTGCCTCAGTCGGTCAAAGCACGTCAGGCTATATGCCGGTTCCGTATAGGATACACGTTCGATTCCTGTCAGAGGACGAATATTTTCTATGACAATTCCCTGGACATTCAGGCCGGTAAATGTTGTTAATACTGTTTATTATAAACAGAGCATTTACTTAAATATTTGTATCTATAAACAGAACGTATAAGCAAAAAAATGTCTTAAAATAATTGTCGGACTTTGTCCATTTAATAATGTGTGACATTAAGCTATGTAATATCCTACAATTTTTTTAAAAAGAAAACAAACTGTATTCTAAAATATGATTTCAACAAAACTACAACGTATAACACACATATCACCACCTCTTGTAATGATGTCCATATAAATATATATATATATACAAAAGCTGAGTATCATCTATTATATATACTCAACTGTGAATCATTCATATTTTTATTACTTCAAAGCTCCCAAGAAAATCAAATTTCGGCTTTAAATGACCCATAAAGGAGTTGATATACCGTTAAACAGACACATCAATCTGATCTAGATAGCGTATTAAAAGATGACAAGGTGCAGCACACAAATCCGAAGGCACACACCGGAATGGCGAAAGCGGTATCTGAAAACGAAGAAAAATGTTCCAAATTTGCACTGGAGAATTTCTTTACAAATGGAAAAAAAAATCGACTGAGATGCGCTTCTCCAGACGCATGTTGAACATACGAATAGACAGAACACTTTTATAACGTGAGAAACTAGAAACAGAAAGCCAGTCATACTTAAAACCAGAATAAGGTACTTGGAATACAGGAGATTCATTATGGAAAAGGATGAAAAGCTTATGGCGCGAAACCAAATGAAATCGGCAGGTATTCTGCCTTTTTCAGCTTTAACATCTGTTCGGCCGATATTCATAAAGACGGTAATTCATATCACAGGTGTAAGGATCGTCGTCTATGTGTCATGTCCCTCCAGGACGTGTGCGGTCTTAGCTCTCCTTAAATACCCGTTCTTTGTAGCTTTAAGCAACGTCTGAATATTCATCATCCTCTCGGCGACTCAGCTTTGCCATCCAGGCTCCCAAATTCATCAGTTATGTGGCTCAATATGCCCCACTATTTTCCCACATTTTCCGCCAATATGTCTTGTGAGTATTAAGTTTTCCAAGCTGTCCTTTTTCATAATGTATCTTCGGTATTCCAATTACTGCATTCTGGTTTCTTTCTTTCTTTCTTTCTTTCTTTGTGTCGCTCAGCCAATTTTTATGAGTATCCTGAAAAAAAAAAAATAAAAAAAAAATGAACAAAAAATAAAACAAAAAACGAAAACAAAACCTGTCATTAAGAGAAGAAAGAGACAATATCTTGAGGTTAGGGAGAAAGCATATTTTGACGTGATCAAATCGATTTAGCATTCGTGAGTTTTGTGAAATCATTGTAATTGGAGTTAATTTAAAGTCGCAAGTGACACACAAACAAATCCCTAGATCAATAACTAAGTAAATAAAAAATAAAAAAAAAACTTACAGCTTTTACCACAATTGGAAATGACTGAATTTGCTTATTGCCAGTGACGTTTATTTTGAAATTCCAAATATTAGCTTGGAAAGAAAGTAATGTCGTACTTTTAAGAGTGGTCACATTGAGAGTACTTTTGCAAGATTTACAGGTAAAAATAATCTTTCATTTTAACGTTCTAATGGTTTTCTTACTTCGTAGATTATTTCATAGTAGGATGGATAAAGTTCGTATCGATTTTACCGTTCTAAACTGAGTTGGGAACAGACAAACATCAGACACTGCAATATCAGACGAAAGAAAAAATAGACAAGTGCTAAGAAATATTCGTTCTGTCGATGGAAATTAATCTTTAAGTGTTCGGAAATATGAACAATTGTTCAGCCACTTCCGATCGGGATACTTTTCTCTCGAAGTTTCGTTTTGATCTGGACGACCAAATTCCGTTACTACACAGATTTTGCACATTGAAGATGGTGAGAATATTAATCAAACTGCACGAGGGTGAAAAAGAAATTAAATCACAATTCAATCATAAAATACTTTCATGAATTCGGAAAATGGTTTGGTTTAGTTTGTTTTGTTTTACGGCATATCAACACCTCAATGGGTTATTTAATGCCGACAACATTTTTAGGATAAATTCGTATGAATAGAATATGTATTCTTTGCTTTAGATTGGTTTGGTTTATTTTGTTTAACGGCATATCAACCTCAATGGGTTATTTAATGCCGACAAGATTTTCATTGCTAGAAATATTTTTTCAAAAAGTATTTTTGGTAATATTTTTCCTAAAAATGTATTGCATGTAATATTTTTTTCCAAAAATATATTGCTGGCAATGATCCTTTCCTCGAAATGTATTGCAGGTATTAAAACCAATTTTTACACGTTTTGGCCCCAGTTTGGGGGTTAACTATTTGTCCATAGCTGGGACCCTAACAGGTGCTACCACCCCGGGTCAGTACGGATCTGGGAACACCAGCAACTAGGAGGTGATTCCACGCTCCTCAAAACCTCCTGATCAGAGGCCTTGCTGTAGACGTAGTTTATCGTCTTACCCTGGACGCGGATGTAGTTTATCGTCATACCAAAGACGGCATGATTACGGAAAATGGGGGCCACATTATCTGATTGCTTCTGAACTTAACCAAAGAGTTGCCCTTTATTCGTCATTAAAGGTGAAACTTGATACTGAACCGATATTGAACTTGATACTGGGTTAGAATCCTTACCATTGATACACAGGTTCGATATAATCATATCAACGAAAACAATGGTCAGTACCCGGTCTAAAAGGAGAATTCACACCATAGGAGGACTACTCAAGAATAACAAATTAGTATTTTGATGGTCATGAATAATGTCATCTATCATGAGTGCTAAATCAAAACGAAAGAAGCTGCCCATTGTTAATCGTAAAGGAATTTTACTTGTATACGATAATGCAAAAACTCATATTACCCGAGTCTCTCGGAGGAAGATTAGGAGACTAAAGAAGTTTAGCCGCATCCTCCTTACGCTCCCTAACTTGCTCCATCTGACTATGATCTAAAACGGATACTGAGTGTTTCTTTGCATCGAATCCTAAAGAATTTTATAACCAAGCCCAGGGGATCCACAATTTTCCAGGTAGATTGGATTATATTATCAATAATGCAGGGAAATATTATCTTAATTAAATATATTAATTAAAACCAGAGAAGTATTTGCTTTTTTTTTTTCATCAAATGCGATAATACTTTATGAGTGAGGACTGTAATTCACTGCGATCTGCGCAAACTACAAATATTAAGCTCTTTTTGATATTTTTTTACGGGAGGGACTGTAGACGTAAGTTTGGACCAATGTTCTTGTCTTTGTTTTTTTTTATTAGAACGATTTCGCGGCGCGCTGAAATGAGAATAGTGGTGAGGTTCAACAGGTACAGTGAAAGGTTATGAGTTAAGAACACATCTGATAAAAGCAGAAATGAATTTGACTAAAAACATTGATAAACAAACGACAAAGACAACGAATCAACCAATCATATTTTTTTTTTACAATAAGTCGTATTTGAAATGATTCGTTTTTTTGCTATCTTTTTTCTATCAATCTTATTTTTGTTACTTTCAAAAATCTATTTCAGTCGCTTTAAATATTTAACAAAATTAGTCATTTTGAAAGAAAACACTTTTTATTGCGTTTTTAGAGTTGAATTGAGTAACTAAGCATTTCCGAAAAAAGTCCTTTATTTTTTGTTGTTGTTCTAACAGAGTTGGCATTTAAATAAACTTACTTGTAACTAAATCGTTAAATAAATTTCCAAGAAAGAATCATTTTAAGAATTAATTACTAATCTTTATCTCTTGGTTAAGAAATAGTGCACCAGCAGTTATTAGAATTTAATTCTTTGTCATATATATATATATATATATATATATATATATATATATATATATATGACCCAGTATTCCCTGACGATCCGCGTAGGTGAAACCTTGGTAGGTTTGTCTGGCTCTTTAGGTTTAATTAGATTTGCTCTACATTGGCGTATTGAGCACTTTACTTAGTTATTTTACTTACTCGTATCGGGGATTTTTTCTTTGGACTCTGAACTTGGATGCTAGACGATTGTCTTCGGCGGACGTACATGTTCTCTGTTCTTTCATTTGTTGTACCTTTTTTCCCTCCTGGGATATTGGTCTGTTTATTTACATATCAAAGTACCCAAGGTTTTCCGGACGCGTATAATTTCTTATATTTATAAGATTATTACTATTATATATATATATATATATATATATATATATATATATATATATATATATATATGTATGTATGCATATATATTACTAATACTTATTATATAGTATATGCTAATTATTATATATATACATACATATTATATACGTGCTGGTTTAGCAAATATATGTTGAGTGACCTTGGTCAGTGTTTGCCGCTGACACCAGATACTTACCAAAACATTCGATATAAAAAAAACAAAAAACAACACAGCTTAGGTGAAGTCGTAAGAAAGTTAAAAAAAAATGTTATTTTCTAAAAAGTGAAAATATATACTTCTCCTTCTCTCTGACCCTGAAAAGGAAAACTAGTGGATATTACGAAAAGTCTGTCTTTACTCACAAGGTTGACGTGTTATTTTGCAAAAGCCGAATGCTTTTAACGTCTATTTGGGAACAATTTTAACGTCGAGCGACACTGAATCGGTAAAACAATGATAAAAAAAACAAAACAAATATGGGCCATTTTAATAGGATACTAACATACAGATCTTCCTAAATTTGCCATCTTCAGGACGAGTATAATGTGAGGGAAAATAAGGCTAAAATTTAAATTTTTGAATTACTTTCGAGAAATCGAGTTTTTTCTTGAAATTGAATGTCGAATTCAAACACGAGAGAGAAAAAGAAATCAGAACACATAATAAATTCTTAGCTTAAACTTTAGAGGAGCAATTTCACTACATTTGAGGATCAAGTTGGCAGCGTAGATTTCTAAAGAGAATTTTTTCTTGATTCCAAACATGCTGCCACATTGAAATGTCACCGGAAGCCACCTTGGGAATTATCAGTCCCACTAGAAAAAAAAATATCACGTGATATTTTCAACAATATAGATAATTGTTTCTTGCGTGTTATTTTATATATATATAAAAAAAATCTTCTTATAAAAAATAAAATATATTTGAAATTTGGAAGGTCAAATGAAATAAGTGGAAGGTGAAATCACATCTACAGATGAATATATTAATTTTGAAATGCTATTTTGAGAGTGAGGAATATTCAAAGGTAACATCGAGTTATCGTCTGATTACGTCGGGTTATCGATTTCTTTCATTTACTATTTATTTATAGAATATTCATTCTGATCAAATCAATCTCAGTCTGCGGATATCTATCTATCTATCTATCTATCTATCTATCTCTTTTCATTTTCTTTCTTTCTTTTTTTCTATCTATCTATCTATCTATCTATCTATCTATCTATCTATCTATCTATCTATCTTAGTCTTGTTCGATCATTAATGGGAACTCTAAACATAGGGTCATAGAGTAAATATTTTGTTATAAAAACAAAATGTGTGAGATTAATAGTCAAGCCAATTCTTTGAATGATAACTCTTTTCAAACTGACTTGAATGATTGATTGATCAATTCGTTTTTTACGGCTTATCAACCCTTTTTGGGTTATTTAAAGTCAGAAAATATTTTTAGATTGTAAGATTTTTTTGAGATAATAATGCTTTTAGTAATATAAGTTTTACTAATTAGCTCATAGCTGGGGGAGGAAAAAGGTTGAGCTAAACTTTTCCCAAGGGTATTTGCGTGTAAGTGAATATAACGAACCCAACCAGAATTGAAACTCCGCATATCTAAGCTTACAGCAGACCTGTATTCCCAAGCTGTCACCCATCTAGGTAATGAGCATGCCGACATTGCTTAACATCAGTGTTCATATGAGAATCGATGTTTTCCTTTTTTTTTCTTCATATTGTCCTTTTACTCTACCTAAACATTTTACAGATTTTTTTTTGCTTGGATATACACAACATTTGGGCAATTTCTACATTATTTGCGTTCAGATTGAGAAAAAAAATACATTATAAAAAAACAAGAAAAATTGTCAGTCCAAATTAATGTTTTTAAATAACAAATCTTCGACGATCTTTCTCGAATGATCATATCTGCCCAAGAGACGCAACTTAACGTAAACAATGACAACATATGAAATAGATTAAGTCCGACAATATGACTTTGCTAACTTGACGCTTCTCTATACCTAAGTGGTATAGCACATCAGATCAATTGACGGTCCCGTATAGGACACAGGTATGTATGTATGTATGTATATATATATGTGTGTGTGTGTGTGCGTGTATGTATAAATACATACATACATACATACATACATACATATATATATATATATATATATATATATATATATATATATATATATATATATATTTAATTAATTCAACGAGTCTGAAAGAAACCTCAACAGAATGCAGAAAGCACTGAACGGCCGTTTCGTCCTATATTTGGGACTCATCAGCAGTGCGCATCCACTATCGAGAATTGAACAGTTGCTTGACAACCTAACTGTCAGGGTTTCAATTCTCGGTAGTGGATGCGCACTGCTGATGAGTCCCAAATATAGGACGAAACGGCCGTTCAGTGCTTTCTGCATTCTGTTGAGGTTTCTATCAGACTCGATGAATTAATTAAATATAATCATCAAATCCTCCTAATAATTACTATATATATATATATATATATATATATATATATATATATATATATATATGTGTGTGTGTGTGTGTGTGTGTATATATAGTAAACAATAAAATCCCCAAATTACCACATGTGGGGAATAGCTTATTTCGGCCGACGAAGATATCGGTCGTCTGTCTTATCAACCCCGGTGTACACTGAGTTCATGTCTATACAGTTAGGAAGGGTGGGAAATAGAATTTAACTGTGAAATTTTTGAGGTAATTTTGGATTTTATTGTTTATTATTTATATTGCTCTGTATTAATAAATTCCTTGAGCACTTTTTGTGGATCAGTTTTAATATTTTATATTACTAGGATCCACTTGCATTATATACCAACGAATTTGTTACCGCTAATATATATAGTTGCGGGCAAAATGTTCAGAACGGCATTGTTTTCGTCAGAAAAAGTAGGTATAAGTTTTTATCAAAGTTGTTTTATATTCTACAATTTTCACAGACAACAAATACGATATTATTTGTTATTGTCTCGGATTTTGGTGTAATTTGAGAGGAGA
>OZ010574.1:7578902-7586402 GCA_963932145.1 Acanthosepion lycidas | reverse complement strand
CAATACAGTGGCTTGCAAAAATCTAAACCCCCTTTGAAAATTTATATATTTTGTATAATTTAACAGTGAACAACATATTTTTTTTAATTCCAATGATTGTTAAATAATAAGCAGATCCATCCTACTTTCCTTTGATATAAAAATTACACTTTGAAAATTTCACACTGATTCTTAAAATTATATAACTTAGAAAAATGTCTTTGCAAAAGTCTACTCCACCAGATATTATACTCTGTTATCACGCAGTTTATCATTGATGTCTACAATCTAGAACAATCAAAAGTAATATGTGCGTTATACCAAAACAAAAAAAAAAACTTGTACAGTCTATTATTTTGCTATATAAGGTGATTGAACTGCCTACAAAATCATCTCCCACATGGTTTCTTGGTATGTTGGTCTTTGGACTCTGACTGTAAACACAGAGTGTCCAACTCGGGGCAAGAAAATGGGAAAGCCTCTGCCTCAGGAACCGACCAAGATATGGGAGACAGAGCAAATTTACCAGAAGAGCAAAATCAAAACTGGTACAGGAGGCAACCTCGAACCCTAGTGCAACATTGGAAGAATTGAAAGCTTCAGTTTCCAGTACTTTGACAGATGTTCATGGATGGCAGAACATCGACGAGGAAAATAAGAAAGTGATAAATACTGCTTATTTAGGATAGGAATTTGTAGAGATCCCTGACCCGACGCATAAAAATATTTTGATGAAGTACTGTTAGATTAATAACGAAGTCAGCATATTCGCCAATTAAACTGGTGTTCCGAATTGGAAAGAGAGGTCATGTGCGGAATTTCGAGAGGGTTTTACATCGAAAATTCATTAAAGAATTGTCTACTCCATAATCACGGTGCCGTTCAAATTATTTTCCAAATTAAATTTTATCATTTTTTTTTTATTTTTCAAAATTCTTTATCATTAAACTAAATTTTTCAGGCGGGCGATTGTATATTTAAATTAAAAAAATATTCTAAATTACAAAAAAAAAAAAAAAAAAATCGGTCGCCCAGGTTTAGCTTGTTAACCATTTCATAGATCGAACCGATATTCCTATAGATTCTAAATTGTATGGATCAATAACTGGTAGCATATTGCAGGGATCAGTCTCTGTATACTAGCAACGGTCAGCGAGATAAGGTTGGTAACATTTGCTTTACGTCAGTCGCCATATTTAAGCCATGTTTGTAAGAGATCGACACTGTTATGGTCACCATTTTTTTTCTTTTACTGGGGCAGTCTTTACGCGTTTATAATCATCTGGTGTTATGTGTAGCGGAAACGTTAATTTATGCAATGACTTCTTCACTGTCTCGCCCATTCAGCACTTGTAATTGGCTTCCATTTTTGTGTCTGTTTTCTGCTTGGTTTACTCATTTCGGCATTTGCATGTGACAGTTACACCGATTTCTTAAGGTAGCGACAAAATGGCCTCAGGTTTGACCGCCGATCGAACACATCACCCAGCTTAAGTGAGTTTCTCGTAATCTCTTGTTATGACGGCTGGCTTTGATTTAAGACAACTCCACCAACTCTATCAGACCATTATCATATTTACAATGGATAAGCATAGCAATCTGATTGCGGGCGTTTGACGTATTAACAATAAGAAGGATTCGAATCAACATAAAAACGACTTCATTCAATAAACCGATTAATTCATTGAAAGTGTCTTCATTTTGATTCTATTTATGTGACAGAGTTATCTCGATGCTTGAAAAGCGACAGGCTCCTCCCCCACCACCGAAAAGAGGACTACAAGTTTGTGTTTTCGAGTGTTTCCCTTTGTTGTAAGAGACTTTTTCAACGTTGATAAAAATCTAATATGGCAGTGTGTCATTGAAATTAAAAATTGTAAACAAATATAAAAACTGTAAAATTATTTTTAACGAAACGAATATAATCTTACTTTGAAAATGGTGGATGAAAGCCGAAAGCGTTTGAAATTCTAACAATAGTTGTTCTGTCTCGGTACTAATGGCGGTAAAAAGAAAAAAGAATGAATAATGTATCTTAAAGAACTCCCCATGGTTTTAATTCCATTTCCAAACACATGCATATATATATATATATATATATATATATATATATATATATATATATGTATGTATATGTGTGTGTGTGTACGTACATGCGTGTGTGTGTATAGATATATACGCACACCAGCATTGAATGACAAAATGGAAAACATCCTACGTGACGGGATTTGTCTTTTAAAAAGACTTCATAAAATATAAAGATCTTACTGATGGAATTATATATATATATATATATATATATAATTCCATCATATATATATATATATATATATATATAATTCCATCATATATATATATATATATATATATATATATATATATATATATATATATATATATTGCTCTACGTTGTATCTAGCACTTTAAAAAAAAGTAAATGCTAAGATCGGGGGATTCTTAATCTGTCTGTTTCATTTATTTGGTCATATATATATATATATATATATATATATATATATATATATATATATATAATGTAATAAATTATAACCATGGAATATTAGTGTTTAAGACTCTTTATTATATTCTTACTCTGTCCTGGACATTGAGTTCTAACTGGATTCTATACTCTGGGAAATTTATATATATATATATATATATATATATATATATATATATATATATATATATATATATATATGTATGTATGTATGTATATGTATTTATATATTTTATATATATATGTATATATGTGTATATTGACCACTAATATTATCAATATATATATATATATATATATATATATATATATATATATAGATAGATAGATAGAGAGAGAGAGAGAGAGAGAGAGTCCACTAAAAATGTCTACACACTTCAGGAAAGTGAAGATTTGTCTTTCGTAGTTTTATCAAATTGTAATAACATTATTTACTGTAGTACGATATTTTCTCGACTGATGGCCTTACCTTCATGGCTGTAGCATCAACAAGTCCGAAAGGATGTTGTGTATTGCAGAAAACCGACTACACTGGCGGCCTTTAGACAGGCAATCGAAAATGCATGTGCAGCAATGGACATTTTGGCCAACGTTGGCCTAGCAATAGTTTGACCGACTAATGTCTGGAAACAGTAGTCCATCATTTTGAGCATCTCTTGTGATTGTAGAATCTAAAGATAACTTGTACTCATCTTGTTTTTCATATCCTCAAGCGTGTATACATTTTTCGGCGGACTCCTTCCAAAATAATAGAATAAACTACAACAATTAACCCCAAAATTGAATAAATAGTTTTAATTATCTTCCCAAACCAAAACAAAATTATTAAATAAACAATACAAACAAATTTTTCACTATGTTAATAAAACACCGATTAAAATCAAGATAAATAAATAAATATATAAGATAAGAAATAAAAATAAAAAATAAAAATAAAAAATAAAAATAAATAAAAACAAGGAAAATAAATTAACCCATATAAGTAAATAAATAAATAAACGACTTCCGGCAAAATAACTGCCAAAATAGACAATGCACCACTGATCCTATATATAAATAGCCGAGAAAAAAACAAAAAAACACATTTGGTCTGACGATTGTGTCTAGCATGAAACAGCCCGTCGCCTGTGTTGACTTCAATGTTCACTTTTATATTTACACACTATCTCTGTATTGAGCACTTTATCCCATAAATATAGCATAACTTAAGATTATATTTCTTCATATATATATATATATATATATATATATATATATATATATATACCACCTTTCTTCAGGTGGTTGGAATGTCGAATTGAACCCTTTATTTAGCTCACTGGGGTAGACTGTTCTAGTTCCACGTGCCATGTTTGATGGACGTCAGTTATCAGTTATCTCCTGCTAATTTTACCTCTGAAAGTTCTCCACTGCCTTAACTGGGTATTGAACTCACACTCTTTGGGTCTGTCACTGGATCTAACTAACACCTTTATCCACTGCGCAATGAGAACATCTGTGTATGAATTTCTGGGTATTATAAATCTACTGTCTTCAGCAACTATTTTTACCAATGCTCATATTGCAATTTTTGCTATTATCATCGCATGTTTTTTACTAGAGCTCATATTGCAATTTTTGTTGTTTATTGCAATCATTTCTATGCTTGGTCGGCTTAGGAGATTTTTGTGACCTAGCATATGTGCTGATTCCTTAAGTTTACGAATTTTCCAATGGTGTTCTTTGTCTGTGATCTCAACCTGATCCGACAGAGGGCGGTGATCTCACATCTCTCTCCATAAGTGGTCAGCCACGCCTGTTTTTTCCACTTCCCCTCGTGCTACAGCTTTATGGTGTTCTTGAAGCCTTACCTTGAGGGGGCGGTCTGTCTCCCCTTTATATTTCTTTCTGAAGCTGCATGGGATTGCGTACACACAGTCTTTAGTTATGTTCTCCTCTATGGGGGGGGGGGTCTTACTCGGGAGGGATATCTTCGAAGTGTCGTCCAGCTTTTGTAGGTTGTCCTGATGTTATATGGACCGCAGATCCTTTGTATTTTCTCTGATAACCCCTTCACATAAGGCAGGCAGACTGTTTTCTGAGTGTTGTTGTCCTCCTCTTCTTGTACCCGTCTCTATTCTCTCTCCCACCCCCTCTCTCTCTCTCTCTCTCTCTCTCTCTCTCTATATATATATATATATATATATATATATATAAACTGCGTCTAGAAATTATATGCAAGTTATGAATTGGTATAAAGAGTTGCGTTTTTAATGTTAAAAGTCCTATTATGATGTTAATTCTACTTAATATTATTAACTTAGATATATAGTGATAGAGAAAACTATTTATTGTGAGACCGGAAACTACCTACACAATAGACTCTTCCAGGCCTATATTAAGTAGGCGACATAGCACTCTACAGAGAGTGATAGAGACTGACAGCGTGACAGTGAGAGTCTAGTACGACTACCAGTGTTGGACACTAACTTATAGTAAGCTCTGCTTACACTATCTCTGTAACCTGCTTTAATATATCTTTCTTACATCTAATCCGTGTTCCGTGTTTTACTTCTGTGGGCCCAACTTTGACACCCACATCACTATTGTTTTTGGCTGGAAAAAATTTTACTAAGTTAACAAAACTAATTTGACTGTCAGTAGTTTATTTGCAACTATTTATTTTGATACTTTTACATTATTATAGCTTGTAAAACTAATGTAAAAAAATAATATGAAAAGATTTTAGAACAAATTCGTCAATTTCTTAAAGGAAAAACATAAAAAACATTTTATAAAAGATATATTAACAAAAAATAATAAGAACCCCCTAAAATTTATTGCACAAACGCTCCTTTCTTTTCAATAACTCTTAGCAGCCTATTGTCAACATATGATATTAGATTTGCAATTTTAGCGGCTGGTAAGTTGTTTGCAGCAACTTTAACTGCCTCCCAGAGGTCACACTTGCTGTTGAATTGCCTTCCATTAGAATAAATATCTCTCTTGAGGATGCTTCACAGGTTCTTAATGAGATTCAAGTCACAACTATTTGAAGGCCAGTCCATAAGAGAATCTTCAACAAATCCCTTTTCTTTCAACCAGGATTTAGTAAACTTTGATGCATGACTTGGTGTGTTGTCTTGCATAAAGATCATAGATCTACACATGGCTAAAGACTGGTTATCAAGCCATTCAAAGAAATATTGCTCTAGAAAATCACAGTAACTTTGGAATTCATTTTTAACCCCGTCTTTCAGTTTAAATGGACGCACGAGCTCATTACCAATAATCCCAGCCCATATCATGATCCCACCGCCGTCTTGTTGGCGTTTAAAAAAATTTCTTGAGTCATGTTGCTTGCAAACCCATCCTCGAGCCCATCCATTGGGCCCATCGAGGGTGATCCTTGATTCGTCTGTAAAAAGCACTTTACTGAAATCAGTTTTCATGTATTTTTTTGCCCACTGCAATCTTCTTTCCTTATGTTTTTTTGTTAAAATGGGTTTCCTTATTTGATTTATTACATCAGCAAACTTCCTTAATGCGTTACATCTTGTTTCCCTTGACACCATAGGAGCTCCAGCGGCCTCAAATATGAACACACTTGACGCATTTGGGTTTCTTATTAACTCTCTTCGGATATGTGATAGATCTCGGTTTGTTAAATTCCTGATTTCAGCCTAAAACTTTTTTTTCCTTGGTTGAATTCCCATTTGACATATTTTCTTGATTGTTCGATGATCTCTTTTCAAATACTTACAAATTTGAAGTGAAGACTTTCCTTTGCTAATTTCTTTGATTATATAGTTCTTTTCATTCATTGTTAGTTCTTTTTTACGAGCCATAATACTAAATTCTAGTTCTTGCAAATCATCTCTTGACACTGTAAATTGCTATAATTACTGAAAAAATACTAAATATCAATCTGAAATTGAAAATTGGGACTTAATTGCTTTCATGCTTACTCGCTATACATAATAGTACAACTTATTTCATTGGATAACACATATCTATGAATTTTACATAAAATACCTCTTTTGCATATAATCTCTAGACACAGTTTAGACAAAACATTAAGGCGAATTAAGTATAGCGCAGACCGAAAGATGTTTTTATTTTTGTAAAAATATGCCATATATTGACATTTTTATGATAGCGGAACGTGCGATGCTGTGGCGCTTGGTTCAAATCCAATCAAATGAGAATTTTGTTTGAATTTTGCAATTTGAAAAATCCACTAAATTTTGTTTTTCAGTTAAAGTAGCATGGACTTAAGTTTAATCCAATTAGAAGAGTAAATTTTCATAGTATTTCTCCACAGAATTTAAAATTCTGAATATTACGTACCGCAGATCTAATTTTCGTAGATTAAAGTGTGCAGTTTACATAATATACCATAAAGAAGTAATTTATACAAAGAATTAATTATCAATGTTAATTTGATCAATGGCGAAATCGCACGCACGCACGCACACAGACACGTGCGCGCGCAAATACACACACACACACATATATATATATATAATCATTTATTCGAAAATTATAACATACATATTTTATAAAATCACAAAAACATAGCCATTTTGTTTCAAGACTTCTGGTGTCTTATCAAGTGATGGTGTCTTATCAGTTGATGGTGTTGAATTAACACCATCACTTGATAAGACACCAGAAGTGTTGAAACAAAATGGCTATTTTTGTAGTGATTTTTTAAAATATCTATGTTATAATTTTCGAATAATTATATATATATATATATATATATATATATATATATATATATATATATATAAATTGACCACTAATATTATCTATCAGGTTGGTGCAAAAATAATGTCGTTTTCTCACATAGTAACATATGTGAGAAAACGATATCATTTTTGCACCAACCTAATATCTATCTATCTATCTCTCTCTCTCTCTATATATATATAATTAGTCATTCGAAAATTATAACATAAATATGTTATAAATATATATTAATTATATAGTACCATATATTAATTGTATAGTACCATATATTAATTATATTACCTTAT
>OZ010574.1:7526402-7573902 GCA_963932145.1 Acanthosepion lycidas | reverse complement strand
AAGGACAACTCGGAGAGTCGTTTGGGGACCTTGTGGCACGTAGTGCACCAGGTGTCTTATTCGGCCCTTCATGTGGATGGTCCTGCACGAAACCTTCACCACTATAATCAAATAAGCATTTCACCCCAAGCAAGGCGTGAAGCCACTAGCACGCAAGGGGTTACAGAGATTGGGAGCGAGAGCAGATAGGAGTGATAGAGGAAAGGATGAGGAGAAAGATAGTGGATAAATCAAGGCAACTGGAGATGTCGATTGACATTACATTTGAATAGTTGGAGATTATAGCTATCAGGAAAACAGGGATGGGAGTTCCACAGGCGAGAGGTGCTAGATATGAAGCTATTGGAGTAGAAGAGACGGCTACATTTAACAGTTTCGACAGTGAAAGGGTGAGAGCGAGATGCCAGGCTAGCTGAACGCTTAAATTCATGAAGTCTGGGAACCAGCGAAAGCAGCTCATCGGAGCAGTTACCGTGAAAGTATTTGTAAAAAAGACAGAGGGAGGCAACGGCACGTCTGTGAGAGAGCGACTGCAGACGAAATGCCAGATGACGGCCAATTATATTGCATATCCGTCTCTGGATCTTATCAAGAACCCCGAGGAAAACAGAAGGGGCTCCAGACCATATATGGCAGCAATACTCCATGCAAGGGCGAATGGCTGATTTGTAGATCTGAAGGATCGACTCCGGCGAGAAAAAATTTCCTGGCGCGGCACAGGGAGCCAACTTTCCTTGCGGTGGACGAAGCAATTGACTCGATGTATATAAACATTTTAATTATATATAAAAACATTTGGTTACCACTTAAAGGGATACGAAATTCTACTTTATATATATTAACAAGATTAAGAGTCAATCATATTTAGATAATTTATATTAAATAAGAATATATTTAAAAAATCTTATATTAATGGAAAACTTTTAAAGATAAAATAAATTATCCATTTCTAATTTTAAAGATAAGTTACTCTTCTGAAAATAAATAAATAAATAAATAAATAAATAAATAAATAAATAAATAGATAAATTGTAACGGTCGAGGGCATCAGTAATGTTACCCTGGTTTAATTACGGATTTCGGGTATTGCAACATTAGCTACGTTCAGCCAAGTACCCCGATCTATTAACAAGACGCCTCTCCGCATAATTCGCCCCACAATGTGATTTTAATAATTGAAAATGTCTTAATAATCAGGAGGACGATCTTTCTTCTATAATGGCAACGAGACTCGCATTAGCCAATCACAATTTGCTTGTCTGCTGTCATGCACCAATGTTAAAATGTTAAGAAAACCAAACCATACCGAATCATATTAAAAAACCTAAAAAAGTATATCGAAAAAAAGACGTGAATTATAAAAAAAGGAGAGCTCTTAGAAGAGGGAACAGGAGAAGAAATGAGGTAATTTTGTACTTTTTGACGAGCCGTATACAGAGATCTGGTATACAACGTGCTACCAGGTCCCCAAATGACCGTCCGCATAGTTGTCCTTCTCCTAGACCAGTTGCTATCAAAGGCTATAGAACCCAGTATATCCTGCTATTTACCCATAGCTGGGGGTGTGGAGAAGAGGAGGATTCATACCTTTCCCTAGGATATTAGCACGTAAGTGAATGTAATAGATCCGACTGGAATTCGAACTATGCTCTCCGATTCCTCAATCCGAGCCACTATACATTACTTCATTGTGCCGATATATATATATATATATATATATATATATATGGTGGACTCTCCCGTCGATTTCGACGTTGAAAGATCCGACAATCTCATTCATTATTTTTATGTTTGTGTCATATGTGACACCAGAGTCCCGCCAGTAACTTGCATACAAGTCCATATATTGTGCAGCCGCGTAGTTAGTATTTGTGGTTAGTTTGTGGAAGAAATCTAACTGATTGACATGGGGCCCATGATTCTGAACCGTATGTCCGTGTGGTCAAAACGGCTGCTCTATAAACCCGTATTTTCGTGTCCAATTTCATTCTCTCATTCCATAGACGGTGATGCAGCTTAGCAAAAACACTTTTAGCTTTTGCGAACCGATTTGTTATTTCGTCATCAAGGGATGTCCTTGTATTCATCTTACTTCATAAATATGTAAAGTTCTTCCTATCAATATCTATATAGGAGTGTCTGAGAATTGATGAACTTGTGTAGGTTATCTGACACTCCGAATCTGCTTTGGAACACTCTTTGTTTATATATATATATATATATATATATATATATATGTGTGTGTGTATGAATGGTAAATTCGTTTTGAAAAACCTCGGTTAGCACAACTTGCTGTCTGAGGAAAAATTGGAAATAAAAGAAGAAAGAACCAAGAATATAACACTGTAGGAATCCTTTCGTCAAGTGCTTGAGCTCTAATTCAAAGAAAAAAACCCAAAACGAGTAAAAGACTAAACGTAAAGTGCTCAATACACTAAGTAGAGCAAAAGCTAAAATAATCCTAAGGAGCCAGGCAAACTTACCAAGGTTTCACCTAACCGGATCATCAGGAAAAAAATGGCTAAAAAGGCAAATAATGGAACAGTATTTATTGATAAAACGAAATAAAACCATGACCACGTGACAAAAAGAAAAAAAGAAACTACAGCATATTTCTCTAATAACCAGCTTTTCTTATGTCAAAGACACGAGAAAAGCTGGTTATTAGAGTAACATGTAGTTTTCTTCTGTCACGTGGTCATGGTTTTATTTCGTTTTATCAATAAATACTGTTCCATTATTTGCCTTTTTAGCCTGAAGATCCGTCTGGCTCCTTAGGATTATTTTAGCTTTTGCTCTACTCAGTGTATTGAGAACTTTAGGCTTAGTCTTTTACTCGTTTTGGGTTTTTTTCTTTGATCTTGGAGCACATCAATTTGTTATATTACAAGTTGAGCCAACCGTGTCACGTATGAAAATATTGTTTTATTGTTGTGTTGACGGATTCAACCATTTTTTTAATTTCTTGATACAGTTGTGTACGTTTGTTTGGGAGAGTAGTAATTCTGTTAGGAAAGGTGAAAGAGGAAAAAAGCCTGGGCGTAGATAATATTCAATGGCGGCACTTTCTTTTTTTTTTTATGAGTGTAGCATTTTTAAAATCAAAATTGTGGTTGAATTTATTTCTATGTATGACTAGTGTATTAGTTAAGTTGTTTTTTTGTGAGGTCTCTTTTTTAGTGCTAAGGACATTTTGTTTTGTTATTATTAGTTGCTTTCTTTTAATAAATTCACTTCGTTTTTGCCTTGAAAATGTCCCATTGGACGGAGCTAATGCTTTTAATTTAATTATATAATTAAATTTGAAGTTTTTAGCTTCATTTTTTGAAACATGGTTATTACTGTGTAGCGAAAAGCATATTTTAAATCAGTTAATTTATTATATATATATATATATATCTATATCTATCTATCTATCTATCTATCTATCTATCTATCTATCTATCTATCTATCTATATATATATCTGTGTGTTTTAATAATAACGTCAACACGTCTCCTTCTGCTTGCTGTTTCCTGTAATTCTCAGAAATAAATAAAGAGTAATTAACAGGTGAGAATAGTACAGAGTTATGTTATTATATTAAATTTGAAGGTTCTGTCTTATGTTTGATATCTTACATCGAGTTCTGTCTTGATACTACGTAAACAATTTCTTGGCGAAGTATATCTATACCTACCTGTCTGTTTATCTATCTTTCTGTATGACAAATGACAAAATTAATCGTCCACGCGTAAAAGCTTGGAAACAGATATCCGGCCCAAAAGAAGAAGAAGAAGAAGAAAAAAAAACACACACACACACACACAAAAAAAACTATATTATTTTTTTTTCTATGGAAGGTCAAAATTTCTGTATATGTTTTTTTCGACCTGTTAAGGATGCATAGGGGAAAAATCAGTTAGAAAAGAAACAGTTGTATTTTGACAATTTTCTGCCCACACACTTCCGACAAAGCTTTCGTGACGCTTGATTGACAGATGAAGCAGGCTACAACGCAGCGCTCGTTAAAAATGTTTGCTGTACAAGGCAAAATAAATAAATAAATAAAAATAAAAAAATTGCAGAGGTCGGGAATTTAAAGCGGCTCCACATGTGAAATATGGCAAATGAAACGGACAGAAAAATAAAAAAAAGCGATGGGAAGAAATGTTTTATGTCGGAAATATTTCTGCATAGAGAAAAAGAAATAAATGAAGGCCGGAGAAAGGAAGGAAGAAAGGATACTAAGAACTTATGAGAAGGTGAGGGAGGGAGGGATTGATGGAGGAAATGAGAGAGATTTAGGATCAATCTTTCTATATTTGTATCTGAGTATGTTCCTATATATTAATCTCAATCTTTTTGCATCTATCTATCTCAATCTGTTCTTATCTATCTATCTATCTATCTATCTCAATCTGTTCTTATCTATCTATCTATCTATCTCAATCTGTTCTTATCTATCTATCTATCTCAATCTGTTCTTATCTATCTATCAATCAATCTATATATATATATATATATATATATATATATATATATATATATATATATATATCCCTATATATATATTTATCTGTTCTTATCAATCTATTTTTATCTATCTATCTAGCTAGCTAGCTAGCTTTTCATATTTATCTAGCTATATTGATATCTATCTATCTATCTCAATCTGTTCTTATCTATCTATCTATCTATCTATCTATCTATCTCAATCTGTTCTTATCTATCTATCAATCAATCTATATATATATATATATATATATATATATATATATATATATATATATATATATATCCCTATATATATATTTATCTGTTCTTATCAATCTATTTTTATCTATCTATCTAGCTAGCTAGCTAGCTAGCTTTTCATATTTATCTAGCTATATTGATATCTATCTATCTATCTATCTATCTATCTATCTATCTTGTCCTGTCAGTTCGGTATAGAATATCCTGGTTTCATTCCTATTGGACAACCATTTTTTGTATCGACAACCACTTTTTCCCTGAATGTTCAAGTATGAACGCGTCTAATATTTGCCTGGATGATCAAATTTACACACGACCAATATTCGCCTCTACACTCGACCGATGTTTATATACACAGCCAATGTTTGCCACTTGGCTCAATTTTAGAGACGATAAAAGTTTGCCTCTAAACTCAAGTATTAACAGCCCCAGTGCTTGCCTATAGGCTTAATTATAACGAAAACCAATGCTTGCCTGGAGGCTCAATTATAAATATGCACCAATATTTGCCTCTAGACTCCAGTATCAATATAGCCAATGTATGCCTCCAAACTCAATTATAAACACGGCTTTATTGGTTGAATCATTTGTTTTTTTTTACTGCTTATGAACCTTTTAAATCGAGAAAATATTTTTAGACTGCAATACATTTTAGAGCTAATAATGATTTACTGATATATAGTAAGCAAAAAAGGAAAGAAGTGATCACTGGTACGAAAATATATACGTCACTTGCCGAGAAAGCCGTAGGTGGCACATTGGTCTTGAACAATGCAAGTGTATTGCGCACACACATCAGTCATAGTTCGAGTATCGGCGAGGACACATGGCGGTGTCGAAGCAACTCGTTAGGGGATGTCTACTTTATGACTTTAAATTGGGCTTTTCCGATCGAATACGTCAAGCCTTTGTGAGTGACAGGTATTGGTTAGGTCAGGAGATCTGCCACTGTGTAATGAATTCCGCAGTGGTCGGCCACATGTCCTGGATTTGAAAACCTGAAGGCGGTCCTACAGGAAGACAAACCTGTGGTGAGCCTGCCGAACGCTTCCAGGTTTCTGATGAACTACTACACCTGCACTGCATAGGGAAGGTGTACAGGTTGACCAAGTGGGCACATCACACAGTGCCAGAAGCCAAACTATCAAAAACGTGTGACTCCCTATTTCCAGTTGCTTTCTCGGCACCGCAACGTACCCATATTTGATCCAGTGCTCACCACTGATACTCTCAAAGGTGCCAAACATTGGTTGTCACCACAGGGCCCCTGTGACTCACACCACATAACCAGCTATACACCCACGCAAGATCATACTTTGTATCTCGTGGGCTAGTCGAAAAGTGGCGCTGTACTCGTATCAGTTGGAACATGCGCAACAGAAACTGAAGCAGAAAGAACGGATATTAGTTAATCACAAGTATGTACTGTTCCTCGATGACAATGTCTCATCTGGCACTTGTGGCCAGGGTAACCATACGGGGACTACTTGGGTGGGAGACACTGTGCCATTCACCTAACTCCCCGGACCTTACGCCAACAGATTACCACTTTTTGCATTCCTTTGTGGGAAAATCTTCGCAAATGAGACAGACTTACCGCAGGCAGGCACTCGTAGACGTCGTTGCGTTCAAGTCACCTGACTTTTACCGCCAGGGCATTGCACAGTTGGAGATACGTTGGTCCTGGATGCCTTTGGGGATTACTTTGGGGACTTAATAGGTTTGTTTTGTTTTGTTTTGTTTTACAACATATCAACACCTCAATGGGTTATTTAATGCCGACAACATTTTTAGGATAGATTCGTATGAATAGAATATGTATTCTTTGGTTTAGATTGGTTTGGTTTATTTTGTTTTACGGCATATCAACCTCAATGGGTTATTTAATGCCAACAACATTTTTAGGATAGATTCGTATGAATAGAATATGTATTCTTTGGTTTAGATTGGTTTGGTTTATCTTGTTTTACGGCATATCAACCTCAATGGCTTATTTAATGCCGACAACATTTTTAGGATAGATTCAAGGTCATGAAGAATGTTCATGCAGAAATTTGGTCAATAAAAGTTAATGGTTTTGATTAGTGAAATTAAAATAATTTGGTTTCTGCAAGGAAAAATCTTAAATGTGTTCGTTCAAATATTAGTGTGTATGCGTGTGTTACTTGTTAGAATTTAAGTTGTGAAGAGTTGTTTGCCTTTAACTGCTTGGCTAAATTGATGAATTGTACAATTACTGTTTGTGTAGTGAAAACGTTCACTTTTTAAGTCAATTGTAATTTGATTACCACGCGGACGATGGTCGATTGAGTGCTGTGTTGAGTTTGTTGAGAATTTTGAAGTGATGTTGAGTCAGTGAATTGACAAGCGTGGAGTTTAGTAGCATCGCACGAAACTTGATGACTGACTGACTTGAATTGAGTCTTGCGGTTGTTTATATAGACTTTGGTGTTTAAAAATCAGCTCCAGAGAGCTTCGGCGGGAAAAAGGATCTGTTTCGACTTTGCTACAGTTTAGTGTTTCTTAACCAATAGGAGATTGAATTTACTGAAACGAAGTGGTGATTGATTAAGGCTTTTTTTAGGGAAGAATACATATTTCCTAATGGGGTAGAAGATTTTTATTGCTGGTAATATGTGTTTTTCTAAAATACCATCCTGGTAATAATGTATTGCTGGTAATAATTTTTTACAATTGCTGCTATTAAAACATATTTTTACACTTTCATAGTATTTTGAACACTTTCATAGTATTTTTGGGCGGTAAATATTTGATCATAGCAGTGAACCTGGGAACATCAGTAGTTAAGAGGTGGTTCCACGATCCTCAAAACCTCCTGATCAGAGGCCTTGCTGTTGGACGGAATTCATCGTCTTACCCAGGACGCGGTTGTAGTCTATTGTCTTACCCAGGACGCGGATGTAGTTTATTGTCTTACTCAGGATACTGATGTAGTTATCGTCTTACCCAGGACGCGGATGTAGTTTATTGTCGTACCCAGGACACTGATGTAGTTTATCGTCTTACCCAGGACGCGGATGTAGTTTATTTTCTTTCCCAGGATGGACTATAGGTATATTAATTTTTCTGTATACCCTTTTTACTGATAAATCAAAACCGGCAAGCAATTTTTGGCTTACATTGTAAAGGACATACTAATTAACCCATACCTGATGGGAGAATGCGAACATATATAAACCCGACTGGCATTGGGAGACGCCCCTCTGATTATCCAGTACACCACGCATCTAGTTACTGGCCAGGCTCAGCGATGTCTAACTACGGTGATCGTACATGAACCGGTGTTTCAATGCGATATAGCCGTAAGAATGTGTCCTGTTAGGTTCAAGTATAGACACATCCATGGTTGAGCCAGAGACTAAGGGATAATAAAAAGAAACGCGGTTCTTTCTATCTATCTATCTATCTATCTATCTATCTATCTATCTATCTATCTATCTATCTTTTCTATCTATCTATCTATCTATCTGAATAGTTAATCCGAGTGTTGTTAACTGCCTCGATTAATCTAGAGGGAATCGAAAAATTATCCCCGCTAATGACTTACGAACTCTTAGTAAATATAAGGTGACATTTAATAATTTCAATGGGTTAGCCTTCAGAAGAAGACGCAAAAAGAAAAATGAATTTAAAAGACAAATGAAGGTGAAGCGAGCAAGAGAGCATAAAGAGAGAGAGAGAGAGAGAGAGAGAGAGAGGGAGAGAGAGAGAGAGAGAGTGGGCGAAAGTAGGGAGTGAGAAAGCGAGAGATGAGAGAAAATAGAGAAAGAAGTTTGAAAAGGAATGGAGAAAGAGCGAGAAGTATACAAGAGAAAAGAAAAAGAGAGAATAGTGAGTGATGAAGGAAGAAAGAGTGAGGGGAAAAACGGAGGAGGTTATAGGAAGAAAGAAAGTGAGACAAAGAGAAGACGAAAGAATGAGACAAGGAAAAGATAGAAGCGGTTGACTTAGGAGTAAGCGGAAGAAGAAAGAAACAGTTAAGGGAAGAGAAATAAATATGACTTTTTTTTTGACGATTTAGGAGGAATGCTTCGGCCATTTTCCTCCTATCTCATGACATTCATATCTCTGGGATTTATAAATGTTGCATCATTACGATTTTCTTCTCCCTTCAAGTCACCAGTTAAAGCCGTAAAAAACACATCTGCTATTGTAAGTATCAAGAGACAACAACCAATAGTTTCGTTTGCGCAAAGTAATTTCAAAAATCGATCAAAGATTCCGAAAAAGCCATGTTCGATGTTAGAACAAGGCATTTAAGCAAAGAATAATTTGTTTCGAAGAAAATCGTTATTTTTCTTAGTTTTTCTTCCTTATTATATCTTCTTTCGTTCAATCTTTTTTTTTTAGGAACTCTCCACCATTTTTTTTGTGTTTTCCCCATGCCTTCCTTGATTTTATCATTTACTTCTTATTCTTTCTTCTTTATCCTTTCTTTTCCAGAGAAATCTTTCATTTTTTTTTCATTTTTTTCATATTTTCTCCTGATTTTCTTAATGCCTTCTTTCATCACCTCTTCCTTTTCTTTCTCTAATTTTTCTTTCCCTCGTCATCTTTTTCTTTTTCTTTCATTTCTTTTTTCATCTTTTTCTTTTCTTTCTCTCATTTTTCATTTCTTTTTTCATCTTTTCCTTTTCTTTCTCTTATTTTTCTTTTGTTTGTCATCTTTTCCTTTTCTTTCTCTCATTTTCTTTCCGTCGTCATCTTTTCCTTTTCTTTCTCTCATTTTTTTCACTTCATAATCTTTTCCTTTTCTTTCTCTCGTTTTTCTTTCTTTTGTCATTTTTTCCTTTCTCTTTTCCTTTTTTTCTATCCGTTTTCTTTCCTTCGTATTTTTCTTTTCTTTCTCTCATATTTCTTTCTTCATCTTTTCCTTTTCAATCACACATTTTTCTTTCCTTCGTCATCTTTTATCTCTTTTCGTCTTTTTCTTTCATTCTTTCGTCTTGTTTTATCTTCTCTTTATCATTACTTTCAATTCTTTTTAGTATTGTCTCTCTTTTTTTCTTCATCTTTATTTTTCTTTTCCCCATGTCATTCTTTCTTTCTTTCTTTCTTTCTTTCTTTCTTTCTTTCTTTCTTTCTTTTCCCATTAGTATACTTTTTCTTTTATTTTCACCTCTTTCTTCCTTCATCTAGTTTTCTTTTTTATCTTTTACCTGTCCTCCACTGCTTCTTCCTCCTTCGTCAATTTTTTTTTTCTCATTATTTTCTGCTGGGGACTAAAAACATTTCGGCTCTTTGTGTCTGGCCATTATTTTAATACCATCATAGAAAAAGCACAAAAAAAGTCCACTTATCTCATACGATCTCGTCTGATCTTTCGACTCCAACCAAATCTTGCACATAGGATTCTTACCTAGTTTTATGCTGTAAGTTTGCCGATAGACAAAATCAATGAGTTTTGGGTTGATTTGATAACCTACTGTTCATGTAACCCTTGTGGATATTATATTTTGCAAATGTTTCATGGATTCCATATTAGTAGATAATAAAAGAGAGGAGTTGACATCTTTGACAGCCTACCGAATTATGGAATGGTCGATTGCCAAAGAGCAGCCCAATGAAATGTAGATATATTTTAAAAAAAAAAGCATGACTACCCAAACGTTCTTTGAAATTATTTACAAAGTATAGTTTACACCATGGTGCAAATTACACAGACACACGCATACAGATATATATATATATATATATATATATATATATATATATATATATATATATATATATGCACGTAAATATATACATATATATGTAAGCAAATATATGGATATAGATCCGACAGTATGAAGAAAAATATACGGAAAAAACAAACAAAAATCCTTATATGCAATTATGCTGTTTTAATGTTAATATGTCAACGTCGGACGTTTCGGTTTGGATAAGTCTTGTTCTTGTGTCCATCGTCTTTGTCATGTTCAATTGATGTTAATTATATTTTATGAATATGTCCTGAAGATGGTTTATTAAACCGAAACGTCCGACGTTGGCATATTAACATTAAAACAGCATAATTGCATATAAGGATTTTTGTTTGTTTTTTCCGTATATTTTTCTTCATACATATATATATATATATATATATATATATATATATATATATATATATATATATATATATATATATATGAAATGGACAAAGTCCGACAATTATTTTAAGACATTTTTATGTTTATATATTCTTTTTATAGATACAAATGATTTAAGTAAATGCTCTGTTTTTATAATAAACAGTATTCATAACATTTACCGCCTTGAATGTCCGAGAAATTTTCATGGAAAATTTTCGTCCTCTGACAGGAATCGAACCTGTATCCTATACGGAACCGTCATTTAGCCTGACGTGCCTTAACCGATTGAGCCACAGAGGATCGTTCGGTTAGCAAGGTCGATTTTTACTGTCTTTAAACTTCAATCTTATATGATTCTCTCACGTACATTCATATCTGCTCAATGCGTATTCAAATGTAAACAAATGACGTCACACATTATGAAATGGACCAAGTCCGACAATTATTTTAAGACATTCAAAGGATGAATATTTTCTATGAAAATTTCACGGACATTAGAGTCCCAGTTATGGGAAAATAGTTAACCCCAAACTGGGGGTCAAAACGTGTAAGAAATAGGTTTTATTACCAGCAATATTTTTTTGAAAAAAATATTACCAGCAATACAAATTTGAAGAGAAATATTACCAACAAAAATATCTTGCCGGTATTAAATAACACATGATATGCCGTAAAACAAATCAAACCTAACTTAATATGAAACGATGACAGTAGAATATTTCCAGCGTTCGTCATATTCCGCTTGATGATGTTATCTTGCGCAAACCATTTCCTTTCGGACATTCCTTCTAAACGCAAAGTAAATTCTTGCTTTTGCTGACACAGAAAACGTTGAAGTTTGGTATATCCTACGAAAAAGAGAAAATGGAAATAACTGAGACATCCGGAAGAGGCATGGCACGTGGAGCTAGAACTATATACGCCGGTGGACGAAATAAAGAGCTCGGTTCGAAATTCTAATCATCTGAAGAAGGCCGGAGCATACGACGTTGTGAATATGGCAATGAAGGTGAGAATAACAGTCTGAATAATGTAAATAATGCAAGTAATCATAATACCTCATCTCAGAGATATAGACATATATAGAGAGACATAGACATAAAGGCTGGGGGGTACAACGGCCGAAACGTTGTGAATATGGCAATGAAGATGAGGATAACAGTCCGAATAATGTAAATAATGCAAGTAATCATAATACCTCACCTCAGAGATTCAATCACCTGAAGAAGGTCGGAGCGTGCAACGGCCGAAACGTTGTGAATATGGCAATGAAGATGAGGATAACAGTCCGAATAATGTAAATAATGCAAGTAATCATAATACCTCACCTCATAGATTCAATCACCTGAAGAAGGTCGGAGCGTGCAACGGCCGAAACGTTGTGAATATGGCAATGAAGATGAGGATAACAGTCCGAATAATGTAAATAATGCAAGTAATCATAATACCTCATCTCAGAGATTCAATCACCTGAAGAAGGTCGGAGCGTGCAACGGCCGAAACGTTGTGAATATGGCAATAAAGATGAGGATAACAGTCCGAATAATGTAAATAATGTAAGTAATCATAATACCTCATCTCAGAGATATAGACAGATATTGATTCAACAGTGTTGATCAATTTCTCAAGAACCTTTACCGTAATCCAATATAGGTATTAAAATACAAAGGATTAGCAGCATAAATTTGCTAACATTATGCAGAAATAACCCTTTTAGAGTTCTTTTAGAGGAATCTATAAATAGTTACCATTCTTTAGCATTGTTATCTATGGTAAGGTTCTGCACTCAGCCACTTCAATCAGCGTAATGAACCAAGGGCCAATTCTTTTTGCAATATTGTAGAAAAACTTTTTCTCTAATTTCATAAAAGAAAGTTGTTCCTGGATATAATACTATTTTTCCTTTTTTTTTTAGTCTCCAGGGGTTTTGCTGGTCTTAAATCATTAAATTCCTCCTGACCGAATGGTTTTAGCTCATTACTTGAACATGTCGAGACAAATTCTTGAACTATATCTTTATCTCGAAGTAAATTTCTACAAAATCAAGGTAAACAGGTGAAACTGATTGATAGATGCGGTGGAGCTTTTACTTTGACAACGATCAGCTGTCGCTAATGTTACTTTATAATGCAAGGTAGATCTAATCCCGTCTAGGAGCATTCGACACTTTTACAAATGTAAATCATCAAAAGATTTAAATTTTGAAATACACACACAAGCTTCGAACAGATTCCCGACGAATTAAAATCCTTTTGATATATGAATAAAGAGAGACAAGAAGAAAAAACTATACTTAGTCGATGTGTTTCGTCCTTTGAGCAACCTTTTCAAGGTAAATATGAATTGGAATCAAATATAGATCAAATGTTGCTCGGAATCTGACAGAATCATAAACAACAAATAGGAAACGCTCATCAATCTGACATGCTTTACTTTTATTAAAGCTTCGTCAGAGAATTAGATATGGAGAAAAAGAAATTCTGTTATTTTTACTTTGATTTTCATCGTTTAAGCAGATTTCATATGCATTTGACTTGTTAAGCAGCGTTCCTTTGTATAATTTCTGTGTAAGTGTATCATGCTTCTAGATTTTCTATGTGAGATTCGGATGATAATGTATATTATATGTGTGTGTGTGCTTATGTGTGTGTTTAGTAGGCATTTGTATTTATGTATGCTGCTTGTCCGCATGTTAGTTTAGAGATATTTGAAGTAACACCATTTGTAATGGTAATAGTAGCAGGTAGGCATATTTTAATGATGGATTTTAAAAACTTGGTGATGTAATAGAGTGTTTGAGGTGTGTACATATGGATGGTAAGATATTTATCAGCATCCCCTATGTTTCCTATGTTTATGCCCGGTTTTGTTCCTGTGTTTTACGAGCGAGTTTAAAAGTTTGTCCGAACGTAGGTCTCTCTTATGTTCATGGATGCAGGCTGTTAGATTCCTTGATGTCTCGCCAAGGGAACTATTTCTACTTTGCAGGCATTTTATTTCATAAATCTCAGCACCAGAAGCGGTGTTGCATCGAGTTTTCTTCCTAACCATATTTCCAATGGTCTCAGAGGTGGTAGTAAAGACCCTAGATTCTAAATTTGGTATTGATATTAGAAGTGGTGTTAGATTTATAAACATTTACTATTGTGACGTCCCCCCGGTATCGCTGCGCCAAATGTGACATCTGCCTGGCTGCGTCCGTCGTGCTATCCTGTCCTGTGACGACCAACTGGCTTGGTATTGGTCGCGGCACCAAATGTGACGTTCTAACCTTTTGGCGATTCGGATGGGAATCTGGTTAGATTCGGTATCAGCCTTGTCGTTCCCAGCTCGCTTCCAACGTCTGGTTACCGAAGTAACTGCTTTGACTTCCAGTCTAACCTACCCACGTTGTGAATTGATCTTAGGCAGACGAAATCAATCAGTCGCCGGGCCGTAATGCAAGTCGAGTTCGAATAAGGGCGATATCGCACAAGTATATGTAAAATAAAATAAAATAATAACTCGAAAAGTTCAAATGTGTTAAAAAAGGATAACAATATTTTATATATGGTTGCTGAATACAGGACTGCGCCTACTTCCCAACCCGCTATATGGATTCGTGACACTTTGTGTTTGTTAGGCGAGTCTTAACATCTTAAGTTGTTTGTTCTTTTAAGAAACTGGTTCTTGGTGTGTCTTCAGGCGATATTCGTGAAACTTGTTTCGGTGGTGTGAGTTAAGTCATTCTTCAAAAATAAATTGTTCTTGGTTAGAAATTGAGTTCGGAATTTGCGCGAATCTTAGTCAGTTTCTTCGAGGCGGGTCTTCGGAGCTCTAAACTCACTGCAATTGCTTGCCTCTCTGTCTGCAACCCCAACTGGCAACTTAACTCCAACTCGAACTGGAACTCGAACTCATTTTCGCTCGCTGCGACTTTGCTTATATGGACGCCGACCAAAACCGGGGTGGGCTTGTCGGGGTTTGAGGTTCCTTGATAATTCTCAACCCACAATCCACTTATTTGGTTTCGGTCAGGAAAATTTTATTATTTTCCATTTTTGGAAGTCTTTTGTCTTCCCACCTCCTTCTGTTCTCATATTGGTATCTCACCATGCCCTCAGAGGGTGTCAACGGGTTTCCCCACTCTCTCGCAGTGGCATCTCACACCTATCCCTTCAAGGGGGCGCAACAGGCCTCCCCTCCTTCTTTACATGATTACCTCCGCCCAATACTCCTGCTATCATTCAGCCAATGGGCGCTCAGCGGCGTGGGTGTGGCCAGACTAGCCTCGGTTTAAAAAAATCTTGCTCAAAGAAAAAAAATTCTTTTCCTTTTCCTTTTTCCTTTTTTTTTTCACTTTTCCTTTTCCTTCTTCTCTTCGAGGAGACCTCACCCCCTAGACTCTTTATCGTTTAACCGTATTACCTGGAATTCGTCAATTAGCTTTTCGCCATCACCAAGCGGGTGGCTACCCAGACGTATCTACACTCCTGGCGCCAACCACTGATCCGATAAAACAGTTTCGCTATTATAGCCGGATTCATATGGAATTCGTCAACGAGATTTTCGCCAGCATCAAGTGGGTGGTCATGTGAACGTACTTCCAATTACTGATCCGATAAAAGCCAGGTTTCGACACAAAACAGATGCCTTTTCTCTCAATGATTTCTACATATAGACAAAGGCTTAACCTTTCCTTCATGGTGGTCAGCGGACACTTTTGTTTTTGTAATTCTGCGACACAGTTAATTTTTATCTATTTAGAATTCTGTCTCTGAGGTTATTTGGCCAACCTGGAATTTTCACCCGCCCCGTAACCTAAATCAGATTAATTCTAGTATCTTCCATCTTACCTTCTTGACAATGGAAATAAAAATTTTTTTTACCACTTTTCCTTGTCAGAAAAATAACACCGCTTAGTGTCCTTTTCGTGATGGCTTCTTATCACCTAAATTTAATTCTCACCTTTTCTTTATTTTTCTTCTTTCTCCTTTTTAGCAAGCCAAGTAGTGTCACACTATTTGTTCTGTATCCTATCATATATATATATATATATATAGGCAGTAATTTTTCATTGATGCATGTTTCATTAAATAATATAGACAAGTTTCTGCTCATCATCTTCCCAAGCCATACCTTCATTTCCCAACGCACTTAACTTGTCCCTCAATTGATCCATATCGATCTTTTCTATCGGCTTCATTAGTGCTGGCATTTTGTTCAAGGTAACATTATAGAATCCCTTCACTATTGGCTCCCACAACTCCTGTACAATTGACTAAGCCTCTGCCAATCATTTCTATGATTGAATCTTTCTCTTCATATCTTTGTTCTTCCTGGTAATAGGGGGGTAAGGACATAGATATCCCAAATGGCGAACATCCCATGGGTAACTTTAACAGGGATAATGGTGGCCTTACTCTTAATGTCCTTGTGGCTCTCCCCCACATACCCTAGACAAGCTGATAGGTTTCTGTGTGGCTACTGCCCACATCCCGTCTGAAAACTGACAGCTTGTGGTAATGCCGTGTTTGCTAATACCTCTACTTGGCAAGTTCTCTTTATTCCCTCTCTCTTCCCTTCAAACAATTCTAGTATGCACATTTTGTGGTTACCAGCTATATAGATAGGGCTTAACGATGTACAATTCCTAGAGCATCATTTCTACACTTTCTAGCTTCTTCAGCTGTTAGCAACATGAATGTTGTTCTCCCCGAATTTAAAGCTATGTATTCTGTTTCCATCTTGTACCTTGCTGCCATTCCCAAACCTTGATCTCTTCTGGGGTAGGGAATAGGTAAATTTATAACCTGGTATATCTCGAATATACTCTCTCTATCTAACAACGGAACAGACATCATAACCAATAGTCGTCTATTTTCCAACAAGGTCACACATCCCAGTGCATTATAATATTTCCACAATTCTTTGGTGGGATCCACTGGCAGTCTTAAATGATGGGGTAACTCGGCCTGTATCCCGAGTAGCACTTCCCTTAGGTGACCCGGGTTTACTATGCTTGGGGAGAGGTGTCCCAATGACAAAATGTCTAATTGCGCTCTCACATGTTCCAGCAAGGTCGTCAACGACTGACTAGTTTGTCGTACCTTATTCGTAATTGCCATTAGTTGGAAATATCTTTGCATGAATCCACTCATTTCCTGTAATTCTATCATTATAGTTTATGTATCATTAATTACCTCTTGTCTCAACCCTGCCAGGTTATTTATTAACCAATTAATTCTGGCTCTGTTTTTGGCCACCTCTAACCTTGTCACATTTAATATTGTCACACTCTCCCTTGCCACTTGAGCAAGCGTCCTCTGGTTTGCTTCCACTTCTCCCAGTTTCCTTCTTATGAATTTAACGTCATCTTCAGTCACTGTTCCAAACAGGACATTTAACGCTTTTCCTATAATCGGAACTACTGATCTCTTTTCCTGCGTCTGCAGTAACTCTATTCCCTTCAGGTAATTTTGCATGTCCCTCCATTGAGCCTCTATCATAGTGGCCTCTGATTCTAGGGAGTGTAATAATCTGAGATATCCTCTTTCCTTGGAATAATCTTGCCCTACCTTCAACTGGGCTGCATCCAGCTGCGTTAGCTCATTTCTTAGTTTATTTAGTAGCGACTAGTATGGTTTTAAATCTATCACGGATGTGATCAACCATTTTGACCTGGTTATTATTACTTCACTCGTCTTTTTAAAAATGGTATTTCGGCTGTGCTTCCAAGCTTCCGCGATCGTCACCATCAGTGTGGCTACCATCATCATCATCATCATCATCAACCCTTTCATTTTGTTCATTCCTGCAAGGTAACAAAATTCTCTTGTTTTTATTCTTCATAACCATTCGGTCTTGTTCTATTCTTCATTCAATTATTCCATAATGTTTTTCTAAATTTGTAACAAATCGGCTCTTCCCTCCCCTAACTCCTAGCAAACAGAATGGTCCGGACAGGTGTGCGTGGCGCTCACTCCAAAGGTCGTACTTCATGACACCACTGATGGCCAGTTAGCAATGCCAATAATCTTCTTCCGTCCTTCGTGAGGTGCAGATCGCGACTCCATCCCCTCCATCCACATCCACCACAGTCAGCCAGTAGGTTTTTGGATGAGCCAGTGTCGTTATCTGTCGACACCGAGTGCTTCTATTCTGCACTGCTTTCTTTGTTCCACTGAGACTTGGGGTCCTTCACCCTTCTCAATCTCATCTTAAGAGGTAGTTCTTGCTCGACCTCTAACCTTCCCTCGGTGTTTAATTCCCGTTCAGGAGGTGTTTTGTCCTCTTCTTCCTCTCCTGATTCTTCCTTCTGTTTCGAGTCCGCGTCCTGGACGTCTTCATTATTTCTTGACCCGGTGTCTAATTCTCTCTTGTTTCTTAGTCTTTCTCTGAGTTGGGAAAGGGGTATTTGATCATCTTCCTCCAACTCGTTGAACTCTTCGTCTTGTTTAGGGTGCCTCTTTTTAGAGCCCTTGACTGCTTGATTGGATCTCTTCGTTTTTCTCTTCCTTTTCTTTGGACATGGGGGTGCCATGGTGACATCACAGGGTCTTCTCTGCACCGATTCAGGCAACGACTGAACGCCACTGATCCCCGCCGAGGGTTCCAACTCCATCACTCGGATCGCTTCGTCTATCTGGCTAAGTCGATCTATCTCTTCATTTTCCTCGGAATATTCCTCCGTCTCCATTTCTTCCGGCTCAACCAGAGTTACCTTCCTTGTCCTTGTCTTCTTAGGCCTCGGTTCGCTCATTTCCAGGTTATCTATTTCAGTCTTCTTCAGATCGTTGGCATGGACCCTCCTTGCTTGTCCTGCCACTTGATCCCATATTACATATGATACTGGACCCGTCTGTTCTACTATCCGGTAGTACGGTTCCCTTCTCTGGTCCAGCTTTCCTTCTCTCTGATGGATTTTATAGTAGACAGGGTCTCCAACCTTCAATTCTACTACCTTTCAGCATTGACTCTCTCATTTCTTCTCTTCTGTACCCTCTTTATTCTTCTTCTGGCCTGTACAAATATTTTATGTTCTTGTTCCAGCAACAGCTGATGATGATCTTCTCCCATATACTTTCTTCGGGGGTTCAACAGGTTATCCACAGGCAGGACCACGTCTCTGCCAAACAACGTAAAGTAAGGAGAAAATCTGGAGGTTTCGTTTATCGTAAACCTCACGGCCGCCAGAGCCTGAGTCAAATACAAATCCCAATTTCCTGTATTCTCTCTGGCCAGCTTGGCCAGCACATCTCCCAAGGTTCTATGAAACCTTTCCACTTAAGCGTTTCCTTGGGGGTGATATGGAGATGTTTTTACGTGCTCTATATTCAAACCTGTCAGCACTTCTCTCATTATGCTGTTTATATTCTCTGTGCCATTATCAGTTTCCAATTGCACAGGGGCGCCATACCTAGGGAACATTTCACTTATTATCAAATCGGCCACAGTTTTAGCCTTCTTGTATGGTACTGCAAATGCCTCAGGCCAATTTGTTAGCCAATCGACAAAACTCACTATATAGTTATTTTCTTGTGCAGTTTCCCCATATGGTCCTGATACATCCATACTCACTTTCTCGAAGGGGAAGTTCGGCATGTCCATCTCCTCCAATGGTGCCATTTCTTGCCTTCTACTCTGCGACTGGCACACTACACAACTCCGAACATAGTTAGTGACCTCTCCGTACAGTTTGGGCCAATAGTACTTTCTCCTTATTAGATCATATGTTCTATCAATTCCCATGTGACCCAACCTCTCGTGGCACTGTTCCAATATCTCTGGTCTTAAACTTTTGGGCGCATACAACTTGGGCTTGACTTCTTCATCCCTACCTGAGAGATAATACAGCCTTTCCTCTATTACTGCATACTTGGTGGTCTCTCCTGCCTCCACCTTTTCTCTACGGGCTGCTATTTCACTGTCTGCCTGCTCCTCAATTCCTTCTGTCCAGTAGGGATCGGTTATTATCTGTGCGTCCCCTTCCTCGTCCGATTCTAACATATGGCGATCTTTTAGCTTATTAGAGTTAATTACTCCGATTCTATAGGCTTTATCATCTACTCCCTGCTCTACTTTTACAGATCTTTCTTCCAGTTGTTTAGGTATCCTTGAGAGTAAATCTGCGCACGTGTTTTCCTTCCCTGCCAAATACTCTATCTTACAGTGGTAGCCACTTAACTTTAGCGCCCACTGTTGAATCTTAATATTTGACCATTCTGCCTGCAATAGGTACTGCAGAGGCTTGTGGTCTGTTTTTATAGTAAAGACCGCACCATTCAAGTAGCAGTCCAGTTTGTGGAGAGCATACATGAGAGCATATGCTTCTCTTTCTATTACTGGTCATCTCTGTTGTGTCTCTGAGAGCTTATGAGAGAGAAAGTATATCGGTACCTCCTCTGGTATGCCTGGCACTGGTCCTTTATCGGGACACGGCTGGGTAAGAACTGCTCCTACACACTGCTCACTGGCATCAGTGTATAGTTCCATGGGCTTGCTAAGGTCTGGGTACGTCAGCAGTGGTACGGCTGTCAACTGTTCTTTTAAGGTATCAAATGCCCGTTGACAGTCTTCTGTCCAATTGAACCTAGCGTATTTCTTCGTCAGGGCTACTAAGGGTATGGCAATTCTCGAGAATGCCGGGACGAATCGTCGGTAGTACCCTATAGCTCCTATAAAGCCTCTTACTTGTCTCACTGTCTTAGGTTCTGGCATTTCCCTTATGACTTTCACCTTATCCATGTCGGGTTTAATACCGTCTCCGTTTATAACAAAGCCCAAATATCTAGTCTCCTCCTTCCGAAACTGACACTTCGACAATTTCAATTTTAAGCCGTGCTTTCTTAGTCTTCCCAACACTTGTTTCAGATGAAAAAAATGTTGTTCTACTGTTTCTGAAAATATCAAAATATCATCTAAATATGCCATGGCAAAGCTCTCCTCGCATCCTCCTAATACTATTGACATCAGCTTTTGGAAGATTCCCGGGGCATTGGCTAAACCGAATGGTATCACCCTGAACTGAAATAGTCCCAGGTGACACGCAAATGCGGCCTTTTCCTTGTCAGCCTTATCAAGGGCTACCTGCCAATACCCGGACCACAAGTCCAAAGTAGAGAAGTACTTCGCTTTCCCTAATAATGCCAATATATCATCGATTAGTTGCAATGGCACCGCCAACGGCTTCGATATAGAATTCAGTTTCCTAAAATCTACACAAAAACGGTGCCCGCCATCTTTATTGCCTACTATCACGATTGGAAAGCTCCAAGGGGAGATCGATCTTTCGATCATCCCAGCTTCCAACATCTCTTCTACTGCCTCTTCCACAAGGGGTCTCTTATGAATAGGTGTCCGGTAGGGCTTCAATTTCACAGTGGGGTGATCGCCGGTGTCGATTTTCAATTTTACTGTGTGGGTCTGGCCCAATTCCTTATCTGATTTGGCCACCACATCTCGATTATTTATCAGCAGACCTCCCACCCTGGCCCTAAATTGACCAGGTGCCAATATATCTTCGTCCCCTATTCTTTCTGTTTGTTCTACGAGTTTTCCTCGTTTCTCCTCGAATCTCACTCGATTCAGATTTCGTAGGGGTAATGCTTTTCCTATCTCTTCCCCTCTCTTAAACTTTATCGTCTGTTGGGCCTGGTTCACCATCATAATGGGCACCTGAGTTACCTCATTTTCTTCTAGGCCCTTCCCTTCTACAGGGACCAATTGCAGGGTTCCTTTTCCTATTTTCTTCCCTGACATTAACCTACCCTTTCCCGACATTTACATCTTCCTCCACCACTATTGTTATATCTTCTTCCGGTGGGCATCCCAATGGCGTTCTTTTCGCCATTCACTACCAGCACAGTGGGGTTGAACTCTATCCGAGCCCTCTTGGCTCGAAAGCCAATCCTCTCCCAAGATCGCCTCCGTACACAGGTTGGGGGTTACGTAAAAGTTCTGGACACATTTCCACTTTCCAATCCTCAGAGGGAGCCTCGCCATCCCCTTTATCTCCAGGGGGGCTCCATATGCCTGTGTCCTCTCTATGTCCGCTTCCTGTAACCCATTCTTCTGTTTCACCCGTCTGTATGGTTCCTCTCTCACCAATGAAACAGACGCTCCTGTGTCTATCAGGGCTTTCACTGCCCTACGCCCTATCTCTGCCCCACAAGACAGCTCCCTCTCTTGCGTCAGCGAAGAGAACACTTGGGCTTTCTTTTTCCTGGGTTCCCACCTTTGGGTCATCCCAGCCATAGGCGCCGGTAGCAACAAACTCCTTTCATTCTTCTCATATGGGGGAGTTCTGCGTTTTCTGCACCTGGGCGGTCCCGGCTGGACCTCTCCCAGTCTCTTGCGGCTATTCCTAAGAACACAATTCCTCTTCAGGTGCCCTGGTCTCCTACAAAACCAGCACCTTCTTGTTGGACAGTTTACCGCAAAGTGGCCCACCTGACCACATATCCAACATTTTACTCTTCCTCTCTTCAACTGGGCCACCCTCTCCCTTATTCCTGGGGGAACCTGCCCTCTACCTAAGTGGCTCTCCTGAACACATGTCCAACGTTTTACTTCCCTGCTTTTTAACTGGGCCACCCTCTCCCTTATTCCTGGGGGACCTGCCCTCTACCTAAGTGGCTCTCTTGACCACATGTCCAACGTTTTACTTCCCTTCTTTTTAACTGGGCCACCCTCTCCCTTATTCCTGGGGGGACCTGCCCTCTACCTAAGTGGCTCTCCTGACCACATGTCCAACGTTTTACTTCCCTTCTTTTTAACTGGGCCACCCTCTCGCTTATTCCTGGGGGGACCTGCCCTCTACCTAAGTGGCTCTCCTGACCACATGTCCAACGTTTTACTTCCCTGCTTTTTAACTGGGCCACCCTCCCTCTTAATTCCGGGGTGGCCCGCTGGCTTTTCCCTGGTTTTGTCTCTTGGGCTCGGCCTTTTTTTATCAATATCTGTGGGGCAACTTTTCTCAACCCGCACCACTTGGCTAGGTGTCCCTTCTTCTCACACCTAGTACATTTATCCTGTTCGAAGTCTGGGGCAAACCCCACTTCGTCGGACATTCCGCTGCCCTGTGGTCCTCAAGTCCACATGGCCAGCAGACCAGCCCGTATCTACCGGGCGTGGGCTTATAGAACCCATGCCTTGTTGACCAATCCTTTCTATTGGGATCTTCTTCCCACACCTCAGGCTCCTCCACCTCTAGCTTGACCTTCCGATTCCACGTGTGTGTGTGGGGGGTATTCCTCCTTCCCCCTTTCTTCCGACCTCTCGACTTAGCTCTTGCTTCTTCCCACACCTTTTTACCTTCTCCCAAATACCCTGGCTCTCTTTGGCCAGCTCCACTGCTGCCGATAATCTTAGCGACCCTTCCTTCAACACATCGTGACGAACACGCTCGTCACTGAGCGCTTCCACATAAAGATCAGCCAACTCGGCCTGCATGACCGCATTATTTCTCACTACCTTTGGGAAAGCTAATGACGACAGCTTCTCCGTTCGGGTCCCCAATTCTCCAAGGGTTTCGTCCCTCAGCTGCGTCAACTTCTGGAGGGCTCTCATGGTCTCTATCGCCGTCCCCTCGTCAGCGAACTCCCGAGTTAATAATTCTTCCAACCTTTCCCATGTCAAGTGGGGCTCATTGGCTAAGAGTCCTTTTATAAACTCAGACGCTTTCCCTTTGGTGGCATCATACGCCAAATAAAGGGTTTCTTGGTCTGAGAGTCCATATATTACGCGGCTCTTATCCAGGACTGCCAGCCAGTTTTTAAAACCCTCGGTCCACCCAACAATCCTCTCAGGTGTGCTGGCAATCCCTGTTCAAACCCCTTTTCCTCTATGTCTACCCCATCTGGTTCGTAGTCAGACATATTTAACACAGCAAAAGAAAAACAAACTGAGCAGCAAAAATCGAGATTGGGAGATCAACCGAAAATAAAGTGTCCTACCTGACAGACGATTTCCACTCTTTCTTCTCAGGTTCCGGGTTGTCTTACTAGAGTATCTGGAACCGTATGGTTATAGCCAACCAAAGTCCTTTGGTTCCAACTCTAGTCTGTTTTAATTTGAGTCCTTGTGACGCTGTGGGTTGTCCTGGTCGAATATTTTCTGCAACTCCTGTGGCAGTGACTGATCCAGGGTCTTATCCTGCTGTCACGGCACCAATTGTGACGTCCCCCCGGTGTCGCTGCGCCAAATGTGACGTCTGCCTGGCTGCGTCCGTCGTGCTATCCTGTCCTGTGACGACCAACTGGCTTGGTATTGGTCGCCGCACCAAATGTGACGTTCTAAACTTTTGGCGATTCGGATGGGAATCTGGTTAGATTCGGTATCAGCCATGTCGTTCCCAGCTCGCCTCCAACTGATATATATACATCCATTAACATGGCACGTGGAACTAAAACAGTCTATCCCAATGAGCGAAATAAAGGGTTCAGTTCGACATTCCAACCACCTGAAGAAGGTCGAAATATAAAAGGATACTGAAAGGCCGAAACGTTGTAATAAATATGGCGACAAAGATGAAGACAATAGTCCGAATAATGTAAATAACGTACATAATACCTCATCTCAGAAATATAGACAGATATTGAAGGGCAGAAACGTTGTAATAAATATGGCGACAAAGATGAGGACAATAGTCCGAATAAAGTAAATAATGTACATAATACCTCATCTCCGAAATCTAAACAGATACTGAAAGGCCGAAACGTTGTAATCAATATGGCGACCAAGATGAGGACAATAGTCCGAATAAAGTAAATAATGTAAATAATACGTCATCTCAGAAATATAGACAGATACTGAAAGGCCGAGACGTTGTAATCAATATGGTGACAAAGATGAGGACAATAATCCGAATAATGTAAATAATGTGCATAATACCTCATGTCAGAAATATAGACAGATACTGAAAGGCCGAAATGTTGTGATAAATATGGCGACAAAGATGAGGACAATAGTCCGATAAAGTAAATAATGTACATGATACCTCATCTCAGAAATATAGACAGATACTGAAAGGCCGAAACTTTGTAATAAATATGGTGACAAAGATGAGGACAATAGTCCGAATAAAGTAAATAATGTACATAATACCTCATCTCAGAAATATAGACAGATACTGAAAGGCCGAAACGTTGTAATAAATATGGTGACAAAGATGAGGACAATAGTCCGAATAAAGAAAATAATGTACATAATACCTCATCTCAGAAATATAGACAGATACTGAAAGGCCGAAACGTTGTAATAAATATGGTGACAAAGATGAGGACAATAGTCAGATAAAGTAAATAATGTACATAATACCTCATCTACAAAATATAGACAGATACTGAAAGGCCGATACGTTGTAATAAATATGGTGACAAAGATGAGGACAATAGTCCGAATGAAGTAAATAATGTACATAATACCTCATCTCAGAAATATAGACAGATACTGAAAGACCGAAACGTTGTAATCAATATGGCGACAAATATGAGGACATTAGTCCGAATAATGTAAATAATGTACATAATACGTCATCTCAGAAATATAGACAGATACTGAAAGGCCGAAACGTGTAATCAATATGGCGACAATGATGAGGACAATAGACCGAATAATGTAAATAATGTACATAATATCTCATGTCAGAAATATAGACAGATACTGAAAGGCCGAAACGTTGTAATAAATATGGTGACAAAGATGAGGACAATAGTCCGAATAATGTAAATAATGTACATAATACCTCATCTCAGAAATATAGACAGATACTGAAAGGCCGAAACGTTGTAATCAATATGGTGACAAAGATGAGGACAATAGTCCGAATAAAGTAAATAATGTACATAATACCTCATCTCCGAAATATAGACAGATACTGAAAGGCCGAAACGTTGTAATAAATATGGTGATAAAGATGAGGACAATAGTCCGAATAAAGTAAATAATATACATAATACCTCATCTCAGAAACATAGACAGATACTGAAACGCCGAAATGTTATAATCAATATGGCGACAAAGATGAGGACAATAGTCCGAATAAAGTAAATAATATACATAATACCTCATTTCAGAAATATAGACAGATACTGAAAGGCCGAAACGTTGTAATCAATATGGCGACAAAGATGAGGACAATAGTCCGAATAAAGTAAATAATGTACATAATACCTCATCTCCGAAATATAGACAGATACTGAAAGGCCGAAACGTTGTAATAAATATGGTGATAAAGATGAGGACAATAGTCCGATAAAGTAAATAATGTACATAATACCTCATCTCAGAAATATAGACAGATACGGAAAGGCCGAAACGTTGTAATAAATATGGTGATAAAGATGAGGAGAATAGTCCGAATAAAGTAAATAATGTACATAATACCTCATTTCAGAAATATAGACAGATACTGAAAGGCCGAAACGTTGTAATCAATATGGCGACAAAGATGAGGACAATAGTCCGAATAATGTAAATAATGTACATAATGCCTCATCTCCGATATCTAGACAGATACTGAAAGGCCGAAACGTTGTAATCATTATGGCGACAAAGATGAGGACAATAGTCCGAGTAATGTAAATAATGTACAAAATACCTCATCTCCGAAATATAGACAGATACTGAAGGACCGAAACGGTTTGGTAAATGTTTATTATGTGTTAATATTTGATTTGATTGATTTGTTTTTTATGAAATATCAAACATTGTCCTGGTTATTTAAAGCCAAAAAATATTTCTAGATTGTAAGATTGTGTTTGGATACCGATACAGGTTCTACTAATTAACCCATAGCTGGAGGGGAAGAGATGAATTCTTACCTTTCCCAAGAATATTTTCACGTATGTGAATATAATGAACCCGATTTGAACTGGAACTCTGATATCCAATTCCGAACCTTTTATCCCTTATACCACCCGCACATACAAGAATACAGCACCAGAGATTTCCAAGCGATCACCAATCTAACTTCTGAACTGGCTCAACGTTGCTTAACTTCAGTGTTTCAACGTGATATGAACGTATAACTATGATATCTAAAGATAAGAGACTGTCATATACAAGTTAATTCAAATTAAGTCTTTTTTTTTAATTTGCGGTATTACTTTGATGTTCTTGAAATATTGTCTATTAATTCATAAAATACCGATTGAATTTTTACTTTTTTATTATTTTTCCTAAACTTTCAAAATAAGGTTGCATCTTATCTTCAGAAAGAGGCGGTGTATATGTTGATCTGTACTTATCAGCTTATCTAATACATATGAAGATTTTTGGGTATCATTTAAGCGAAACGTTTAAGCTTATAATGAGAGTAGAGTTCTAAGAAAGCCAATTTGTTTATACGAGCAGCTGATATTAATTCTGGAGTGGAATTAATATTGTCGTGACTTGCAAAGATCGAACAACGAAAGATAAATTTAATTCATTTTAATAAGCAACATAATCCCTTGCAGGTGTCTCTCGTGTTGCACAGGAGAGGAACGCTCAATATACGCCACGAATTCTTCGAGGGCTATGCAAACTCAATCTATTTAATGTAAAATCGAGGTCTGCCCTCTATCCTTGAGTGGCCCCAACGTCTGTGGTCAAATGCAATAAAGGGAAATCTGCTTCGAAAGTGTTTACGACTCTTAAACATTCCGTTCGATAAATATGTCTGGTCGGGAAGCAATTTTGAAATGACAGATCGCTTTCAATAAGGTAATATTCTGTTCGTTCCTTATCAACTGTACTTGATAATTTTCAAAGTCAAGCAGAGGAAGACAAAAATAATGACGATGGACTTTGTAATTATTTTCGGGTCAGTTAAGTTTATGAACTTAGGGATCACTGGAGTCTTAAGCTTTCGCTTTAATAGAATACGTAGGATGCGAAGTGTAGGCTGTGTAACAATTATCAGAGCCGAAAGTGTTATCTGTATTCCGCGTTCAAATGATGACTGCTGCGGTTTGGTTTGCTTTGTTTTCTTTTACGTCATATCAACACCTCAATGGGTTATTTAAGCTTAATAATGAGAGCAGAGTTCTAAGAAAGCCAGTTTCTTTATACGAGCAGCTGATATTAAATGCTAGGGCACAAAAATCTCCTGAGCCGACCAAGCATAGAAATGAATACTGTATGGGAATCAGTAATAAGGAGTGCCAGAGAAAAGTGATAATAACAACAATAATTGCAATATGAGCAATGGTAAAAATATTCAATGATAATAGCAAAAATTGAAATATGAGCACTGATAAAAATGGTTGCTGAAGACATTAGGTTCATAATACCCAGAAATTCATACCCAGATGTCCTCAAGGCCATATGGCACAGTGGATAAAGGCGTTGGTTAGATCCAATGACAGGACCCAAATTCAATACCTGGCTAAGGCAGTGGAGAATTATAGAGGTGAATTAACAGGTGATAACTGATAACTGACATCCGTTAAACATGGTATGTGGAAGTAGAACAGTCTACCCGAGTGAGCGAAATAAATGGTTAAGTTCGACATTCCAACCACCTGAAGAAGGCCGGAGCGTACAACGGCCGAAACATTGTAATAAATATGACGAGAAATATGAGGACAATAGTCCGAATAATGTAAATAATCTAATTCTTTAAGGTCGATATTTACGATAGAAGCGCAATATTTTCTCTTTAACGCATCAGGGCATGCGTTTTTTACGACCGATACATATCTGACATCATATTTGTAAGTGGAAAGTTCCATTCGCCAGCGATGAACTTTGTCGTTTCCCTATCATTTTTACATATTGGGACATGCTCACTACAACAGTATTGACTTGCTTAAGTAAATTATTTTGTATATGAATACAACATACGTGTAAACCGTAAGAAATAATTTGGGGAACAAGTTGACATTAGACTTATGCGCAAATACGCTTAAGCAATGTACGAATCTACCTTCTCCCACACTGTGGGTTAAATAGTAAAACCTGTATCTGTCAATATCATTATTATTCACTCGTAAATGAAGAATTATTCTTACAATCTAAAATATATCTGTGATTTATATAACCCACAAAGTGTTGATATGCCATAAAATCAAACAACAGCTTGAGAGTATATAGCTCTAAGACAACTTAATTTAGTCTGGCACAAGGTAACAGCAGTCGAGCTCACTTCTCGTTGACCTATTACTTTGGTTGTATCTAACCATTTGTACCTGATGATTTTGTTTAATATTCTATATTCTGTGGCACTCCTTGGCATTGTTTGCTGGCTCGTTTTAATCAGCTCGAGAATTTCATGTCATCCATTTCTCCTTTTCTTTTCTTTTTTTTGTCTTTCATCGAATCGGTATTTATTAAGATTAGTTTAAAATGGCACAAGGCCACAATTGTCGGGTACAACTAGTATCTAACTCACGACAGTATCAATGGAGAAATTCACCAGATATCACACTGTAAACATTTTCTTTCTTTCCCTTTCTCTCCCTTTCTCTCTCTCTCTCTCTGTCTCGATATATATATATATATATATATATATATATATATATATATATATATATATATATATATAGCGTATCATTGTGTGGTAAAAAGTTACAAGGGTTGGACAATCAGTGAAACTCCAACTCCCTTCAACTGGTAATAAATGATCTTTTGTCTCTTTCAACCATTTTCTCTCTCTCTCTCTCTCTCCCACACACACACACACTACTACGCACTTTCTCTCTCCACTTTCTCTCTCTTTCTCGTCCTCCCTCTTTCTCTCTCTCTCTCTTTCTCTCTCCCTCCTTCTCTCTTTCTCCCTCTCTCTCATTCTCTCTTTGTCTATCACTATCTCCCTCTCCCTCTTTCTGTCTCCCTCTCTCTCTTCCCCACTCTCTCTCTTCCTCTCTCTCTCTCTCTCAGATAAATATGTGCTCTTAATATTAACACTATACATTACATCGAATGTGAATGGTCACTTTCTAGAAGGAACAACGTGTGAGCTTGAGTTGATTTTTAGATGAGTCAAGGGAATTTCTAAAGTCCAGTATGTCATTTTAGTGCATAACTGAAGGATGAACTGATTCATGCCTTCCCCTAGGTCATTAGAGCTAACTGAGCGCAACAGTCATCGCGTCCGAGTTAAGACGATAAACTACATCCAACAGCAAGGCTACTGGTCAGGTTTTTCAGGAGCGTGGAACCACATCTTAATTGCTGATGTTCCCTGACCCGTGGTGGTAGCACCTGTTAGGGTTCCAGCTATGGGAAAATAGTTAAACTGTGGTCAAAACTCTATGAACATGTAAAAATAGGTTTTTAATACCAATAATACATTTTTGGAAAAAATTATTACCATCAATAGATTTTTGAAAAATATACCGAGAATATAATTTTGCAAAAAATATATTTCCAGCAAGAAAAATCTTATCGCCATTAAATTACCCTATTTACATTATTCGGACTAATTTCCTCATCTTTGTCGCCATACTTATTACAATGTTTCGGCCGTTGTACGCTCCGGTCTTCTAGTTCCACGTGCCATGTTTAATGGATGTCAGTTATCAGTTATCTCCTGTTAATTTCCCTCTTAGCCGGGTATTGAACTCACACTGTTTGGGTCCTGTCACGTGATCTAACTAACATGGCACAGTGGATAAAGGCGTTAGTTAGATATCTTTCCATGTGTGTATGAGTAGTATATTTCTACAATTTATAATTTTTAAAGAGTCTACATCCATCTTCTAATATGGAACTTGTTCGATGTTATCGACAGAAACAAGTCTGAATTAAAAATCGATGACGTACAACAGCCGAAACGTTGTGAATATGGCAATGAAAATGAGGATAACAGTTCAAATAATGTAAATAATACAAATAATCATAATGCCTCATCTCAGAGATATAGAGGCCGAAACGTTGTGAATATTGCAATGAAGATGAGGATAACAGTCCGAGTAATGATAATAATGAAGGTAATCATAATACCTCATCTCAGGGATATAGAGGACGAAACGTTGTGAATATTGCAATGAAGATGAGGATAACAGTCTGAGTAATGATAATAATGAAAGTAATCATAATACCTCATCTCAGAGATTATATTACAACTCAATCAAGAGTGGGTGGCTTTTTTTTTGCTCTCCGTTAATATCTTATTTAATGTTAATGTTATACAATTTTGTAAACGTTTAAAAATCTATTTTACGTGTTTCTATACACACCAGCTTCCTCTTGCTTGCTTGTTAAAAATACCACGTTTCAGCTATTGTACGCCACCCGGCATTCAGGTATTTGTCCTACTAGGGAACCTTCTAGGAACATTCAACTTCTCTTGTTTATTCACGTTTGTATCGCTTGTCCGTTTGTTTCTTCTTCTGTACCAGGCTGTATGACTTTTCGGCAACACCCATCCCAGCTTTTGAACTCACAACTGCCAGCTCTAACAACTAGGCCATTTGTTATATACACTAGTTCAGTCGAAAAGCGAACAAACGAAAAAGAAAGATAAAATAGACTGTGAGATATTAACTAATATGAAATATGTACATCGAAGCATGAAAAGTGGAAAGATGAACGGCTTTACCTCCGTTGATTGAATAAATTTTTTGGTTTATAATTTCGAGAATGTTAACGAAAATGTTCAGATGATATATGTTACAGAATGCGAAGACCAACGGACAGAAAGGTCAGCGATTGGGCGGAGTGCCTTGTAATATTCTGATCGTCATGGATTGTCTTTTTCTAGGTTTTAGATATAAATCCAAGACGGCTCGAATTCAATAAAGGGCCGCAAGAAATCTGAAGCGTCGATACGCCTCCCACACTCAAGTTAACGACCGGTTAATACCACCCGCGAAAGGACGCTGAACAAACCTGCGATATTCGTTCCTGCGACGTCATTCCACCCGCTGCCTCCTAGATCCAAACTGCCACCACTCTCTCCTAATAAAATGAATAACAAAAAGAAATGGTCCTTTTCCTTGGTACCGTTTTATGCAGTAGCGTGGGCACCTAGAGACGTCAGAGAACGCAACATACATCGGCAGTGATTGCCTAGCATTCACTTCTCTATAGGGGGACATGAGATTTTAACTTTACACATCATGACATGTTCTAATTGTAAGGTTTCTCTTTTTACCACCTCTCCTGCTCCCTGATCTGCCATAGATTTACACAATCTTGTTAGGGACGTTACTCGCATTTTCTGACTCTCACTTGTCTTCAATATGTCAAATTCTTTCCTCATTCCTAGAAATTCCAACTGTCTTTCTCTTATTCTAAGTAAAAACTTACTTTTTATTTCAGTTTTCCGTCAAACTTTTTCGTAACTCCAATATCCACTCCAGGGTCTCGTCAGCAGAACTAAAGTTGGCAGAATGTAGTCCCTTAGCACAGATTGACCGTGAGATAGGTATGGATTCTATTCATCTTCTCCCAAATAGCAGGACAGAAGTAAGGTTCTGTAACCTTGGCTGGCAACCGGTCTAGGAGAAGCGAGGGTTGGGCTTGCTTCTTCTTGCCCAAGAAACACTTATTCTGCAGTACACAGATAACAAAGTATGGTAAGTGGAAAGAGAATAATCGATTTCTGCCGATTGAATAAAGTGCTCTCGTTTAAATTCAGTTAAAAGATTTCGACAGGTATACGAAGATGTTCAGATATCGACTGTAACAATTAAAAAGTCCACATCAGTCCGAAAGAAATAATCAGTCCTCATCAATCAACCCTCGTCAATCCTCATCTAAATTATTTCGACATAATTCAAATAATTCAGATTTGCTGAAACGTGACGAACCGTGCTTATGTCGCCTGTTGATTAGTAAATATAATTAAGCTTTGATCCTTCGATCCTTAATTAGCATTTACGTTACTTCCTGTCATTGCCTCAGATAAACAATCTCCAAGTCCTGTTTAAATGCGAGGATAGATTTCTAATAGAGTACCTGTCCAAAAAGTGAAAGGAAATAGGTATAAGAATAAGTACTTCAATATGCTACATTCCTTCCTCATTCATAGAAATTCCAACTGTCTTTCTCTTATTCTAAGTAAAAACTTACTTTTTGTTTCGATTTTCTTTCAAACTCGTAACGCCCATGTTCACTCCAGGGTCTCCTCAGCTTTCTTCTGTAGAACCACATTTCTCTTGTTCGAATTCTTTTCTTCATATCTTGAGGTGTTTGTCCGCAAATGTCGGTTAAGTTAATCAGTTTTTTCCATAATTATAAAATGGAATTTAATATGCGGTCTGATTAAAAGTGTCTTGACTGTTACTATGGTAACGGAACTAAAGTAGGCAGAATGAAGCCTCTTAGCGCAGATTAACCTTGAAGTATGTCATTCCTATACATCAAGTAATAACGTTCTAGCTCAATTAAATTGTTTATAGCACTGCTTTGAAGGGAGGTGTGTAGAGTGTGACCGTCTCCTCACATCAAAGAGGTTGCATCAATGATCATGACTTGTGCAGCAGTTTTTGGACAAGGGCAATATTTCCCAGGTCCGACAAAAACCATAATCCCAAGATCTCGTCACTTGGGTCTTAAAAAATTAAAAGATTTCAAGATGACGAGGAAATCGATAAGAATGCCACGAGGCAGCTGCTCGTTATTCCCCAAAAGAGTTCTAGGAATGTTACCACCATTGGAAAAGGCTCTGGATAAAGTGTATGGCTTTAGAACTGAGATAAGTTATATACAGTTCCGATATTTTTTTTTAGATGGTCCTGTATACCCCAATATATAGCTTGAATATATTTCACAGCTGTTTCAAGCCTCGTTTTGATATTTCATTACCGATGTCAGCTTGGTGATATCACCTTAGATCTTAGGCAAGTTTCCATGACCGACTTTTTAAAGAAATATTTTCTTTTTATATCATAATAACAATCAGTTATTTCCCAAAATAAATGTCATTCCTTGCTTTGTTTGCAGGTGTTTTTAAAAATCATTTGCTTTGAACATCTCTCGTCTCTCTTCAGTATATTGAAATAAAAATAATCTATTATTTTTTTTCCTTTCTGACATATTATATATAGAGGAATCGTATTGAATGCTTTTGCCTGAAATATTTTGTATGTGTGCCTTGGGTGTTAATTGATACGGAATATACCTCGCAGGCACGGTGGAGTAAATGGATAGCGGCTCGGATTGAGAAATCGGAAAACCGAGTTCGAATTCCAGTCGAATCCATTACATTCACTTACGTACCAATAACCCTTAGGAAAGGTATGAATTCTCTGGGCTTGATTCTTGCTTTTTCTTGCCCAAGAAACACTTATTTTGCAGTACACAGGCGATAAGTGTGGAAAGAGAATTATCGATCTCTGCCGTTTGAATAAAGTGCTCTCGTCTAAATTCAAAGAAGTTAAAAGATTTCGACAGGTATACGAAGATGTTCAGATATCGACCGTAACAATTAAAAAGTCCACATCAGTCCGAAAGAAATAATCAGTCCTCATCAATCAATACTCGTCAATCCTCATCTAAATTATTTCGACATAGTTCAAATAATTCAGATTTGCTGAAACGTGACGAACCGTGCTTATGTCGCCTGTTGATTAGTAAATATAATTCAGCTTTGATCCTTTGATCCTTAATTAGCATTTACGTTACTTCCTGTCATTGCCTCAGATAACCAATCTCCAGTTCCTGTTTAAATGCGAGGATACATTTCTAATAGCTTACCTGTCTCCTGTCCACAAAGCGAAGGGAAATAGGTATAAAAGTAAGTACTTCCACCAGGTCGCGCAAAGCATAGCATGATGAAAAAAGGCCCATAACTCAAGAAAAACAAAGTTTTATCATCAAAATGTTTATGTTATTATTAAGAGGAAAGGGTAAAGTATTTTTTAATTATTTTTTGAAATTTTTTACTCCTTTCTAACACGTTCAAAATTTTGGTTTAAAATCTTGTTTTTTTTATACGACAGCGGTTGAAAAGAGAAAAAAAAGGTTTGTTTTATTTTGCGCTTTTCCCGAGGAAAACACACATTGATTTGGAAATTCTTGCAAAATAATTAAAAAAATTTAAGAAAATGGCCGCTTTTTAGAAAATTAAAAAAAAAAAAATCGAGCATATATTTGACATTCCAATCTATATAATTTCTATCTGAAATACACCAGGATATTTTAGTTACTGGAAATAATAAATTTAATACTTTAGCTTTCAATTAAAGCTAAAATAAAATCTTTAAGAATGCTTTTTCATTTAAAAAAAATCATTTTAAACCTTAGGTATCGAAAAATTGACCGGAGGTACCTATATAAAAGGTACTGTTTTTAGTAGATAGGTTCTCCGATCGCCCGGTCTTTTGGAGTACAAGTTTATTCTTTGTTTCCTGTTAAGGATTGTGTTTCCGGTCCCTTCTAATGTCTACTTTAAATCTATAGTCCTAACGTCTTCGCCTGAACTCTGAAATTCTATTCACTAATTATTTATTTTATATTTTCTCTCCACCCAATAGGAGTAGATAGGTTCGTCTATCGTCCGGTCATTTGGAAATTTCAATTGGTTTCTGAAATTTTATTCACCATCTAGATAGGTTCCCTTATCTTCTGGTTCACAACAGGAGTAGAGGCTTATCCGTTGTTTCCTGTTTAGGATTGAGTTTCCGGTTCTTTCTAATGTATTCTAATTCACTCTTATTTCTGGTAGCCCTTTGCGGCTTCGTTTCATTAAGGAAATAAAGAGATTGTTCAAATTTCTAGGACGGATAATGAGGAAAGAGGGCTTGGCGAATTTGACACTCATATGGTATACTGAAGGTAAGCGAGACAAAGAAAAACAGGGAGTAACATACGTAAGAAGCTTGTATAAATTGTTGGGAGTAGGAGGAATAGTAAAAAGTCATAGTATTACAAAGGGAATAGAAGTTGTGGAGAGCCATTTACCAAGTTCTGAAGAGATCCTACAAAGAGAAGAATAAGGCCATTTACAGAGTCAGACTCACAGATCAAAGAGAAAACCCGAAGTGTCGGTTATTTTTCAAGTTTGAACACTAGAATCGTTTCAAAACAATTTAAAGAGATTTAAGACCAAAGAGAGAAATATCAGAGAAAAAAAAATGGACTTATCTAAGGGAAATAACTGTGGTAAGCTTAACTTTGTATTACAATTTTCTCTAAGTTTGTTTAATAAAAATTCTGTTCAACATGGGCTGCTGTGTTTTTCTATTTTTGTAATTTCCCGAGGTCGATAGAGCCCACAAAACTGTGACACACACTAGCGGCGTAAAAAAATTCAATAAAAACCAAGCGAAAAGTATGATCACTACACCTTACATATCTGGCTCAGAGTATAAATGCACTGAAAGTTTACTGTTTAAATTTCTGCTAGGGAATAAAAACGTCTGTTTTTTTTTTCTTACGATCTTTTATATTCCGCCATTGTATTTGCATGAGCGCGCATGCGTGTTTCTTCTTTATGGAATAAGTTTCATAGTTTATTAATAAGAAACCTAAATCAATAGCAAAACTAAAGTTTCACCACCAAAAGATCATGTTACTCAGTCCGTCGATTATAGAAGTTGTCTATTTACGAGTTGGTTAAATAAACCCCCAAAAAAGAAACATTTATTTCCAACAACTTGAAGAGAGAGTAACATTTACATAGAAAAATACCAAATCTAAATCAACAAAAAGTGCGTAGCTCTTTAAATGTCAACTTACACACAAGTAAATTATGTCATAAAATCATGTATTTAGGTTGGGATCTTTTCATATATTTTCATCGTTGCTAATAATAGGATTAAGTTCGTATTAAAAGAAATCATTTTGAAAGCTGATTAACGCAATAAAAATAGGCATTTACACTATTTGAATTGTTCGGACTGTTCTTATGTTTGTTGACTTATTCCAGACTTTTCAGCAGTGATACGCTCCAGCCTTCTTCAGGTGATTGGAATTTTGAAGTGAACCCTTTATTTTGTCCTTACATTCTAGCGGCATTGTCGTCTTGCTTAGGGTGAAATTATTAAAAACCTCTCAAAATAAAAAGAAAAAAAGAAAAAAATTGTCAGAAACAATGAAAAGAATCAGTCAGTTATGTGCCATGCGTGATACACGCTTAAGCGATCTTGTATCTTTCGATACATAACTGAGGAGATTTTTTCAGCAGTAGGTTGCCTTTTCTTTTTGCGGTAGATCAGTTGCCAAACAAGGCTACTGAACCCGGTCTGTCCTGCTATTTACCCACAGCTGGAGGTAGAAGAAGACGATAAACTACATCTGGCAGCAAGGTGTCTGATCGGGAGACTAGAGGTTTTGATGAGTATGGAATCACCTCATAATTGCTGTTGTTCTCAGGTCCACCCAGAGTCGCGGTGGTAGCACCAGTAGAAGAGGCGGTTACATTTAACGGTTTCGACAGTAAAAGTGTGGGACCGAATTGCCAATCTAATAGCACGCTTAAGTTCATGCAGTCAGGGCACCAGTGAAAATAGCTTGTCAGAGCACATGCCATGAAAATATTTATAGAACAGACGGAGGGAAGCCACCTTATGTGGTGAGAAAGTAACTGGAGTCGTGACTCTAAGTCAGGACCGATCACATGGCATATCCATCTTTGGATTTTGTCGCGATGAAAAGCAGGAACACCAGACGATATACAGTCTAACCCGGATATAAGAGAGTTGTCGGGACCGGAGAGGAAGTCTCTTATATCAGGGTTTCTCTTATATCCGGGTTTGGTCTATTTTGTTTAGGTAAGTATGGCTCTAATTTGGGACTAGATAACATCTCTCTTATATACGGGTTTCTCTTATATACGGGTTTCTCTTATATCCGTTTTTTTCTTATATCCGGGTTACACTGTATAACAGTATTTCACGCAACGACCAATGATAGATTTGTAGATGTGAAGGATGGTCTCAGACAAGAAAAACCTTCTGGCGCGACACAGAGAACTAACTTTCCTTGCGGATTTATATTAAAAAGTTACCAACAATACCAATTTATAGTAAAAGCCTTCATTTAGAAAAAAAAAAAAACATCATATTTCGACATTAAATACTAATAACACATTTCATAGCAAAATAACCAACAATACATTTTATCTGCAACTGAAGACATACAGTTGCATTCAAAATATTTAGATTTCGGTATGAAATAACTTATATAGTTGAATGATATGCCGCTAAATAAAATCAACTAACCAAACAATCAATATAAAAGGACTCTTTGAGGATATTGATCCATACAATTTCTTAAAGGAATCAAACTTTATTCCAAAATATCACTTCAATAAAACAACATAAAACATACATCACAGCTTCTAGCAATTATGTTCACACAAACAGGTATATGCACAAAAGCTGAGTATCATCTACCATGTATTCAACTGTGAAAGCAAAATAACATATATCATATTTTTATTACTTCAAAGCTTGCAAGAAAATTAAATTTCGGCATTGAATAACCCATAAGAAGTTGATATGCTGTTAAAGAAATCAATCAAACAAATGACTGGAAATTGTGGAGAGCCATTGTCACCAACGCTCTGAAGGGACAAGGCATACAGAAAAAGATGAATGTCAAAAAAATCCATGAAACTCCGAGTACGGTTCGTATAAGTTAAGTGAACAATTTTTATTCTGTTGCTAATAATAATTATATATTTCCGCTGTTGAGATAGAGAGGAGTCTACTTAGGTCAGGGTTTTTTTTTTATTATTCGTACAATGTAAGCATAAATAGTTTGCTATTTATTATACTTTTATTGTTGCAACGATCTCTGCTATTAAATGCACCATTCTGTGTTGTGTCTCTGTATTTATATTCCTGTGCATCATCCATCTACTTTGAAGCCTGGTTCTCTGCAAATCATCAGTTCCAGAAGTGAAGAGCTATACATCATAAACATCCTACTTCCACATCAACTCTCTCTGTACCTAAATATAAAACTATATATATATATATATATATATATATATATATATATGTATATATGCAGTCTATTATTACCGTTCTTTTTAACTCTCTCTGTACCTAAATATAAAACTATATATATATATATATATATATATATATATATATATATATATATATATATATGAAGTCTATTATTACCGTTCTTTTTCTTACTTTCTATTTCGTTTCGATTTGCTTGTTCGTACGGAGCTCAAAATAAATGGTTCGCATAATTCAGCAGAATGATTTGATATTCTCTTTGAAATGTTCTGGCTTTTTTTTCTCTTTCTCTCTCTCTTTTGTTTATTTGTAAAGAATACATCGTGTTTTACCAGATATGAAAGGAAATGCAGAGAAATTCTTGCCTATGTCTTTTCATCCAATTTCTCCTTGCTTCTCTTTAATATACGGCGCTTCTAAAGAGAAAAACAGCAACAACATAAATCGAATGTAAACATCTCTGATTGCTGTAAAGGTAAGATCCACCCGTCATAGACATATAAATAAAGCATAAGCATTTTCGCGTTGGCTTTCCATAATTTTACGTTGGTGTGGGGGTTTATTTTCTCTTCTCTATAATAAAGGAACAACACCAAATTGATGAACATTCAATAAGAAAATGGTTAAAGACGAAAGAAAGAGAAATACAAAAAGAGATAAAGAATAGCTTCTCGCCTATCACCCGGTTCAAACTCTTCCCCGGTCTTTTGAACAAGAGTAGAGATTTATCCATTGTTTCCTGTTTAGGATCGGGTTTCCGATTCCTTCTCATTCACTTTCACTCCCGTTGCCACCTTGTGTCTTAGTGTCTTAGTTGTCACCTTGCTTGGGGGGAATTGATTTTAAAAAAAAGAGTTAATACTACTAATAAAGATGTTACACTGGGGGAGAGTCTTATTGACAGAAGAGTTTATTTTTTATTATTATGACTTGCTGTCACTTGTTTCCGATCAGTGTCAACGCACTCTGCTATTGTGACATACCTCAAATAGCTCAGACAATGGAAGACGGGAGTGAGAAGCCGATTTACTACATTTCACGAACGTTTCCTGTTGCCGAACAGAATCAGGCTCATATCGAAAAGGTTGGGTTGACCGCGGGTTTTTTTTTTGCCGTGAAAAAGCTACACCAATATTTGCATGGGAATTGCTTCACAATATTCACCGACCACAAGTCATTGGGACTGTTAGCAGAATACAAACCCATTCTCCCCCTTGCTGCTGCCAGGGTTCAATGCTAGGCTCTCTTCATATATAACTATAAGTTGAAGTATCGTGCTGGATTTCTTAATGGCAACGCGGACTGTGTTAGTCGTCTCCCACTAAGTGCAAAAGAACAGGATTTTTCTCCATCCATAAATCGGGTACACCTGATAAACCTGCTTGACGTTCCGGTTACCGTGGCAACGGTGAGATCAGAAACGAGGCCCATTTTGAAACCCGGGGATGGGGGTGTACGAGTATACTATGAAGGGCTGAAAGAATGAAGCCCTATTTTAACAAACGACAGGGAGTTGACCTTTGACGATGGGGTGTAATATTATGGAGAGGCAGGGTTGTCATCCAGCCTAAATTAAGAGCAAAGATCTTGCAGAAGCTACAGCAGACACATTTAGGGATTGTGCACGTTAATGCCATTGCTCGAAGTAATGTGTGGTGGCCAAATCTGAACATTAAAAGGACCTGCAGGACTTGCATGACCCGTGTGCTCGTTCAGAACAAAGCTCCCATTCATTGCTGGGAATATCCGGGTCAGCCTTGCGAGAGAATCTATATTATGCCCGTCCATATTTGGGACACACATGTATTTGATTGTTGTAGATACTTGCTCAAAATGAACGGGTGTGATGAAAACATCCGACTGCTGAAGCCACAATTGATAAGATGTGAGGAATATGTGCAACACATGGGCTGCCTGTGTTGGTGGTGAGTGATAAGGGTTCATGAAAGTCAATGGAATTCAACACATTTTCGCAGCTGCCTATTATTCATCATCAGACGGGTAGATGGAGCGTAGCGTGCGCACATTCAAGGTTAGCACTGAAAATGATGAAGGCAGACAGGAAGACAAAACTCAAAACCAAGGTAAACAGATTTTTATTCTAAAACTAACCTTTAGAATAACTTTCCATGCATCAACTGAGGTTCCTCCAGCCGAATTGATGTTCAAGCCGCGATTAAGTACTTCCTATCCTTTAATGAAGCCTTTTACTTATCGAGTTCTAGATTACAAATACAAAATGGAACGGGTTGGTTGCTTTTTATGCCAATATTTTTCAATATTATTCAAATATCAATATTATTCAATATTACTCAATCTATCTATCTATCTATCTATCTATCTATCTATCTATCTATCTATCTATCGTCATCCATAGACAGACTGTTTCGCTGTGTTTTCAGTTAGACATCGGATCCTTCAAGCCGGCACCGAAAACCGACTGATTTGGCATCAGTCGGAGATTCTAACCACTAGGCTACCGACGCTCGGCAGGGAGAAAGACGAATTTTTGCGCATTTATTTTTTCATAAACACGCCAGTGACCTTGAGAACTCAATCCAGCTTGGAGAGTCTTGCATTATCAGCAGTAATAGTGACTGTTTACAAATTCGCGATTTTCTCCCCACAGTACTCGACCGAATTAATTATTTTTCGGGAGCTAATATAGTCATCCACAGACTGTTTCGTTGTTTCACAGCTCATCACTGTGATTAAACATCCGATCACTTCAAGCCGGGACCGAAACCAAAAGATAGTTATTCAAATATATATTGTTAAATATAACAGACAACGAATGTCTATTATGTTTGATCATGAGCCGTTCTAAACTTCGTATGTTTGCTTTAATTTCGGGTGAAAATAAAGACAAAAATTGTCCAACATTTGGATATTTTTTTATTATGCTCTTCTTTGATCCAATATATATATATATATATATATATATATATATAGATATGAACTGACTGAGATAGAAAGATAGGTAGATAGACACGAACAGAGTGAGATAGATAGATAGATAGATATATAGGGACCAGATTCAGCTAGTGCAGCACCTTTAGTATGCATTTTAAAAGGACTCTAATTTAAATAAAATCCATAACAATATTAAATCATAAATATATTTTCTAGTATAGTGATAAAATTTACGAAACAGGTAAACATTTAATTTCTATCAACATAATAAACACATAAATATATGAGTTAAATGATACTAACGACACACACACACACACACATATATATATATATATATATATATATATATATATATATATATATAATCGGTATCGCCACATGCAAGGCAGTAAAGCCACTAAGACACAATGGATTACTGGGTGTGGTAGAATTAGGAACACTAATAATGAGCGGGAAGAGGAAAGAGTGCCCGGGAGGACAGTAGATAGCGATTGGCATTGCATTTAAACTTTTGCGGATTTAAGTTAGCTGGAAAAAGAAGCATCTTCACATATTAATTCTAGACATATCAACTGAATGTCTGACTATATTTCTGAAATGAGGTGTTGTGACAATTTACACTATTTACATTGTTCGGATTATTGTACTTATCTTTGTTTTCATATTCGCGACGTTTCGGCCGTTGTACGCTCCAGCCTTCTCCAGGATCTGTCAATATTTCTGATATTAGTGATTGCAACTATTTATACTATTTACATTGTCAGGATTGTTGACCTCTTCTTTGTTTTCATATTGACGACGTTTCGGTAGATTAGATCGGACGAAATAAAGGGTTCAGTTCGAAATTCCAATCATCTGACGAAGGCCGGAGCGTACAACGACCGAAACATCGAGAATATGACAATAAAAATGAGGACAATAATTCGAACCATTTAGATAGTGTAAATCTCAATTGAACTTGATTGAAAATAAATTTGAAAACATTTCTGTATTCATTTAATTGAAATACTTGACTGTCATGAGAAAGAGAGCTTGGAAAATTTGTCACTTCAGGATCTTGTGTAAATAGTTTACAGAACAGGGATTAGGAGATATCACAAAAAGCAAAGTTTACCAAGAGCTAAAAAAGAGAGGTAGTTGTGGATAGTCATGATCGCTTACGTCCTGAAGAGAGAAGTTATCTCTAGAAACACAATGAAAAGGGATTGGTTGAGGATGCAGGAATCTTTCTCGAAGTTTTAAAAAATTAAGCCTAATTCTCGAAGGTTCAGTGTTTATTTTGAAATTTTTCATTTTCCAATCGCACAATCATTTTACCTTAACAAAAATGACTAATGAATTAGCTAAGTTATTTTTTGTGAGGCTTCTTTTGTGCTCATAAATGAGTTCTTTTTAAATTTCTACTTGTTTCTCCAATATATTGGGAGGAACAGTTTTGGGCAATTTATAATATTAATGCCTGCTTCAGAAATATTATTGCTATTAGTGTTTGAGGGTCTGACTATATCCATAATGGTTTCGGAAGTGTTTGGTACTATTTTAAGATTATTGAGATGGGATAGGTTATTCTGGATAGTGGACGTGACAGAGTTGGTCGGAAAACAAAATGGTCGGTAATTTAAATTCTCCAGGGACATATATATATATATATATATATATATATATATATGCATTGTCGAATTTAGAGATGCATGATATTTTATAGAGAGTTTAATTTATTTCATAGCGACTTCATAAAATTAAATTGAGTAATTGAAAAAATATTTGAAAACAAAATTTGGGTAAAAAAAACGAACAAACAGCAAAAAAAAAAAAAAAAAAATAAACAAACGTATCCGTAAAAAACAACAAAAAAAAGCAATGTCGAGGAAATCTAAGAGAATGAGACAACGCAGCTGTTCGCTATCCCCAAAAAGGACTGTCCCTGTACCGTTTCCATGAGTGAAATCGACAAAATCGATAAAGAGTATGTCATCTGAAAGTGACTACTTCGTAGGAGATTAAATGTGGAATTGATAGAAGTTATATAGTCTTGGTCATTTTTGAGATGACCTCGTACATAATAATATATAGATTGGATACATTCCACAGCTGTTCCAAGCCTCATTTTCGAGCCATCTCTTAACTGCTGTTCTCCCCTTATCCACACTCACCCCGGAGGCGGGGAACCTGTTAGGGCCCCTGTGATGGGCAAATAGTTAACTCCCAAACTAGGGTTAAACACTATGAAAGTTTAAAAAATATTTTTATAGTAAAAATACCAGCAGTACATTTTCTGTAAAAGAAATTTACAATGCTTACAAGAGAATTAAATTTCAGCATTAAATGACCCATAAGGTGTTGATGTGCCGCTAAACAAACAAACAAGCCTTATTTCGATATTTCGATATCTCATTACCGATCTCACCATGGTGATATCACCTTAGGTCTTAGCCGGATGGCAAGTTTACATGACCGACTTTTTAAAGAAATATTTTGTTGTTAATCATAATAATAATCAGTTACTTCCCAAAATGAATGACATTTCTTGCTTTGTTTGCAGGTATTTTTAAAAATCATTTGCTTTAAACATCTCTCGTCTCTCTTCAGTATCTTGAAATAAAAATAATCTATTATTTTTTCCCTTTCTGATATATCATATATAGAGGAATCATATTGAATGCTTTTGCCTGAAATATTCTGAATGTGCCCCCCCCCACCGGCTGTTTGTTAAATGATACGAAATATACTTCGTAGTATGGTAATTGAAAAGAGAATAATCGAACTCTGCCGATTGAATAAAGTGTTCTGGTCCAAATTCAAAGAAGTTAAGGTTCTCGCTTAATTAAATTGTTTATAGCAGTATTTGGAAGGGTGGTGTGTAGAGTGTGGTCGTCTCATCACACCACAGAGGATTCATCAGTGACCATGACTTGTGCAGCGGTTTTTGGCCAAGGACAATATTCCCCATGTCAGACAAATACAATAATCCCCAGATCTCGCCATTTGCGACTTCATAAATCAACTTGAAAGGGGCACTATTTCAAGATGTTGAGGAAATCTAAGAGAATTGACGATGTAGCTGCTTACTATCTTAAAAAAGAACTTCTAGGAATGCTTCTATCAATGTACACGACGCTGGATAAAGTGTATGGCTTCAGAAAGTTGTAATTCGTAGGAGATTAAATGTGGAATTGATAGAAGTTATATACAGTCTTGATACTTTTTGAGATGATCTCGTACGTAATAATATATAGATTGTATTACATTCCAGAGCTAAAATAAATGTCACTTCATGCTTTGTTTGCAGGTGTTTCCCAAAAGTAATCTATTATTTGTTTTCCTTTCTGACATATCATATATAAGAGAATCGTATTGAATGCTTTTAACTGAAATATTTTGAATGTTAGACCTGGGTGTTTCCATCTGAATTTCAAAGATGGAGAGTTATTATTTGCATAATTCGCATTTGGACGATTGTCTTCATCTTTGTTGTTATTGTAGATTATTTTCGTTGTGCTGGCAATTTAAGTTCGATTCTTCATTCAGGATTGTGCAACGGGAAAATAATCTAAAAGAATGAATTTCGTAACAAAGTAATTGTTACGAAATTCATGAAGTAATCATTTGAGTGAGTTCAATCCCTGGGCTGGGCAGTGTGCACTTGAGCTCCGTGGAAACGGAGCGAGCAACGACTGATCAGTTATAAAAATAGGAACCAGATCAGGTATGCCTAACCGTGAGCAGTGGAACAAGAACAGTCTACCCTCATAGGTTAAATAAATGGTTCTGTTTAGAAGTAACTGATCGGTACTAAATAAGGTATCAGTGGAACCGGAACATCTAACCATGTAGATTAAATAAAGGACTCAGTTTGAGGTTACCTGAATCGAAAAATGCCTGATGAAGCGCGGGGCCAACAACTGAAACGTTGTGATACCAACAACAAAGATACATTATTTACATTATTCGGACTATTGTCCTAATCTTTGTCGCCATATTTATTAGAACGTTTCGGCCGTTGTACTCTCCGGTCTTCTTCAGGTGGTTGGAATGTGGAACTAGAACAGTCTACCCCAGTGAGCGAAATAAAAGGTTCAGGTACATAATACCTCATCTCAGAAATATAGACAGATACTGAAAGGCCGAAACGTTGTAACAAATATGGCGACAAAGATGAGGACAATAGTCCGAATAATGTAAATAGTGTACCTAATACCTCATCTCAGAAATATAGACAGATACTGAAAGGCCGAAACTTTGTAACAAATAATACTTCTGAGTTGCGGTATCTATGTACAATATTTACATCATTCGGACTATTGTCGGAAATTAACAGGAGATAACTGATAACTGACATCCATTAAACATGGCACGTGGAACTAGAACAGTCTACTCCAGTGAGCGAAATTCCAACCACCTGAAGAAGGTCGGAGCGTACAACGGCCGAAATATTGTAATAAATATGGCGACAAAGATGAGGACAATAGTCTGAATAATGTAAATAGTCGGGCAGATGCACTTATCAAATTCGGGTTTTGACCAAATATCTTAATTGACTAGCCATTATAATTCTTATTTTTTGAGAAGTTGCTCGAGTTGAAAAGTCTTCAGAATTCTTTTGCGCATGTCCAAAGGGAATATTTCGAAGAAGACGGTGGAAACAAGGTAATCTTTTCCTGTTTAAATTCATGCCGTCCATATTGAGAATTTAAATCTATTGACAGTGGGAATCAGGCGATTACATTTAACAATCTACATTATATTTCCTTCGTGTCTTCGTTATTTGTTTAACGTACTAGCTGATTTTAAACAATTCTCAATAATCTTTCGCTGTAAGTGGAATAAAATGCTGCCATTGTCGACTCTACCCACACCACTGCCATTCAACGTCATTTCCTGTTAATGGAATGGATTCTAAGCATGAGCAAATCAGTATCACCGAAAGTGGCGGGAAAATTCTGCTTGCTGTTATTTGCGTTTTTCACAGCGGGAAAACAAAATGGAGGAAAACGAAAGAAGTTAAGTATCCAGCCTTTAATTTCAGCCTTGTCAAATTATCGAAAGCCTCAACAAACGGTCTACATGGTTCAATTACTCTTTCATTCCCTTGAAGTCTTTCTTTTATATTACTTTATAATTACTTCTTTCTTCCTTTGTTTTTTTTTTTTTGTTTTTTTGTCGCCATTCTTCCTTTCTTCCCTTCTTTCTTTTTAATATTCTCTTCTTTTTTACATGTTTTTTTTTTTTCTGGTTCTTTCTTTCTTTCTTTCTTCTCAGAATTTCTCTTCTTTTTTCACTCTTTTATACGTCTTTTCTTTAACTTTCTCGTTTCTTTCTTTCTTTTCAATATTCTTTTTTGCACATGTTCTTTTCTCTAGTTCTTCATTTCTTTCTTTCTTTCTTTCTTTTTCGATTTTTTCTATTAACGGCAATGTTTCCCTTTGTTTTTTTTTAGTAGTCTCTTCGCTTCTGCACTCACTTTTTTTACCTCCTTCCTTTAACTTGCTTCTTTCTTTCTTTCTTTGAAACGTTTTTTTTAAATTCACTTTTTACTTCTTTTTATACCGTCAATAGATTTGTATCTATCAATTCTTCTTCCCCAGTGATTTAACTTCTGTGTTTTTCTTTTATCTGCCAAATGTATGTTCTTTTATTTTTCATCACTTTATTCTAACGTTTTCCAACACACACACACACACACACACATACACACACACAAAAGACTAAACCAATTCAAGACGTACTTTCGTCGGTCGCTTTTTTCATTGAAAGCAAAAGTTCCGCCTGTCAAAGATATTTTTCCGTAAAACTTTGTCAGACGAAGTCTTTTCTTTCTCATTCCACGATTTCGTTAGAATCGTTTTGCATTTTCTCAAGGAACTTGTGAAAGAACGATAGACAAGCTCATTGCAAATTGTGCCTTTAATAATATCACCATAAACT
>OZ010574.1:7406402-7521402 GCA_963932145.1 Acanthosepion lycidas | reverse complement strand
TTCGATATTTTATTCAGGATTCTATTGGGTTTAAATAATATGCCATTTCGAAATCGTGAAAATCGGTTGTGTTCTTTGTCATTTGTTTTGATTAAGTTTCGATCGTCTCTTCATCAGGAGGTGAGGTAATCGAAAATCAATTAAATCTATAATCAACATCTCTCTCTTTTTCTCCCTTACGATGTCTTTAATTCTTTTATTTCTATTACACAAAATTCCACCAAACCCTCTCTTACACGTACACGTACCCTGAAAACATTTTGATTTTCAATCTCACCCTAAGACTAAAAATGGCACCATCTTTCTCATTCATTATAAATGACAGGCGCATATCGAAAAAAAGAAGCACATTCTTACTAATTCTTAAATAGTATTTCTTTCATTATATCTTTAGTAACTTTAGTTGCACTAAAAGTAATATTATCTTGAGTTTTTATTACAAGACTATAAATTCGTGTAAGACTAAATTATGCCTGCTTGTCCTTCACCTTACAACAACAGAGCAAAACTACCTGAACCTCTAATAGTATTTACTTGTCCCCCACGCTGGCGAGATATGGCTCATGTGGGCTGCCCATGCGCGTACCCATGGGCCAATGATAAAAATTGCCCTGATCAGTGCCACGGTAGCGTCGACTCCTCCCTAGCTAGTGTAATGAAGAAGGTTCTGTCGTAGGGTTGGAGTCCCCAGGATTAAATAACCCACAAAGCTTCTCTGTGAACTCTTTGAGGACAGAGATAGAGAATTGAGTTGGAAGAAGATACTGCACGCACATATAAAAGAATTATAAAGACATTTTGGGACACATAACGAGAAAAGAAGGTTTGGATAATGTCATACGAGCATATAACTCTGGCGGTGTGAAGAGAATGGCGTTTTTATAGAACAAGAAAAGCAGAAAAAGCTTCGTATGTCCATTCCACAAAGTCTTTCCTTGCAGATTAACCACAGATTCTCGACTGGATTTAAATCAGGAGAGTTTCCGGGTCTTTCAACGATTCTTCGGATTTTAGATCGCTTATCCTTTGAATTTAGCTCAATTTTCGTTTCATCGGAGAAGAGAACAATTAGTAAAAAATATCAGGTCAATCACTTTTATCGAACAGCACTGTATATATATGTTTTTTTTTTTATCTTATCTTTCAGTTGTATTACAACCTATATTTAATCTATATTTGATCCTAATTCATGTTTATATTCTATGATCATAATGCTAACACCTACATCCAAACTAATGGTGTGAACATGGGAAACACCTTAGGTCCTGCTTTCTCTAATCTTCACCTGTCACATATTGAAATCAAAGTATTTGGAACAAGTAACAAAACACAAATCTACAAACGGTACGTTGATTACAGTTTTCGTTTTGATAAAAAATAAAGATGAAATTATGAATCTAAAATCAAATTTTGAAAAAGAAAACACTCAACGATAAAATTTACATACGAACTCATGTTATTCCTTGACGTAGTTATGGAACTAAAATCCACAGTATAAAAAATACACCAGGCAAAACGGCTTGTCTTGTAAACTATCAGACCCAATTCCCAATTAATAGCAGTGACAGAAAACTTCTTAAATAGTGCACAACAAAATTCCTCTTCTCAAAGAATATTTCTGAGTGAAGTAAAATACACAAAACAAGCACGAGTTTAACAATAATTTTCCATGTATATTAATGATAAACAACAAAAAAAAATATTCTTACTAAAATATATGACACCAGTAATAAAAATACCGCATAACAATACATCAACATATTTCTGTCTATATTTATATACATTATTTACATTATTCGGACTATGGTCCTCATCTTTGTCGCCATATTGATTACAACGTTTCGGCCTTTCAGTATCTGCCTATATTTCTGAGATGAGGTATTATGCACATTATTTACATTATTCGGACTATTGACCTCATCTTTGCCGCCATATTGGTTACAACGTTTCGGCCTTTCAGTATCTGTCTATATTTCTGAGATGAGGTATTATGTACACTATTTACATTATTCGGACTATTGTCCTCATCTTTGCCGCCATATTGATCACAACGTTTCGGCCCTTCAGTATCTGTCTATATTTCTGAGATGAGGTATTATGTACATTATTTCCATTATTCGGACTAATGTCCTCATCTTTGCCGCCATATTTATTACAACGTTTCGGCCTTTCAGTATCTGTCTATATTTCTGACATGAGATAGTATGTACATTATTTACATTATTCGGACTATTGTCCTCATCTTTGTCGCCATATTGATTACAACGTTTGGGCCTTTCAGTATCTGTCTATATTTCTGAGATGAGGTATTATGTACACTATTTACATTATTCGGACTATCATCCTCATCTTTGCCGCCATATTGGTTACAACGTTTCGGCCTTTCAGTATCTGTCTATATTTCTGAGATGAGGTATTATGTACACTATTTACATTATTCGGACTATTGTCCTCATCTTTGCCGCCATATTGATCACAACGTTTCGGCCTTTCAGTATCTGTCTATATTTCTGAGATGAGGTATTATGTACATTATTTACATTATTCGGACTAATGTCCTCATCTTTGCCGCGATATTTATTACAACGTTTCGGCCTTTCAGTATCTGTCTATATTTCTGACATGAGATAGTATGTACATTATTTACATTACTCGGACTATTGTCCTCATCTTTGTCGCCATATTGATTACAACGTTTCGGCCTTTCAGTATCTGTCTATATTTCTGAGATGAGGTATTATGTACACTATTTACATTATTCGGACTATCGTCCTCATCTTTGTCGCCATATTGATTACAAAGTTTCGGCTTTTCAGTATCTGTCTATATTTCTGACATGAAGTATTATGTACATTATTTACATTATTCGGACTATTGTCCTCATCTTTGTCGCCATATTTATTACAACGTTTCGGCCTTTCAGTATCTGTCTATATTTCTGACATGAAGTATTATGTACATTATTTACATTATTCGGACTATCGTCCTCATCTTTGTCGCCATATTGATTACAAAGTTTCGGCCTTTCAGTATCTGTCTATATTTCTGACATGAGGTATTATGTACATTATTTAAATTATTTGGACTATTGTCCTCATCTTTGTCGCCATATTGATTACAACGTTTCGGCCTTTCAGTATCTGTCTATATATCTGAGATGAGGTATTATGTACATTATTTACATTACTCGGACTATTGTCCTCATCTTTGTCGCCATATTTATTACAACGTTTCGGCCGTTCAGTATCTGTCTATATTTCTGAGATGAGGTATTATGTACATTATTTACATTATTCGGACTATTGTCCTCATCGTTGTCGCCATATTTATTACAACGTTTCGGCCTTTCAGAACCTGTCTATATTTCTGAGATCAGGTATTATGTACATTATTTACATTATTCGGACTATTGTCCTCATCTTTGTCGCCATATTGATTACAACGTTTCGGGCTTTCAGTATCTGCCTATATTTCTGAGATGACGTATTATGTACATTATTTACATTATTCGGACTATTGTCCTCATCTTTGTCGCCATATTGATTACAACGTTTCGGCCTTTCAGTATCTGCCTATATTTCTGAGATGAGGTATTATGTACATTATTTACATTATTCGGACTATTGTCCTCATCTTTGTCGCCATATTGATTACAACGTTTCGGCCTTTCAGTATTTGTCCATATTTCTGAGATGAGGTATTATGTACACTATTTACATTATTCGGACTATTGTCCTCATCTTTGTCGCCATATTGATCACAACGTTTCGGCCCTTCAGTATCTGTCTATATTTCTGAGATGAGGTATTATGTACACTATTTACATTATTCGGACTATTGTCCTCATCTTTGCCGCCATATTGATCACAACGTTTCGGCCCTTCAGTATCTGTCTATATTTCTGAGATGAGGTATTATGTACATTATTTACATTATTCGTACTATTGTCCTCATCTTTGTCGCCATATTGATCACAACGTTTCGGCCTTTCAGTATCTGTCTATATTTCTGAGATGAGGTATTATGTACATTATTTACATTATTCGGACTAATGTCCTCATCTTTGCCGCGATATTTATTACAACGTTTCGGCCTTTCAGTATCTGTCTATATTTCTGACATGAGATAGTATGTACATTATTTACATTACTCGGACTATTGTCCTCATCTTTGTCGCCATATTGATTACAACGTTTCGGCCTTTCAGTATCTGTCTATATTTCTGAGATGAGGTATTATGTACACTATTTACATTATTCGGACTATCATCCTCATCTTTGCCGCCATATTGGTTACAACGTTTCGGCCTTTCAGTATCTGTCTATATTTCTGAGATGAGGTATTATGTACACTATTTACATTATTCGGACTATTGTCCTCATCTTTGCCGCCATATTGATCACAACGTTTCGGCCTTTCAGTATCTGTCTATATTTCTGAGATGAGGTATTATGTACATTATTTACATTATTCGGACTAATGTCCTCATCTTTGCCGCGATATTTATTACAACGTTTCGGCCTTTCAGTATCTGTCTATATTTCTGACATGAGATAGTATGTACATTATTTACATTACTCGGACTATTGTCCTCATCTTTGTCGCCATATTGATTACAACGTTTCGGCCTTTCAGTATCTGTCTATATTTCTGAGATGAGGTATTATGTACACTATTTACATTATTCGGACTATCGTCCTCATCTTTGTCGCCATATTGATTACAAAGTTTCGGCTTTTCAGTATCTGTCTATATTTCTGACATGAAGTATTATGTACATTATTTACATTATTCGGACTATTGTCCTCATCTTTGTCGCCATATTTATTACAACGTTTCGGCCTTTCAGTATCTGTCTATATTTCTGACATGAAGTATTATGTACATTATTTACATTATTCGGACTATCGTCCTCATCTTTGTCGCCATATTGATTACAAAGTTTCGGCCTTTCAGTATCTGTCTATATTTCTGACATGAGGTATTATGTACATTATTTAAATTATTTGGACTATTGTCCTCATCTTTGTCGCCATATTGATTACAACGTTTCGGCCTTTCAGTATCTGTCTATATATCTGAGATGAGGTATTATGTACATTATTTACATTACTCGGACTATTGTCCTCATCTTTGTCGCCATATTTATTACAACGTTTCGGCCGTTCAGTATCTGTCTATATTTCTGAGATGAGGTATTATGTACATTATTTACATTATTCGGACTATTGTCCTCATCTTTGTCGCCATATTGATTACAACGTTTCGGGCTTTCAGTATCTGCCTATATTTCTGAGATGACGTATTATGTACACTATTTACATTATTCGGACTATTGTCCTCATCTTTGTCGCCATATTGATTACAACGTTTCGGCCTTTCAGTATCTGCCTATATTTCTGAGATGACGTATTATGTACATTATTTACATTATTCGGACTATTGTCCTCATCTTTGTCGCCATATTGATTACAACGTTTCGGCCTTTCAGTATCTGTCTATATTTTGGCCTTTCACTATCTATATTTCTGACATGAGGTAATGTGTACATTATTTACATTATTCGGACTATTGTCCTCATCTTTATTTATTATCATTACTTATAAGATTATTTATAACAACGTTTCGGCCGTTGTACGGTTCATTTCGATATTCCAACCACCTGAAGAAGGTGGTTGGAATGTCGATCAGAACCTTTTATTTCGCTCACTGGGGAAGTCCCACGTGCCATGTTTAATGGACATCAGTTATCAGTTATCTCCTGTTAATTCCCCTCTCCATGTTCTCCACTGCCTTAACCGAGGATTGAACTCACTCTCTTTGTCACTGGATCTAACCAACGCCTTTATCCACTGTGCCATGTGTCTGAGGGACTATTAAGTGGAACTATCAAGTCGAATTATTCTGCGTCGATGATCTGGGTTTTGATTTAGAATTTACCGGAAGTTAAGCCGAGCCGCGCTACTAACAAGGTATTCGCTGAAATGGTTAATTATCTTTGGTTGATTTTTGCTTCTTTGTTCTTGTTAAGTATTTATTTGCGGCTGTAATTAAATACTATTTTATTTAAAAACGCTGATACCTGGATCAAATTGAAAATGTCATTAATACATGTGTTCCTTCTCTAAATAAAGAATTCTTTAGAAAAAAGAAAATTGACACGTAACTGTAATGCTGAACTAAATTTATAATGGCTGATACGTTGATTAAATATTTATAATATTTGTTTTTTAATTTATTTTATTGAAAGCATTTGTCAATTTTTAACATGAGAGATTTCTAGCGGCATAATAATTTATTCTAATAATTTATTTTAGCGAGAGATTTGTGACTACAAGCTCTTTAAAAGCGGATATTTTATTGAATCCTGTTTATTCACCTGAACTCTTTCAGAAGAATAATTTATTTGAAACTTTTAAGCCACGTCCTTGGAGGCAAGAAAATACTTGATCACAATCAAATTTAAGAAACCTTTATTGGGTTTATTGTTTTTTGAATGAAGATCGTTTAGGGAGGAAATTAATAAGTTGCTATCAAGGTTAAATATTAACCCGCAGGGAATATCTTCATTAAATAGATATGTTTTTCTGGGAATTATTTTTTTAAATTTATTTCGTTTAAATAAATCCATTACTTGTTTAACAAGTAAATTAACGAATTTTTTACAATTTGAAATAATCGGATATGTGAACAGTGTATGAATGCGAAGGAATTGCCAACACATCAATTTTATTTACATTCTGCAGAATGTTACAAGCATTTTTATTGATAAATTTATTTATAAATAACGGTGAGCAAATAATAAAATGTGTAATTGTCAACGTTTTCCGTTTCACTGAAACAGACGTTAGATACCTCCATCTTCCCTTCATTCTTTCATTTTTTTTCACAGAAACCAAGTAGCATGTCTGAAATGTTAGTTCCATAACTTTAAGCGGTCAAAACGGAATAGTCCATTACTTAAGTTGGCAGGGCGTAACGGTTGTACCAAATAATGAAACGAGCTACAAGTAGAATTATAATAGATTCTACAACTGAAACAAGTCACGTATTCTTCGTTTCTTTTGTTAGAAGTTACTGAAAAATCAGGTCCCTTTTTGTTTTGTCAAAGCACCCCATGATGTTGCATCGATAATAAAATTGATGTCTAGCTATATTTTTGAAATGAGGTACTGTAAGTATTTACATTGTACGGACTGTTGTCCTCATCTTTATTCTGTATTAATAAAAATTTCTTCAAATGCAGGTCTGGGCATTGTAAATGTATAAAGCCTGATATAAAATAATTTAATTGAATTTTTTCTATATTTTAACCATTTTTCTTTTATTTAAATGTATTGAGATCTCTTCTTCAACGACTTGGTTATTAACATACATTGATTTTATATTAGAAGTAAAGAATACTTTGCTTTTTGGGAATACACGTCACTTCTGTGAACCCAATGTTATATTACTTTGTAAGCAAGAATTGCAATGATCTGAAAACAATGAATATAATTAGCTTTCAGATTACGAAGAAGATCCAAGATTTGCTTTTAATTTTTTATTCTTATTCATGCATATATTACCGAATGATATTGTTAATATCATTACGAGGAAGAAGGCAGACATATTGAATAGGAGGTGTTAAAGATGTTATTTTAAATTGAAAAAAGGATTAATGTTTATGTCCTGAGCTTAAGATATATTTATTCATTTTTGTTCTCTTTTATTCATTCTTTCTTTCCCCACCCCCGGTCTTTTTTTTCTCTCTCTTTATCAATTCTTTCATTGCTTTTCTTTCTCTTGTTTTCTTTCTTTCATTTTCAACCTCGACCTCTTCCACATTACATCTTGTCATATTTCAAACTTCCAAATGTCAAGAGTTCAACACCTCAACATGCGGCCCATTAGAAGCACACGGGTTAGAGGAGTAAAGGGTTGAATGATTGTCGACAGTTGCTGCCAATAATAACAAATGGCGAAAAATGGAGGCCCAAAATGGCCAGCCCACAACATTAAAATCTATCTATCTATCTATCTATCTATCTATCTATCTATCTATCTATCTATCTATCTATCTATCTATCTATCTATCCTTTCAAGATTTATTATATATAATTATATGTAACGCGTTTCCTCTTCTCTAAGAGATAGAGCTGATATATGAGTAGGGGAAAGAAGATAGAAATTTAAATTTCAGCGTTTCTACAGCTTCAGCGTTTTTTTCTCTCGCTACATAACCGACGCTGAAGTATTAGGTTGGTGCAAAAATAATGTCGTTTTCTCACATGTTTATTTTTGCACCAACCTAATATTTACTTCTCCCAACTACCTACACTTATATAACTGCAACGATAAAACACATTATTATACCCTGATGAAGTCCTTGAATATTTACGCCCTCTCATTCATTTATTTAACATATCTATAAATGTATATATCACATTCTGACACCCCCACACACATATATAGGGTGTCCATAAAGTTCGTATAAACTTTAAAAAATTTATAACTTTATTTGTATTTGCAATAGAAATAATCTGTAAAAAATGTTATAAAATTTAAGGTACCTAGTTTTAAGTATAGCTAAAATAACTAATGTGATTTCAGGCATTACTGTAAATCAGTTGGCAAATGTTTTCCGTGAACTGCAAAATCGTATTACCCTTTGTATTGATAATGATGGAGGACATATGGAAACGTAAATAAATTTTCAATAAAACCTTAAAAAATATAGATTTACTTCTTTCTTTAAAGTTATAAATTTTTTAAAGTGCACACGAACTTTATAGACACCCTGTATATGTGTGTGTGTGTTACATTTATTTAAAATTATAACATATGCATGTTATAATATCACTACAAATATATATATATATATATATATATATATATATATATATATATATATATATTAAAATTTTTCCTTCTTCTATTAGGTTGGTGCAAAAATAATTTCGTTTTCTCACATAGTAACATATGTTAGAAAACGAAATTATTTTTGCACCAACCTAATATTTCCTGTGTGGATATCCGTCCTTATATTTACGGGATCATATATTTGTTTATATATACGTGTTTGTGTATTAGGATTTCAATGTGTTTGTCCTGTCATTTGAAAAATCTCTCTCCCTATCCACATCCTTATTTGAATTCAGATTTCCATGTCGCAAATACTTGTAGCAATCGTAGATACTCCTTACATTAGCGTCAAACTTAACTGATAAATTGGCACTTCGCTAAGAGCAATAAAATATATTTAAGTTATAATTTTTTTAAGTGCACACAAAAGTGCAAAAAAAAAAAAACAATGAAAAAAGTTCTTAGGTTCATTGAAAAAAGATTGAATCAGTTATCAAACTCATACTTTAAGAAACTTTTGCAACGAATGTCCAAAGTTTTTGCTGCAGTAAGCAAGGGTAAAAGAGGATATTTTGATGAGAGCAAAATTTAGTCATTAAATGCTTTTTTTTCTTTTTGTTATAATAAAATTTCCAGTAAAAAAAAATCATGCCTCACTTTTTTTTAACCATCTATAATAATTTTCTCTTATTTAAAGTACAAAGCAATTACTTTTGGGGCCAATTTAAAAAATGAATAGGGGTTGTCTCAAACCTTCCAACTGTAGTGACGATATATATATATATATATATATATATATATATATATATATATATATATATATATATATAGATAGATATATATATATATGTATACGTCGAGTTGACCGATTAAATAGGTCAATGTCTGATCCTTTCCTCCTCCCCCTTCAATATTAATTATTATAAAAAGAAAAATAAATTTTAAAACTCTCCCTTCCCTCTCTAAAATCAACCATGTCTCTCATACCATCCCTTAACACCCTCTATGTCAACTTATATAAGCTTAATACTGCCCATCAAAAGTGTAAATTTTAATTTCATTTTTCGTTTCACCTTTTGAAAGTGAAGTCTGTGTATCCAGAGAATAAAATTCTCTGGTGAAATAAATTATTACAATGGAGCCTTAAATTGGTCTGTTTTTTTTTTTAAATTAAATTATTCGCTCTGAATTAACATTGAGCTCTCAGGATTTCATCCTTTTTGTGATTATCCATACGGATTAACAAGATTTTCGTTACTTATATATATATATATATATATATATATATATATATATATATATATATATATATATATATACGTAGTTCTTGTATATTTATAACGTGAATATACTGGTTGTTTGAAAGCCTGTATTGCCTCCTTAAAACACAATCCAATATCAATAGCTTTTTCTTACACTTCAACTTAGATTACAAACGTCCCCGAAAGAAATATGGAGACCTTAGAAATGTTCCCATATTTATACGCTTATAAATGTTAAATTTAATTCAAAACTTTAGTATATTTGTGTCGTATTAACATCTTTTTTTGTGTGTGAGAAATTCCACTATAGAGCTGAGTTTAGCAAAGGTTGCTTGACAATATTGGCTTTTCCCAAATATCACTTCTTACTGAAAGCCTATCAATTTAAAATATTGTGATAAGAATCAGGCAAAAAATAAGATGCTAGGAGCCGTCGGTAATTCCTATCCTTAATGACACGGCTATTCCATGAAAACTTTATCCTCCCTCGTTGGCAATGTTTTGTATTCACGTTCACTGCTGGGAAAAATGACAATCGAATATTTTTGGGGAAAAGATTTTGATTGGCTATTTGAAAATGTTGTCTTCTGATTTGTCGATGAGGCAGTGTGGGTGGTTTGATCGTGGTTTGAGGGTGTGCGGCTTGAATAGGTCTACTAGAAAAAATATTCAGTTTTCTTTATGAATTGACAGAGAGAAAGAGAAAAGAATTAATGATACGAAATCCACTCGCTTTTGTTAGCTAAAAAAAAGAAAAGAAAAACAGTCATCTTCTAGTTACGTAAATTACCGAAGAATTCCGATTCGAATCAATTTATTTTGCGTCCGCAGCCCCGAAGGAGTCTCATGCTTTGAATGCAAAATAGTAACGTTCATTGAATTGCCTATCATAATTATAATTGATAATCTCAATATAAAATTTCTAATCGGATTAGACATCGGCACAAGGAATAGCAATAAAGATGTGAAATAAATAAAAATTCCTTCGGGTGCCTTTTTAGAAATTTCCAAAATGCTTCACCGAAGGAAAAAAAAAAAAAAAAAAAAAAAAAAAGATAAATCATATGCAAATGGAATAAATATTGCAGATTTCTTTTCAGTTATAATGTGCTTATTTTGGGATTTGGATTAAATAAAAGAAAGAAGAGGGCTTTTGTCGGACAAGAGAAAGAGTTTCTCCACTGCTGCGACAACTGCAACAACTGTTGTCTCGCTTCTGATGTTCCAACAATTTCAACAATAGCCACAACTGATAATAATAATAATAAATATTAATAGTAATAATAAATAATGATAAATAATAATGATAAATAATAATAATAATAATAATAATAATAATAATAATGGTAATACACAATGTAGAATCTGTTCTTTACAAAAATGATATTGTTTAGAGTGAAAAAAATATATGAAAAGGTGCTCTTTGAGTCATTGAAAAAAAGAATAATTTGAGAAACGTTTGCAATGAATGCCAAAAGTTTGTGCTGCAGCAATCAAGGCTAAAGGAGGATGTTTTGACGAGAGCAAAATTTAATTATAAGATGCTTTTTTATGTTCATGTCATAATCATTTCTAATAAAAAAAACATTCACCACTTTTTTAAACATGTTTAATAATTTTCTCTTATTTAAAGTACAAAACAACTATTTTTGGGGCCAATTTAAAAATCTATCAGGTGGGGGGGGCTCAAACATTTGAACTGCAGTATATATATATATATATATATATATATATATATATATATATATATATATATATTTAATGAAAAACAGACCACTTTAAGGTATATATATATATATATATATATATATATATATATATATATATATATATATATATATGACATAGACATTACATCAATAATTCAATAAATATTCAGAAGATTTTTCAGGAAATATGTGTTTGCAAAAGTTCTCATCGGTCTTTTTTGAAAAACTACATACATACACAATGGTGTGCTGTAAATTTCTTTGTCCAAACCACTTTTCAAATGGCATAAGGTTACCCACATTTAAAAAAAGAAATTGTGAGTTGGGATATTTGGTAGGGTAGATACAAGTACTGATAGTTTAACCCAATATTATTGTATTATTAAATTTAAGTAGCAAGAGATGTTCTTATATGCTATCAAATATGGTGTGCGTGTGTGTACGTATGTATATAAATACGCTACAGTTAAAAAATTTGAAGCAACATCAAGAATTAGCATGGGATAAACTTGACAAAAGAGTGAAAAAAATTTGAAAAAGATTTCTTAGTCATTGAAAAAAGAATGGAATCAATTATCAAATTTATACTTAAACTTTTTCAATGAATGCCAAAAATTTAGGGTAAGAAGTAATCAAGGCTAAAGGAGGCTATTTTGATGAGAGCAAAATTAAATCATAAAATGCTTTTTCTTCTTTTAGTCATAATAAAATTTCTCATATAAATCATGTCTTACATTTTTAATCATGTATAATAATTTTCTCTTGTTTAAAGTATAAAACAATTACTTCTAAAATATATATATATATTAGAACGTGAATATAATGGTTGTTTGAAAGACTGTACTGCGCCAATCTTCCAAGTGGAAAGAAGTTGTACTCCTTTAAAACACAATCTAATGTCAATGGCTTTTCTTACATTTTAACTTGGATTACAAGCGTCAGTGAAAGAAATATAGACATTTTTTGAAATGTTCCAAAAAATTTATACGCTTTTATATGGCAAATTTATTCAATTAAAAATCTAAGCGTAATGACAAAAGTACGCGGGTGTAGGCTTTAAGAAAGCGTTATTCAACTGAGAATACAAGGTTAGCGTAGAGTGTCCTTTTATAGTCCCAGTAAATAGAAATAGCTCTCTCAAAGCGGAGAGTAACAAAACAAGGGGAGAACACTCTTGATTATTCATAGCACTAAGTATGCTTACTACTATTATTCAATGGATTTGAGGTTCAGACCAGCGAGCAAAAAAAAAAAAAAAAAAAAACAACTTCCACGAGCGTTTCTACATCATTATGTTCTTTTGCTGACTCCCCCTAACGTTGTCATAACGTTACTTGTTAACGACGTCGTAAATAACGTTACCTTGTAATGTGACTTTAACATAAAATAGATAATAAATTCTATTAAGCTATTCGAATATGCATTCAGCATCTAAATTAATGATTTTCAATTAAAACTGAATGAAAATAAATTGTATAACTAAATAATTGTTTAGTGAAGCATAAATATTGTGATGTTATTTGACCAGTGTCGCGGTTTATCAGCTACATCCCCCCCCCCTGCAGTGTTACCATAACATTGTGATATCGTTGAGGACGAGCGGTCAGTTTGGTGCAAAGGAAAACAGCCCCGATTGCAACGAAGCATGAACGTCGCCACAACGTCAAACATCCCCCGACCAAAATACAACGTGTCTGCAGCGTTGCAAGATAATCAGCTAAATAATCGGATTAGCACAAACCATTACTTGATTGTCAGTTAGGTCTCATCATTCTACATTTGAAATGTCCAGATGTAACTTTAAGTTCTATGCTAACAGTGTATTCTATCACACTTCTCGTTTGTGGAACTCACTTCCAGCTTTTTGCTTCTCAATCCACTTTGATCTTCGAAGACTTAAATGCAATGTCAACCGCTATCTTTTGTTTTCTTCATTCCTGTTCTTTTATTGTTCTCTCGCCATAATAGTGTTTTTCTTAACATTCAGTAATCTCTTGCGCCTTAGTAGCTTTATTGCCTTGCTTGAAAGGAAATTGTTTAAAAGGATCAGATTTTGACAATTTCTTTAAAAAACGGAGCCTTAAAGACAATACGAAGACGACCAATTCGGTCGTCTGCTGATCGTAATCTTAATAAAGTTTATTTTCCTTTTTACTACTACTATTACTACTACTACTACTACTACTACTATTAGTACTACTACAAATATTTGGATCTTTTTTGAGAGATGGTGCACTAAAAATAGTTTTAACAGGCACAGCTTATATTCTGCGAAGAGTGGTAAAAACAACAAAAGAGATCGCTTACCACAGATCATTGGTAATAACCAGGCATGTGGTTATAAAACAAATGAAGGTGATAAAGAATTATTAAAATAATACTACTACTACTAATAATAATAATAATAGTGATAATCACGATATTGGTACCCACTGAATATAAAACACAGCATGACAAAGTAGGCTATTATCTGCATTGGAAAATCTACAACTTCTACGGGAAGGAGACTGAAAGAAATTGGTAGGAACATCACCCAGACTCAGTTACGGAGATAGGACTTGTACCAATTTTATGGGACTTTAAAATACACACAGACAGAACAATCAAAGCTAACCGCCCAGACATTCTTATTAGAGACCGCAAACAAAAATTACCTTCTTATTGATCTGGCAGTCCTTGCGGACTGCAATGTATCTTTGAAGTTCTTCAAAAACCTATCAAAATACAAGGACCTTGAAATCAAAATCTAAAAAATGTGGCACACGAGGACATCAACAATTCCAGTTGTAGTTGGAGCCCTCGGATTGATTGGAAAAGATTCCAATAGACTCAATGAAAGGATTCCTGGAAGCTCATGCTTTAAAAAAATGTAGGAAAATGTTTTCATGAGTACAACCCACACCTTACGAAGGGATTTATCTATGTAAAATGTGTATTTTTTTTATAAAATTGCTTAGTGAAAAATGTCATGATGCCATTTCTGACCTTCATTCTCTCATTGGGACCTGGAAAGAAATGAGTACACACTAGAAATCAAAAGAAATAAAATAATAATAATAATAATAATAATGATGATAATAATAATAATGATAATAATGAATTAAAATAACTTAAACAATAATAATAATAATTCTGACAAAATTCTCAAAATGGAAATCCCCAGGAAATGAGAAGATACTCAACTTTTGGCTCGACCATCTTTCATCAATCCATAAAACTCTTGCGCAATCTTTACCAATGCTAATTAATAACCTCAATGAAATCCAAGAATGGATCACAGAAGGGATTTTTATCTTCTGCCAAAAACGGTTGAAACTGCTGATCCAAAATATTATAGGCCATGTCTGTCCACCACATATAAATTGATCACGCCTGTCCTGACGAAATGTACTTCGTCTTTTCTTGAAAAAAACAACAACATTCTTCCCCTGAAACTGAAAGGATTCTTAATAGGTTCATATGGCTGGAAAGATCCACTGTTGATAAGTAAAATAATCCTGAAATTTACAGAAAAAAGTAGAAATCTCAGCACAGCTTAGATTATCATAAATCCTTAAATCTTGTGCCACACTCTTGGATCCTAAAGGTTTTGAAACTGTACAAAGTTTTCTCGGTGATAGTAAATTTCCTTAAATATAACATGGGACTGCGGAAAAAAAAACATTATAACTAAATAACACCAAAGACACTGGCACTTCCAATCGCTTAAATATCCGACAAAGAATCATTCAAGTAGAAACCCTATCGCCACTTCTGACTGTCTGTCCTTAATCCTCCATTTAGCATGCACTAAACAGTAATGTTTATGAATACAACGTAAAAAAGAAAACGTTTAATCAACTATTCTACATGGATTATATCAAAGACGACAATGAGTTAAAGCGTCTCTTCAATACTGTAAAATGTTTCAGTGACGACATAGGTATGGATTTTGGATTAGATAAATGTGTAAAAGTAACATTCAAGAAAGGAGAATTATAGAAACAGTCAATGGATCTAGATTTCAACACAAAGATTAGGGAAATGGAACAAGAAGTCTATAGGTTAGGTACCAACATGAGATCGCTGGAAAATGAGCATAGCAGGATAATAACGGCCTTAAACTTGATGAAAATATTTTTTATCGTCTAAATGTTTATGTTATCATCAAGAGGAAAGATCAAAGTACTTTTTGATTATTTTTTTACATTTTTTAATAATTTCTAGCACGTCCAAAGGTTTCGTTAAAAATCTTGTACTTTTTTGATCAGCAAAATTTTACAAAAAATCGATCGTCAGCATTTTTTGAACTTTTGTTTACAAAAGTGAAAGTCTCCGTTTAAAGTTCTTTTAAAAATCAATTATGATTTTCTAAAAAATTAATTCAAGAAAATTAGAAATTATAAAGTTTATTTAATATATTTTGAAACAAACATTTCTTACTTTCTGCGCTGAAAAAATGTACTTTAAAATGAGAGAAAGCCGGTCTTAACAGCCGTGTTGATTGACATGTGACATGTGCGTGATGAAATCACGCACTTTTATCTTACCGGAGGAAAAGTTATAGTACGGAAGTTCACAAGTGACAATTTAGCTTTATGCGAAGAACTTATTTACCTCGTTATTTTTAAGTAGGCATAGCATGATAAAAACGGCCTTAAACTTGACGAAAGCAGAATTTTATCGTCAAAATGTTTATGTCACTACCAACGCAAAGTACGTGACGGACTATTGTTTTCATGATGCCTCCGGTCTTCCGTATATTTGAATTAAGCTATTTTTGGACACACACACACAAAAAAAAATGTTATATTAGATTTTTATCTATTTGCAGATTACTGATTGTAACCAGCTTTATTTTATAATTTATAAATGGTATTTATCTACTTAATAACATCATTGACTAAGCTGTACAACATTTTCATTAATTTTAGAATATTTAAGAAATAATAAAAAAATTTCTTTTTGTCAAGTTTAAGGCCTATATTATCCTGCTATGGTCATTTTCCAGCGATCTCATGTTGGTACCTACTATAGGTACCTAGGTGTCGGCGAAGATGGAATACAACATACGTAAATGAAGGAGAAAGGAAGTTAAGAATACTGCAGGCGTGCGTTTCTAGTGTTAAATACCGAGATACAATTCCAAAGCAGAATATCAGCCATAAACACTTTGACCGTACCTGTGGTTAAATGCAGTTTCAACATCTTTAACTGGACCATAGCTGACATTAAGCGAATGGACGCCAAAAGGAGAAAGCTTTTCACTTGCCACCTCATGCATCATCCCAAGGCTGATATTGATCGTCTGTATGCGCCCAGATCCGAAGGAGTAAGAGGGTGCATAACGAAGAAAGAGATCTTGGAAAATTTAACATTTGTTATAGCAGTAAATCTCGAGTCTTTTTTTAAATTCCGGAAAGAAATCTGGAATAGGTTGAAGCTATATATAAACACTTCAGACAACTCGGGGTATGGATCAGCTATAACAAATTAATTATAGCGGAAAAAGAAATTGAACATAGAATAGGCTGTGTCAGAGGTAGTTTCACCCAACACCGCAAGTTGCCACGAAACCAAAACATTAATCTGAAAACTCTATACATTCTTAATTTGGCAACATTAGCATTTTGGTTGTTGCCAGAATCGAAAGTTTTAATTTCTGAAATGAAATTCTTATTATTTACATTTAGAATAATGACTTTGTCATTATTATCAAATGTTGATTGTCGCACCCTCTATCCTTTAAAAAAAAAATTAAAAAAAAAAAAAATCGTTGTATTTCCTTAGTTGTTAACCATAAAAGTTCATTGGATTCAAAGAATAATAATAATTCCTTAGCTCCAAAATTATAGAATGGACATAGAAATTAATGCTGGTTGGTAGCTGGTAGTTCCACACTTTAAGCGATCATTACATAATTGTTTCATGACATATCTGATGTTTGTTGAAGGAGTGAAACTGCCATCTATCTATCTATCTATCTATCTATCTATCTATCTATCTATCTATCTATTTCAGTCTGTTCGTATCTATCTATCTATTTCAGTCTGTTCGTATCTATCTATCTATCTATCTATCTATCTATCTATCTATCTATCTATCTAAGTCTGTTCGTATCTATCTATTTCAGTCTGTTCGTATCTATCTATCTATCTATCTATCTATCTATCTATCTATCTCATTCTGTTCGTATCTATCTATCTATCTATCTATCTATCTATCTATCTATTTCATTCTGTTCGTATCTATCTATCTATCTATTTCATTCTGTTCGTATCTATCTATCTATCTATCTATCTATTTCAGTCTCTTTGTATCTATCTATCTATTTCAGTCTGTTCGTATCTATCTATCTATCTATCTATCTATCTATCTATCTATCTATCTATCTATCTATCTAAGTCTGTTCGTATCTATCTATCTATTTCAGTTTGTTCGTATCTATCTATCTATCTATCTCATTCTGTTCGTATCTATTTATCTATCTATCTATCTATTTCATTCTGTTCGTATCTATCTATCTATCTATCTATCTATCTATCTATCTATCTATTTCATTCTGTTCGTATCTATCTATCTATCTATCTATCTATCTATCTATCAGAGAGTTCCAAATAAACTTCTTCCTTGTCAAAGCACTAAATTCAGTTCTGAGTATTATCAGACCGATTGAACATTATTCAGTGAAAATCTCAGATTGAAATTCACCTACTAACTGTGTCAAGTTACGGAATTAATGATCCAAACTTGTAGAAGGATGGTCGATTGAACGCATGAACAAAGGCAATATCAGCAAAAATCTGTTTAGCGCTATTGTCCGTCATGGTAAGATCCACTTCAAGTCTAAATGTATGACAATGGAGATTTCTATTAAAAACAACCCTACAAAACTAGCCTCCACATGTGTGCTCGGTTCTGTCTTAATTATTATTCCCGTTAAAGCTTCCACTAGCCTCCCTTTGAGACGATCGCAAATAAAAACTCTTTTCCACAAACGAATCTCGTCTTCTATACAAAGCCACCCCGGGGGTAACCATCACAGAGTCGGGTAAACAGTAATCTGTTTCTTGTTCGCGCGCTTTCACCAACGGAAATAAGCGTAGAATATATTTATTTCCCTTCATTATCGGGGAATGATTTCATCTGTAAGAACAATGAACAGCGTTCAGGGAGATATCGAAGTAATGAATTGTTGCGCTTTGAAATTTGTCATTACGGGCGCACATACTGAAACAATTTTCTCAGCTAATTTTTCTAGGAGTGAATCCTAGTGAATTCAGTTCTTACAGGGTGCCCCAATATTTGGGCTGTACGCCGAATTGAAATGAAACCGTAAATCTTTATTTAGGGCACATGTCATTCTCGCAGAGCAGTCGTCTTGATGTGCCACAAAACCTTTTAAATGTTTAATTCGTGTGTCAGTCATAGAGTAATGACTATCGAAATAGTTTTGATAGGCGATCGGTAGTCGAAAGAATTCTGTTTCCCATTCTATTAAATTCTTGTATGACTTCGACAGGAAAAAAAAATAAATTTAGCTAAAAACTAAGTTACTTTCTAGCACTTCAGTAGATTTAGTTTTATTTATTATTAGTCAAAGTTTATTTATTTATTAGTCAAATGTTTCTTTGTTACTAGAGTCAGTCGCGAAAGTTAAACCATACTGTAGAAAGGGAAACCGGTGTAACTTGTGTCTGTTAGAGAAGCTTATCATATTAAAACACTTAAATAACTCTAACTTGCTGAACCGGATAAGTGAGTTGATAGCTACATGTATACCTAAAAACAAACACCTGATCAAGCACTTTGACACCGATTAAAATAGATTTCAAAATAGTTTTTACGAATAATAATATAACATATTAGGTTGGTGCAAAAATAATATCGTTTTCTCAAATATGTTACTATGTAAGAAAACGACATTATTTTTGCAAAAACACCTATTAATATTCATAGAACCCATCATTAACAGTATTTTTATACACACACACACACACACACACACACACACACACATATATATATATATATATATATATATATATATATATATATATATACACACATATATAATTCTATATTATAGATTGTACTCGATTAATTTATGACCTGTGTATTTGTAATTTCACCTTTGTATAAAGTTAGGCTCCAAATGCATTAAATATATAATCTTAACCTATAATTACGTTAAGGGCAAAGTTTATTTTAATAACTTATTCTAACGACGGTTTTTATGCAAAACACTGTGTTGTGCCCCTTGATATATAGCGTGTTGACGTAAATTCAGTTAAAATATATTTAAAATATTTTTTTTTAATTTTTCGTCTTTCGAAATTAAGAATTTGATCGATTTAAATGATAAATAATTAATTCTAATATTCAACAAAGAAAACAAGTTTTAACACACAATTTTAAATCAACACCACGAGAACGCGAATTTCATGACATTTAAGAATCAGTGAGCCTTTTGCATCTGAAAATTGCGTGTTTACAAGAAACTCCGAGTTGTGCTATCGACAAAAGATATTATGTATATTCACTAATATATATATATATATATATATATATATATATATATATATATATATATATATATATATATATATATATATATATATATATATATATATATATATATATATATATATATATATATATATATATATATATATATATATATATATATATATATATATATATATATATAAGGATTAGGCACGGTGGGGGTAATGGATAGCGGCTTGGATTGAGGAATCGGAGAGCCGAGTTCGAATTCCAGTCGAAACCAGTTACGTGTTAATACCTTTGGGAAAGGTGTGAATACTTCTCTTCTCCCTCCAGCTATGGGTAAATAGCAGGACAGACTGGGTTCTATAGCCTTGGATGGCAACTGGTCTAGGAGAAGGACAACTCTGAATTAAAGAAAAAAAATATTTTAAATATATTTTAACTAAATTCAAAACCTGCGAGGGTCGTTTACCGGCCTGATGTCCGAGAAATTTCCACGGAAAATATTCGTCCTCCGACAGGATTCGTGCCTTAACCGATTAGGCCACAGAGGAGCGTTCGGTTAGCAAGGTCGAATTTACTGTCTTTAAACTTTAATCTTCCATTGAATCTCTCATGTACATTCATATCTATTCATGGCGTATCAAATGTAAACAAATGACGCCACACATTATGAAATGGACAAAGTCCGACAATTATTTTAAGACAATTTTAGTTTATACATTCTTTTTATATATACAAATATCGATTGTAGTTTAAAAACAGTAAAATCGACCTTGCTAACCAAACGCTCCTCTGTGTCCCAATCGTTTAAAGGCACGTTAAGCTATATGACGGTTCCGTATAGGATTCGATTCCTGTCGGAGGACGAATATTTTCTATGACAATTCCTCGGACATTCAGACCGCTAAATGTTGTTTAATACTGTTTATTATAAACAGAGCATTTACTTAAATATTTGTATCTAATAAAATAATGTATAAACATAAAAATGTCCTAAAATAATTGTCGGAATTTGTCCATTTCATAATATATATATATATATATATATATATATATATATATATATATATATATATATATATAGAGAGAGAGAGAGAGAGAGAGAGAGAGAGAGCAAAGGGTGACTTGGGAATAGAGTATGCACTCCTTTATGCACGCTAATTGCCAAGGTGGAGAGGGAAAAGGAGAACCGACTTGCTATTTCAACGGCTGCGTAAGAAAATGACACCCCACCTCGCAAAATTAAAGTTGTTTTTCACTGCTTTTCCAGAAAAAAAAGTTATTTTGGTTTGATCTTGTTCACAATTCATCAAATTAACAGTTCCTCTTTTAACGAGACGTAGACAATTCTATTTTAATTTTCGAAAAGTGTTCAAACAAGTTTGTTTCTTATCACGTGACGACAGTTGTCAGAAAAATGGCGTTGATTGATGAGTGAAAAAGTGAAAATTCATAATTTTAACGTAAACTAAACTAATATTGTTTTAAATTAAATTGTTTTAACTAGCCAAATGTTCTTTTAAGATAAAGTTCTAACTTTATTTTTTAAAATAACAGCAACATTAATACGTGCAATTTGAATTTAAATATTTTAAACTTAATTTTAAATTTAGGTATTGCAGCGAATTTCTAAAAAAATATTGTTTAACAATGATTTAACATGAAATAATATACAATATTATCAAGAAATGTTTTTGCATAACTTCAAAAATAATTTTGAACATTTAAAATTAAATCTTAAGGTATTGAAACGGATGAAAATACACTCCGTTGGTTGCTGCTTTTCGCTCCACGTATGAAATGATCAAACACTTTCTGGGTAATGGTCACATGACTAAATTCAAGACTTAAGAAGGGATCAAAAATACTCCCCATGGTTTAAAACCTATTATAAGTCAGTAAATAACTTTTGATGCGACACTAAAATCGTCAGACGTTCTCTATATACTCTTCAGTGCAGAATAAAACGCATTTTTCATTTAAAGCTCTCCGGTTATAAGTTCTTTGAATAGGCAAATCTTTCAGCTAGACGCAGTAAAAAACATTATCACTTCAGTATAGAGTGTCTGATGGTTGAATACTACTGGAAAGCAAGCAAAAGAATTTCAGCTTTTCGGTGGCTTTCTCTCTGTGACCCAACCACTTCATTATTCTGTCTCTCTTTTTCATTGTACCCAGCTTGAAGGGAATAATAAAACTGGAATGGCAAATGCCACGGCCTTTTCCTAATGCAAGGAAAAGAACTTCTACTTTTCGGTGACTGTCTCTGTTTCACTTACTCTCATGGTCTCTCTCTCCTGTCCCCTCCTAAAAAGGCTAGTAAATTCATTGCTTTTACTTGCATCTTTTATCACTAATCAACAAGTATTATCTCTACATAGACTCCCTTAATAATATCGCTTGTAACAATTATCCTAACAAATGAAGAAAAGTTAAAGACAAAAAATGTAAATACAAAGAGTATAGAGAAAATTATCAATAATTAATTTTATATTACCCAAAATTATTTATCTTGGAAAGAATGTAAAACATACAGTGTATGCATTGCATATATGGACCCTTTTCACTTTTTATCTAAGCTTCATATGATGATGCCTAAATAAAAGCGAAACTTGTTAAATTTAGAAATGTTTCCTATTTATTCCTTACCCGGTCATATAATATAATATATATATATATATATATATATATATATATATATATATATATATATATATGTTTCATTAAATAATATAGACAAGTGTTGTCTATTTATTTTATGTAAATTCTTTTCATATCCTCTGATAAGCTTAGTGATATTATCATTAAACGAAGAAAGAAAATCACAATATTGATACATAATTTTTAATCCTATCTAAGCTTTCGGCTTACATAAGCCATTATCAGAGATGACAATTACATTACAATATATTAAACAATACACCGACAAATCAGTGATGATATACTGTTTCTGTTCACATGGATGCTTTCCAAGCAACGACAAACACGTGCATATAAGACGCTGGAAGCGAAAATCGCACCACAGCTCATGACGTCACACATGACCACGCGAGAGTAAAAACGAGAAGTATTAAGTATGGGATGCCGTTGGTATAAACTAATGGCTTTTGTTACCAATTATAGGCATTTAAGGATATTTGTGGAGATTTCATAGTTAATTTTTGTTTAGGTTAGATTTCAACTGCATGTATCAATATTGTGATGTTCTTTCTTCGTTTAATGATAATGTTATTAAGCTTATCAGACGATATGAAAATAATTTACATAATATAAATAGACAACACTTGTCTATATTATTTGATGAAACATGCATCAATGAAAAATGCTGCCGAAATACACACAAATTTATATATATATATATATATATATATATATATATATATATATATATATATATATATATACACTGAGTTCAAGCCAGAATTAGAAATTTAAATTTGACAGTTGTCGAAAAATTGATACATAATTTATCCATTTCGATGTTTCACTGCCCGAGACGGCGGTTGGGCGGGGGTGTAAGGTATTAGCCTTAAAGGGAATAGGCCTTATAAAATTAAGCACGGATATTAACCTTATGACATTAAATTGGGGTTATATGAAGAATAAGATGTTAATTTGAAAATCAAAGACGGCCGAAAAGGGAGATTATTCAAAAAAATTATATATATATATATAAAAGGTCAGGTTCCTCCTTAAAAAAAGTAATAAATTATACTTAAAAATAAGATATTTTTAAAAGATTAAAAATAATCCATATTTAGATAATCTATATTAAATTTAAGTTAAAATATAAAATGTTTTATATTAAAGAATAAAAATTGTACTATATATATATATATATATATATATATATATATATATATATATATATATATATTATAAATTAATTGATTTAAAATATGGTTTTTCCGCTACACAGTTCTAACCATGATTCAAAAATGAAAGGTCCGAATTTAATTTTGTAATTAAATTAAAGACATTAGTTCCATTTCATCCTCAAGCGAAGTTTGGAGTAACTTTTAAAATTACTGCGTTTTAAAGATACAGCTAAAGTCATAATTCACGTTTCCGAGGTTACAGATAAATTCACTTTAGTTAGTTTTAATAGACTATAATTTTTTTTTTAAAAGAAGTAAATGTATTAGAATTACTTACAGTAAGTAAAATTATTTTTAAAATTGTAGTTAAATAAAACGTATTCTAACCAAAACACATCTCTCAAAGTACTGCCGGCACTTAAATGAATCCAATAAAACACCTACAGTAGAATGAATTTAATATGAAACGCTAGAAGATGTAAGCCATTGAATGTCCCATGTCCTTTGTACAGACATGTGAAACTATATATTACTAAGTATTAAAAAAAAGTTTACTAAATCAAAGAAATGAATTTAGCTATTTTTACCGTCATTGTCATAAATATAAAAAATAAATAACAAAGGTACTTATACTTGATGTGTAAAAATAATATTTACTCACTGTAAGTAATTCTAATACATTTACTTCTTTTAAAAAAGAAATATAGTCTATTAAAACTAACAGTGAAAATATTTTAAAGTTGTATTTAAAATTGTAGTTAAAGAAAAAGAAATCCTAACCTAAAAATCTTTTAAAATTGTAATTAAATAAAACGTATTCTAACCTATAGATCTCCCTCCAAGTACTACAAGCACTTAAAGGAATCCAATAAAACACCTACAGTAAAATGAATTTAATATGAAAAGCTAGAAGATGTAAGCCATTGAATGACCCATGTCCTTTGTACTAACATAAGAAACAAGATATTACTAAGTTTATATAAAAAATAATAGTTTACTAAATCAGTGAAATCAATTAGCTATTTTTGGCGTCATTGTCATAAAGTTTACTTTTTTAAAAAAAATTGTTACCTAATAATATACATACTTATAGTTGATGTGAAAATAACTCTACATACTGTAAGGGATTCTAATACATTTAGTTGTTCTTAAAAGAAATATAGTATATTAAAAATTAATAGTGAAAATATTTTTCAAATTGTAGTTAAATAAAACGTATTCTAACCTGAACACCCTCCCCCCCAAAAAAAATCTTTAAATACACAAATAGAAAATTTAAATATACAAATTAAATTTATTTATACAAATAGAAAATTTAAATATACAAATTAAAATTTAAAATTTTTAAAAAATCCAGACGACATGCATTTAACGGATGTCATATTTCATTGAAGAATACATCCCCACCCCCTAAATAAACGTAGCTAATAACGGATACATCAAAATATAGACATATAGAACACGCAAACACCCCTGTCTAGTAGAAGTGAATTAATCTGTAACCTTGGAAACGTGAATTATGATTTTAGCTGTGTCTTTAAAACCCAGTAATTTTAAAAGTTACCCCAAAATTCGCTTGAGGATGAAATGGAACTGATCTCTTTAATTTAATTACAAAATTAAATTCGGACCTTCCATTTTTGAAACATGGTTAGAACTGTGTAGCGGAAAAACCATATTTTAAATCAATTAATTTATAATATTAATGCTCTGTAAATTTACATTGAGCACTAATTTGTAAAAATAAAAATATCTATAAGAACACCGGATTATATATCTTACTGTTCTTTCTTTCTTTATATATATATATATATATATATATATATATATATATATATATATATATATATATATTACATGAATCATTCATACAAAAAACAGATTAGTGAAGCTAAAGATATAAATGGCGAGAATACATCTTCGCCAAAAAAGTTATTAATATTACATTAATATACGAACCTCTAGATGAATGTTGTGATCCCTGTTTTTAATAAATTCAACTTGTATAAGGTCCTTTTTTTTTGCAAGTACTTTCATCTGTTCATACAGACAGCATCAGGCAAGGAAAGTGATTTGTTTTTTTTTTGTTTTTTTTTTAAATACATCCAGGTAATAATGGTGAATCGAAATCTGTTTTTTAGAAATGTGTTATTGTTATTAACAGGAAAAAATCTTGGAGCGGGCGGTCGCAACGGTAAGGTTGAATTTTTTTTTTTTTGGTTGTAAACTCTGCAAACATTATATATATATGTTTATATATATATATGTTTGTAAACATTATCCAAATGTTTTGTATGGCCTAACGCTTTCAGTTATAATTTTAGCCATTATTAAGGATGATTTTATATTTACTTTTAACTCAATATATGGATTGTTTTATGTATCTAGAGTTATAGGAATGTTTTATTTTCCAAACACAGTCAGCACATGGTGGCCGTGTTCATACTTGATATTATTGAGTGTTAGTTTTTTTCTTTTCTTTTTTATTAATAAGGCTTCCATTATTCGTAGTCATTTTTACATATGGATGAGTTGGATTATCAGCTAGTATGTTGCAGACAGAATTTTGTAGGTCTCCATGTGAGACCTAATTGAGCTATGGCCAGAGAGATGCAATGTGAGTCTTCTTGTTATGCATGTTGTAGTATATCCAATATTTACGAATTTGTATTGATCATGAACACAGTTCATTAAGGGACTTGAGAATTCAAAAATAATATTGGTTCTGTGTAATTTGGATGTTGCGAGTGAGTTAATGTTTTTGATAATGAGGTTAGCAGTTTTAAAATTTTTATAAAAGATAATTTAAATTTCTTGTTTTTGAAACAACTCCATAAATAATAATAAAAAAAACAAAACACTTAACCGCAGTATCTTGTCAGTCGTTTTAATGAAACACACACACACACACACACATATATATATATATATATATATATATATATATATATATATATATATGTATTTAAATTTTTGAGAAGTGGAAAACATTCATGAAGCTATACTTGTTCCGAAATATATATGATTATATGGTAAAATGAGATACGCGTGTTGAAATAAAGAAATCTTATTTTTTCCAAAGCTGGTTTTTCTCGTGACTAAAAAAGAAAAATGATGAGTGACTTTTAAAAAAGTCGTTAACACTCCTTTTTTTTTTTTTCCTTCCAGATTTCGATTCGAAAGATATAATCCTTCAGAACGAGTAGAAAGTAAAAGATTTATTTTTTTTATTATACACATAGACACATCTCATTTTTTCGCTTACTGATCCGATGAAGGCATAAATGGCGAAATACATAATAATTGCCAAAAATTTAATATTTGTATCAAATATCCTAATTTTAAATCATATATATATATATATATGTTTAAAATTAGGATATTTACATATATATACTCTCGCTCGTACTCGACTCTCCTGTCGAATTCGACGTATGAGGGTCAAGCAGATCAGTTCCTAAGAAACCGACGGCCCGACAGCGGCACATGAGATTTGATTATAGTGGTGAAGGTGTCGTGCAGGACCATGCACACGTTTTGAAGGGCCGAATACAGAGACCTGGTGTACTACGTGCCACAAGGTCCCTAAACGACCCTCCGCAGGTTTTGAATTCAGAGTTGTCCTTCTCCTAGACCAGTTGCCATCTAAGGCTATAGAGCCCAGTCTGTCCTGCTATTTACCCATAGCTGGAGGGAGAAGAAGAGGATTAATATCTTTCCTAAGGATATTAGCACGTAAGTGAATGTAATGGATTCGACTGGAATTCAAACTAGGCTTCCGATTCCTCAATACAAGCCGCTATCCATTACCCCATCGTGCCTCCTATTCTATATATATATATATATATATATCATGTATATATATATATATATATATATGTATATATATCAAAGATATATATATATCAAAGATATATATATATCAAAGATATATATATATATATCAAAGATATATATATATATATATATGTATATATATCAAAGATATATATATATATATATATCAAAGATATATATATATATATATATATATATATATATATATATATATATATTTATATATATATATATATATATAAACAATCCATAAAATAATTTATTCATGAATATTGATGAAATAAATTATAATCATTATAGTACCATTACTGCAGGCCTGGATGATCTTTTTCCTCTCACAATTACTCATTGGAGAAGACAGTGGGGGTACTGACACGAAACGATTTTAACCTTTTCTTTTTCTAGCTGAATAACTCAGGTTTTTCATTGATTCTTACGACAAATGGTGTCAAGATGGCGAAACGTCTTATCGGAAAACCTGGAAAAAAGAAACTCAGTTACTGTTTTTTCAGACATTAAATATTTTGTGGGATGGACAATTATGCTGTTACACCCGGTATACATGAAGAGAGAGAGAGAGAGAGAGAGAGAGAGAGAGAGAGAGAGAGAGAGAGAAATAAAGATTGTTTACAACTAACAAACCCGTTAAAATAAATCTGATGTGCAGTATTATGTCAAGGAAACAATAAATCAGACGATAAGACATTAAATTTCTATTTATCTATTCTCTCTATCTCTTTATATATATATATATATATATATATATATATATATATATATATATATATATATATATACATATAATGTATGTGAATAATGATGAGAAAAGTATTTAGTTTGGACAATTATTTTAAAATATAATCACATTTCTTGTCAATATGACATAAAAAGAAAAACAATATTATTTCACTGGGATATGTCTTAGTTTCGTATAGGCTACCCAAAGAGGATCGAAATTAATGTTGGTGATTTAATCGTCCTGCTGGCTGACCGTTATATTAAAATCAGGCGCCTCTATATTTACTAAACATAGTTTTAGCTCAAGGCCACAATTACGGAGTCCCAGTTTCAGTCACATCCTGGGTAAGACGATAAACTGCGTCCTGGATAAGACGATAAACTACATCTGCGTCCTGGATAAGACGATAAACTACGTCCGCGTCCTGGGTAAGACAATAAACTAGATCCGCGTCCTGGGTAAGACGATAAACTACGTCCGACAGCAAGGACATTGATTAGAAGGTTATGAGGAGCGTGGAAGCATCTCTTAATTGCTGGTGTTCCCAGGTCCAGCCTTAATCGGGGTGGTAGCACCTGTCAGGGTACCAGCTAAGGGCAAATAGTTACCCACCTATAAGTATTCCTGGTATTAAAACCTATTTTTATACTTTCATAGTGTTTTAACACATTTTGGGTTAAAACACTATGAAAGTATAAAAATAGGTTTTAATACCAGGAATATTTTTTTGGTAAATTATTTACCAGCGATATATTAATTACCGGCAATACTTTTTGAAAAAACAAACATAAAAAAACAAAAAAAAAAAAAAAAAAATACCAGCAGTAAATTTTTGGAAAAAATATTACCAGCAATAACAATGTTGTCGGTATTAAATAACCCATTGATGTGTTGATATGTTGCAAAACAAAACAAACAGACAAATCAGCTTCGATCAAGTTTTTTGTTATTGATTTACAAATTCAGACGTCGAAACCGTCTTTGATATTTATTATAATAATCTTTATTTTATTCCTTTTTCATAGTTTTCACTTTGTCCTTTCTTTATCATTTTCATCTTCTTTCTTTTTTGATCCTTTTCCTTCTTTTTCATTTTCTTTTTTTTTTCTTGTCTTTTCTCTGACTTTCTTTTCCGTTTCAGTTTGTCTTTATTTTTGTTCCGTTTTCCCAGTTGTTTTTTTCTTTCTTTTTCTTTTTTCTCCTCTTTTTTTTCTTTCTTCCTATTTAGTTGCTCGCTTGTCTTTGTCCTTCCCATCTTTCTCTTCCTTTCTCCTTCTGTCTTTCCTCCACCCGCCTCTTTTTCCCTATTTTAATTCAACCTTTTCCATTTCCTCCTCATTTTCACTTCTCCATTCTTCCTTTTTCGTTTCCCGCCTGTTTTTATTCTTTCTTTCACTTTCATATGCTCTCCGCTCTTCGTCTTCTTTTTTTCCCTCCTTTTTCCTTTTCTTGCAGTTCGTGTTTTCTTCTACTCGTTCAATTTTTACTCCTTCGCGCCGTGGGGAAGAATCACAGAATCCATTTTTGATTGACAAAATTTCAGAATCAAAAGTTTTATTTTTCTAACAAACATTTCCATGTCTGCTATACCACCCAGCTGGCAGTAATATTTTCAAAACACGACACTTTCATTTTGGGGCTTCTTTGTCTTCTTTTAATAAAGCAGCATTTTCGGTCGATATTTTATGATCAACTCTGGCCCCAGTTATCCAAATTCCTTGGCGTCACTCAGGCCTATGGTGCCATTTCTTGGCAAACGATTTCCTGCAAAAAAAAAAAAAAAAAAAAAAAATACACACATTCCTTGAAAACAAAACGAAAAGCATCGAAATTCAAGAGTAAGAACACAAATCCCGAAATCACAAAACAAGCTTCAAATATAACGTTATATTTACATGAAAGAAATTGGCTAAAAAAAAAAAAAAAATCTGAACTTTCTATTTCAAAATTAAAATGTTCTGTTTTGATAGCATTTTAATTTTTTGTTTTTATTTACAATTATTATGGGTAAGCAAGTATTGCCTTTGTCATGTTTAATTTTAGGCGCCTACTTGATTTCAAATGGACGACAAAGATTCTCTTCAGGTCGAATTGTCCGGTAAGTGTTCAGCTATTTTTAATATCTCAAGAACAGATTGCCCTGCTTTGATGTAACTTGGCAATTTGGAGTATCTTACTGCGCATGCGTGAATGCATATTCACTCGTGTTATTTCGTCGCCGTTTGAATTAGCTTCTTACATTTTTTTGCAGGGTTTTTCTCTTCTTGGCCAAATATATCAGATTTGGCTCCGACAAACTCTACCAGATTTTTAAGACTTTTTTTCCTGACACTCGTGCCTCGCCACATTCTGGAGCGGTGCGCACTAAAGGTATGTTTATATCTATCATCCGAAATTACTAATGGGCGTGGGACTGGCAACTTCACTCAGTAAAATCGACTTGTTATATGAAACCACAGCGGTAACACAAAGTCAAGAATCTGGAAATATATGCAAACACTAGATTGGTAGAAAGAAGATTAGATTTTACTAGTGTCAAAAAGTTAGTTCTGCACGAGAATAGAAAAGTCGACATTGGATGGATTTTCATATGAATAAACCAGGTGGACATTGGATGAGTTTGCACAAGAAAAGAAAAAAACAGGTCGACTTTGGTTGAATTTACATAAGAATAAAAGATTAGACATTAGTTGGGTTTACACAGGTATAAAAAGGTAGACATTGGTTGGTTTTCGTCAAGAATATATAAGTAGACATCAGTTGGGTTTGCACAAGAATGAAAAGGTAGACATTTGTTGAATTTGGACAATAATACATAGACATTGGTTGGGTTTATAAAATAATAAAAAGGTAGACATTGGTTTGGTGTGCACAAGAATAAAAAAGGTAGAATGTGGTTGTGTTTTACAAAAATGAAAACTGCAGACATTGGCTGTTTGACAAAAGAAGAAAAGAGGTAAACAATAGTTGTGTTTTCACAAGCATAAAAAATGTAGACATTTGTTGGCATTGCAGAAGAATAAAAATAGGTAGACACTGGTTGGATTTGCGCAAGTTAAAAACTTAGTCATTGATTTGGTTTGCACACGAATAAAACAGGTAGACACTGGTTGGGTTTGTACATGAATAAAAAGGTAGTCATTTTTTTTGCACGAAAAATGTAGACTGCTTTGATCGCGAAGAATAATCAAAAACATAAATATATATTTGGTTACATGAGAATCAAAAGATACGTATATATTTGGTTGTACAAGAATAAAAAAAATGTAGGCACTGCTTTTCGTTTTCACAAGAATGAAAAGAGTATTCATTAGTTTGGTTGCAGGAGAGTCAAAAATGTAGAAAGAATTTGCGATTTCGCGAAAATCAAAAAGCAGACATAGTAAAAGGGTGACCCCAAATAAAGTAGTAAATCCAACCAATGCCTACATTTTTTTATTCTTGTGCAAACCAAACCAATGTCTACCTTTTTTATTATTTTATAACCCCAACCAATGTCTACCTGTTGTATTCTTGTCCTAATTCAAACAATGTCTATTCTTGTACAAACCCAGCCGATGATTACTTATATATTCTTGTCGAAACACAACCAATGTCTACCTTTTAATTCTTGTGAAAACCAGCCGATGTCTGCTTATATATTCTTGTCGAAATCCAATCAATGTCTACCTTTTAATTCTTGTGAAAACCCAGCTGATGTCTACTTATATATTCTTGTCGAAACCCAACCAATGACTTCCTTTTTATTCTTGTGAAAATCCAACCAATGTCTAACTTTTTTTTTTATTATTCTTGTCCAAAACCAACCAATCTTTACAGTTTTTATTCTTACGCAAACCCAACCAGCGTCTACCATTTTTTTTTATTATCTGTGAAAGGGTGTCTGTATTGTGTGCGTATTTACTACTCTGCACGTGTTTGTATTTGATGTGTTATTGGTCCCAAAAGACAGGATACATATTGCCTTTGATTTGTCCACGAGGTAGAATGTATGGTAGCTACATTATTGACTGAAACGAATTTTTTGATTTATTAACCCACTGGCTACGCCTTTGGATCTTGCTACTCAATTTATATATATATGTGAAATGCATTAGCAAATGACCGCCTTCGGTGAGCATTTTGTCAAAAATGGAACTGCATCTCTGAAGATGTGAAGTCTTCAGATTCCGGTAATAGCAACGGAATATTTCTAATATGTTTTGTAAGATATCATTGAGAAAATGTCACAGAGATTTTTTTTTTTGCTTTGGCTCCTGCACGTAGCACCGTTATTTTTGTGTAAACGTCATGACATGAAATCTGACGAACAAAAGCTTTAAAACTTCGTCAACTTGTAAAAGAAAAAAAAAAGAAATAAAAGAAAATTCGTTACTTAACAAAAGTCAATGAAATTGTCACACAACAGTAAAGAAGATACGATATGTACAAATACCGAAGAGAGACAAGAATGCAGCAAACGTCGCCAGTGCAGAGATGGAAATTTAAACTATAAAATAAAGAAATACGGAGGATTGACTAAAGATGAATACAAGTATAGATATGATTGGTTTGGAAGGGCAGTCTAGTGGGAATTGTGCAATTTTTCTGCATTCCTGTCTTCTATCTTCCAAAACATATTAGAAAAATTCCGTTTCTATTAGCGGAAACGTAAAACTTCACAACATCTTCAGGGAATCAGATTGGGTTGGAAGGAAAATCTAGTAGGAATTGTGCAAATGACTGGGATTTGATCATAAACGTCTATCATTTCTAGTCTTGATGAAATTTAAAAGTGTTTACACGGCCTGGTGGGTAATGCACTATTTTCTATTCTACAACCATTTCAACAGACAAAACCTTGCAAGACTATTGCTACTCTATCGCTATTAACATAGCAAATATTCTGACGAAATACATTCATGTATTGCTGGTAATATTTTTTTTCCAAAATTCATTGCTGGTAATATTTTTTTCTTCAAAAATGTATAGCTGGCAGTATTTTTTCTAAAAATGTATTGCTGATAATATTTTTTCCAAAAATGTATTGCCGGCAATATTTAAAAAAAAATGTATTGCTGGTAATATTTTTTTCTTCAAAAATGTATTGCTGGTAATATTTTTTTCCCAAAATTCATTACTGGTAATATTTTTTTCTTCAAAAATGTATTGCTGGCAGTATTTTTTCTAAAAATGTATTACTGGTAATATTTTTTCCAAAATTCATTGCTAGTAATATCTTTTCTTCAAACATGAATTGCTGGTAATATTTTTTCCAAAAATGTATTGCTGGTAAAAATGTTTTTATCAAAAGTGTATTGCTGGTAATAATTTCTTCTTCAAAAATGTATTGCTGGTAATATTTTTTCCAAAAATGTATTGCTGGTAATATTTTTTTTCCCAAAAATGTATTGCTGGCAAAACGTAATAAATATGGCGACAAAGATGAGGACAATAGTCCGAATCATGTAAATAATGTAAATAATGTAAAATCCTACTCTTTAACCCATAGCTGAGAGGAGAACAGGTGGATTCATACCGTTCCCAAGAGTATTTGCACTTAAGTGAAAATAAATATAAAGAATCTAACTGGAATTCGAACTCGGCTCTCTGATTTCTCATTCAGAGCCATTATTGATAGCACCACTTGCACACCCAAGCTTACAGCAACTGTGTAAGGAAAGTAACGCTTATTCTGGATTGTCGTATTTTTAAATGACGCCACTAAAGTTAATCGGCTCTGAAAACTAAACATAATCTATATAATAAATGCCAATGTCAGTGTGTCATTGTGTCACACCTTTCCCACTTTACTCCTAGAGGCCGTAGTTCAACATTCTGGAATCACACAGATTCCTTGATCAAATTAAAAATATTCCGGGCCTGATTCGGGCCCGATTCGGGCCCGTAAACTTGAAATTTTGGATTCTCAAGTTTTCATTACTGCGATTGTTTTCGACGATTATTTGATTTAATTTTTTGCGACGATTTTTTATAACTTGGAAATACATTTGGGAATTAATTGCGAAATCCAGCGAAAGTCACCCGTGAAATACAAATAATTGTACGGAAAGTAAGGACCTACGCACATCAAATTGTTTTTAAATTAAGTGGAGACAGAAGAATTATCGTTGAAATTGTAAAAGGTAAGCTTAAATATTAATGCAATACTTAAACGCAGCGATCAATTTTGAGTTCTGTAATTTACTGTTGCCTATCGCATATATTCCTCCCTACCTATTGTGATGAAGGCCGAATCAAAAGCCCTCCACAGGAGTTAGCTTAAATGCCGCCAGATAGGACAGTTTTTAACCTGGCGTATAATATCGTAATGAATTCCAAATATTTCTAGATTAGATGAAATGTTATACTATTCGGCTTTTATTTCCATCGAAAATGTTCTGACAAGCATCGTTCTCTAGTTTTACCAATTCAGATATTTGCAGTAAAGAGTTGTCATAATTGGTCCACAGAGTCGAATCATCCTCATTGCCCTCCTATTTTATGTGTTACAATCTTAACCCTTTCAAGTCTAGGATCAATCTTTATCTTTCTTCCAGATACCCATAATTTTCGTACATCTTCTTTCTGAAATAGTACCACGCAAACCATTCAGTAAAATCCTACCTTGACTGGCCTTGTAATATAGGAACATATTTTTTTTTAATTTTTGGAAGGAGAATTTGGCATGTTAGCATCATAAAGAATAAACAAGGAACTCTGAAATCCTCTCGTGTGGATATCAGTTAAAAACTTAACTAAATCTACAGACACCCGAGGAAGGTCGGAGACTAATAAAACAACAAACAAGAGAAATGAATTCATCAAATCAGCGAAAATTGACCAAATTGTCTCAAAAAACAAAAAACAAAAAAAAAAAAAAAAACCAGACTTTAACCAGCATTTGCTATACCCATTTTCATTGTAAATTCTTTCTAAAAACCTTTTATTGAATTTACCTGACAAAAATGTTCTAATCATTGGCGATTTTAGACTGCAACGAATTTCACAGCTGGCGGCTTTGAAAATGACGTCGGTTATATTTTTTTTTTAAATAGTGAACTCTATTTATTTCCTTTTGAGGAGTTAATGCTATAAAGTTTCGTGTTTCGCCTTATAAATGTCTATATTGGAGAGTGAAGGGAAAATGCAATTTACCGCGAGACTCCAATCCATAATTAGATACCAAATGTGATTATATTTTCGAGACAAAAATACGCTTTGAAATGCGATAAGTTTAAATGTTGTATATTTTAAACTATAATGTCTCGAGATCGAATATTCTTTTGCTTCTAAAGTTAAAATGAGAAAAGATAGACGATATAAAATTTGACGAAAAGTTGTATTTTTATTTCTGAAAATTATCGTTCAATTGAATCCAAAAACTTTGCGGGAGGAAATTTATTTTATTTACTTTGGATAAATAATTTAACTTTATATTTGTTTTCTTTTTTTCTTTTTTCATTATTTAAAATTTTTTTGGGCGGGGTTGATGTTTCGATGTTTCGATAATCCTGGCTTGGATACGCACATGCCGGGTGTCGTAGTACGTTCTCTCAAAACGGAATCGATGAACAAAGTTCGAATTGAGACTGAGCGTGCCATATCCCTTTTACAGTTATAACTTCGAGCAAGGCACGAATCCAATTATCCCTTCATTAAATCACATTCTGTACATAGATTTAATGAATACATCTTGTAGATCGTAACAATCTGTCTCTGTTGAAATGTAAAAAATAAAAAAAAAACTTTCGACACATCATGTTGTTAGAAGACTTTGGATCGAAAAAGACTTACTTAACTCAAATGTACAAAATATAAAATATAGACGACAGATCATCGCCCCCTACTTCGTTCGTTACGGAGAACGGAACAGAGTGAGGCAATTAACCAAACATTGAATTGTAGAAAGAAATTGAAGTACAGAAATATACAATACTTTTATTGCAGGATGTTCGGCGCAACACAATCTTTCTTCAATTTATACATAACGCACGTCTAGGTGCGAAACAACAATTAAAATAATGTTTATAGGGAGTTAGAATTAAAAATAAACAGGCTCCTAATTTATTCGCGCGGCAAAACTAACCTTTTTAAAACTGGGATTTTTTATCTGTCTATATTTCTGAGATGAGGTATTATGTACATTATTTACATTATTCGGACAAGATGACGACAATAGTCCGAATAATGTAAATAATGTACATAATACCTCATCTCAGAAATATAGACAGATACTGAAAGGCCGAAACGTTGTAATAAATATGGCGACAATGATGAGGACAATAGTCCGAATAATGTAAATAATATGGAATTTTTTAAATAAATAAAGTTTTGACTGTCAAGTGACGATGTATTGATGCGAGTTTAATTGGTTGGATGATTTTTTAGGGGGCTTATCAACATCTCTGGGTTATTTAATGCCGAAATCTAAATATCTCGAACGCAACTTTATGGCTTCAACTACAGATAAATTGTATTGTTAGTCATTTTTCTAATTTTATTGTTGGCAATTCCGCTTTAAAAAATCTATTATTGTTAATTCTACTATAAATTTGTATCGTTAGGAATTATTTTTATATAAAAATGTTTTGCTGGTATTTTTACTATAAAACTATGTTTATACTTGCAGCTTCAAGTTACAAGAGATCCTTCGGTTTTCAGAGGTTTTTTGGTTTTCTAATGTGCGGATATGGGATTGTCAACGCGTGGCATGTTTGTAAATGTCATCTTTATGAGGATTCTGTTTTCGTTTTCTTGTATTGTGACAGCTCATTCTAGATTGAATACCTACAAGGCATGTAGTCGACATGATTAATTTATGAAAAGGAAAATTAGAGAAGTATTTTTCCTTAATAGATTACGCTGAGGTTGAAATGTTAGCGGTTATCCTGGGTATAGATTTCTTTTTAGTTTTAACTTCTTGTAATGAATTCATTGGCTATTGCAAGTGACTGGTTCATCGGAAAATGACGCTGAAACAACGAAAGCTGAAAGACTGACACACTCCAAAATGTAAAAAGGAAAGACAACAAACTGGGATGGCATTGATTTTCTTTTTTAGGTCCTCCTAAGTCACATGGGGGGGTAGTTTCCTGTGGAGCCCTTCCCTGGATAGGATAGATCTTTTTATGTACATAGTTAATGTGATTAAGTGTCGTTTCCGGCCTGTCCCCTGGCTTCCTTTTTGGTTATGATCCAAGTCGAGAGTCACAATCTATCCATTTTTTTTTTTTTTTTTTTTCCCCAAACTTTTTTTTTTTTTTCCCCAAACTTTTTTTTTTTTTCGACTGGGCCAGCTTTCTTCTTTTCTCATGTCCGTATTTATTTTATCCTTTCCGTCTCCCTTAGCGAGAGAGCCACTTGATTTAGTCTAAAGACAGAATACAGCGGTCTCTCTTAAATCGCTTTTGAGGGTTTGACCGGTCCAACTAACATCCTTATCTTTATTTTGTACATTTGTTTTGATATATTTTTTTGTTTTTGGGGTCCATAACCTCCGCCCCACATTACGTATCATGTACAGATTTTATATGTAGAATTTTTATGTTAATTAAATTTTTTATGTCATGTGGTTTATTTTTGTAAGTTTCCTGAGTGTCTGTGGTATTATAGTACATGGGAGATTGAATGATAATGGATGCGTTCTTGTGGTGAATGTGCAAATTGTAACAGGTGGATGCGTCGTCAATCTGATTAGCTAGGAACAAGATAGTAAGTGACGCACCTCGCATCCCATTCCCCACTTTTAGGCATTGTGCCTAAATTGTATTTTATATGCAATAAATCTTGACAACAAAACAACGATGCTTATTATAAGATAAGTAAACACTTCTGAAATTTTTGTCGTTTTAGATGATGAACGACAATGGACGGATTGCACAGAGAAACCTTTAATAATAATTTTCAATTTTCTCCAAATCTTTGCAAAACAGGACTAGGAACCTTTGTATCAAACGAATAATATTGATTCTTTTTGTGTTTAGTAGTACACCGAAGAATTTTGGATTTAGTATCCGCTGAGCTTATCTTCAGATGGATGGAACAGTGGATAGTGACGAACCTATATATACTCTGTCTTTTCTTCTATATAAGATACGTATTATAAAAAAACTTCAATTTATAAATTAGTTGCAATAATAGATTAATAACAATAATCTATATCTATAAAACAGAAGATGTCTGTGTGTGTGTCTCTGTGTGTCTGTCTGTGTGTCTATGCTATTTATGCACGTTCACATTTCACGAGTGATTTCGATGAAATTATACACACATATTGCAAATTTATTAACTTAGGTCAAAACCGGCCTCTCAATAACCAGGTCTCCTGGGTTTGGCAGAAAATCTATAAAACTGAAGGCACGCTCGATTTTTTTCAAAAACCAAAGAATACTTACATGTGAACAAATTTTTTTTTTCAGGATGAACTGGTGTTTTTTGCAGTTGATGCCAAACATAAGCTATTTATGTTACGAGGTTTATGTAGAGTGCTTCTTTTCCAGCGACATTGTCTTCACAGAAAAAAATTGCAACAAACTGTGAACAAAATCGGGTTTTTCATAATACTTAAAATAAAAAATTGAATAACTTCCCTATTTTTATCCGATTTTCTTCAAACATGTCGCAAAAAATTGCCAGCGTATAACAAAAAAACAACAATAAAACAAAAAAAAAAAACGAAAAAAACAACAAACGAAAAAAAAAAGCATTTTTCGGCCATAACTACCTGGTTTTTCATTCGATGTTTCCAAATTTTTTATGTAAATTACAACTGACACACGAATTGTCTTACGTGGATGTTTGATTTAGATTATTTCAGTTAAGTGGACGAAATCTCCGGCAAACTAGGTTCAAAATCGACCTTTGTCGTTTAGCCAATAGTTTCTTTATATGATTCCATCCTATATTGGCATTCGAACAACATTTGATGCAAAGATTGTTTGAGAAAGATTATTGAAGCGTTTAAAGTGAAAAAATTCTCAAAGGACTTCTTATTAATCCCATTTTTACAGTAAACGTGCAAAGAAAGTGTTCATGCGTTTGCACTTACAGATGAAACAAGCTCAGACGCTTCATCCCTGCTTTTGTTAATCACTAGATTTGTGAACAATGTCATACTATCTGAAAGTTATTAGGAAATTTACTGAATATCTAAAACATTGAAACAATTTAACCGCAAGCAACGACCACACAAGAATGTTTTATCACTGGAATTCCTTTATTAAGAACAATTAAACACTTGCGTAGAACATAACGTAAAAAGATGAGGAGTGGGGAGTAGCTTAGTTTACCAACGGATGATACATGCACGAGGGGAAAGACAGTGGAGTGTGGTTATACAGCGGGTGCGGTTATACAATTTCAGCCATGTGCACCGGGGCAACACCGAGTACGTCGGCGAATTAATAATAAAATAGAACAATATCCCGTAATAGAAGTTACGTGATATAAAGAAGTTTTGCTTTTGTCGTAGATGTCTTTTTCTTTAAGTCGAAAGGTTTCATTTAATGGAAGCATTTTACAGTTTATCTTTTTCATGTTAGAACTGTAACTATCAATGCTTGTGCGATTTGAGAACTAATAGTAATTAAATCTTATGAATTGTTTATTTACGCAACTGTCTGTAGATAAATGAAGCAGCGAAGATCGAAAACGCTGTATGTATTCATTACAAGACCAGACGATATGTGTAACCGCTAATAGCGCGCGTGCGCGCACACACACACACACACACACACACACACACACACACACACATATATATATATATATATATATATATATATATATATATATATATATATATATAAAAAGAAGAGGTTATAGTAGTTCCAACAAGAGAAAAGTGTGTATATTAAAAAGAAGGGAGAAGCCGCAAACATTTTTGGGTATTAATGTGGATTTAAAAAAAAAAACTTTATATTTTATATTCTATAATTTTGCTACACGGGTTTCCGGTCTCGCAACCGTCATCAGGCAAAGGGTGGAGATTTCCACATATTATTAAAAATAATTCAATTTTTTCTTTGTTTTTCGATGTTAAATATTCTCGATATAAGAAATTCTCTTTTTAGTCTTAGTGATCCAAACGTCTTTCTTGAACTGGCAGTGAAAAATTCTGCGTGAAGGGTTATAAAAAAATTAAGATTTGTTCGAGAAATGATGAATTAGTTATCGGCATGCTTATCTTTTAATGACCCCTGTGTGTTCATAGATCTATTTCCATTTTTGTGTGTTTTTGTCAGTATGCGTGTATATATGTGTATATCCCCTCTCCATACATACACACTGTCTCACTACGAGGAATCAGTGAACACATTTGTACACCCACACGCACATACTCGCACATACACAAACAAGTTGTGTCGGGTTTGTGCGCGTGCCTGTGAGTAGTTCTGCTTTTGTCAATATGCGTATATATATATATATATATATATATATATATATATATATATATATATATATATATATATATATATATATTAGGTTGGTGCAAAAATAATATCGTTTTTGACGTTAAAAATATGTCAAAAAACGATATTTTTTTTGCACCAACCGAATATATATATATATTCGTGCTCCACAAACACCCGCATGTGAGCGTGCGTGCATGTATGTGAGTGGTTTGATCACTCTATTTTGTCACTATGTGTGCAGGTTGTGTGCTTTTGCGTGTGGGGTGATGATCTATTTAGTTCTGGTTTAAATTTGTTTATGAAGTTTTTTTCTTGTATTTTTAGGTAAGAATAATTGTCTGTTTGATATATTGGCATCATATTAAATTTACCCTGGTTACATTTGTACATGTGCTGTGATACAAAAAGTTTTCTGTTCTCTGGTAATTTTATGTTGCTTTTGTGTAGGGAGACCCTGTTTTTCAATTGTTGACTGATACCTCTATATGACTTCTTACATTTTGTGCATTTGAGTACATAAATCACATTTTTGGAGATGATATAATATTCATTGTTCATAGCGCTTTCGGGCAATCCCATAGCCATTTTCAATGAAAATTATGGAAAATATTGGCCTTCCCTTACTCGTACCAAACGGAAAAACGTAAGAACACTAGAAAAAATAATACAACATTAAATAAATGTTCCGTGTCTGTCATATTTAACGAATATATATATATATATATATATATATATATATATATATATATATATATATATATATATAAAGACATTTTTATGTCATAGGAATTATTAGGAAGATTTGAGATAATTATAATTATGTAATTCATCGAGTCTAGAAGAAACCTCAACAGAATGCAGAAAGCACTGTACGGCCGTTTCGTCTTATATTTGGGACTCATCAGCAGTGTGCATCTACTACTAAGAATTGAAACTCGGACAGTTACGTTATCAGGCAAACATCATATCAACTGTTCCAACAGGCCTCGGTGACGAAGAGGTATCGAATATAGCGCTGCTCGATCACATATCCCATGGTGGTGGAACTCATCCGAGTTTCACTTACCCATAGGATTTTGTCCCCACGAGCCACGACTACTATCCCCAAGCCGCTCAGTCCAGGCCATTAGAAGCCGGTTCAAGCAACAAGTGATAGAAATTATTAGGAGGATTTGAGATCATTATAATTAAGTAATTCATCGAGTCTAGAAGAAACCTAAACGACATACCAACTGTGCCAACGGGCCTCGATGAATTACTTAATTATAATTTTCTCAAATCCTCCTAATAATTTATATCCCTTGTATATCCTCGCTCGAACCCGCTTCTAATGCTCTGGATGGAGCGGATTGGGGATAGTAGTCGTGGCTCGTGGGGGCAAATTCCTACGTGTAAGTGAAACCCAGATGAGTTCCACCTCGGAATATGTGAACGACCGGCATTATATCGAGTCTAATTCGTTACCTCTGCCTCACCGAGGACCGTTGGTATGACGTTTGCCTGATGACGTAACTGTCCGGGGTTTCAGTTCTCGGTAGTGGGTGTGTCTCAAATATAGAACGAAACAGCCGTCCAGTGCTTTCTTTATTCTGTTTAGGTTTCTTCTAGACTCGATGAATTACTTAATTATATATATATATATATATATATATATTGAACAATAAAAAAAAAAATTAAAGAATTAAAATCTTCAGACACACTGGGTTGTAGATTAATATTCTTTCATTTTTTTAATTATTATTCCATTTAGATTCCTCGACTAGTTTCGGCCAAAATGGCCAGCATCGGGAGGAGAAATATTTCTGCTTGCTGCTAGCACTAAACTACAGAAATTAATGTCTTGATGGAGAAAATGAACTTTTGTCTGTAGTTTTCATGTGTTTTTTTATTTTTTTATCTTTTTAACATGAATCTTTTAACATTCCTTGTGTTGGTCAAACAGTCTCTTTTAAGTTGTTATTTGAGATAAGAGCTGGATAGATACATGCTGCTATGAATTCTCTGGTCAGTTTGACAGTTTTATTGGACTTGGTGAGGGGATGTGTCTCTGTTTAGTGTTTTTGTGTGTGTTATTTGGTTCTTAGGGAGTGAGTGAGTATGATATGTGTAAGCGTGTGTATTGCTGTGGGTGTGTGTTATCATTTGGCTCATTAGGGAGTGAGTGCGTATGATGTGTGTAAGTGTGTATATTCGTGTGGGTGAGTGTATAAGTGTGAGGCCTCCACACCTCCGTAAGCCTGTCTGTCTTGTGTGGGTGAGAAATATATATATATATATGAGACCATTATAGGCAACACAGTAATAAGCAGCATAAGGATCATGGTAACCTTAGACAGCTACTCACAAATACCAAAATACTAGTAAAATCAAATAGTAAAAATTGTTTTATAACACTTGAATCAATACTCGGACACCAAAAACAAAGTATAATTGTCATTGCGTTTAGGTCTCATTCAAAAAATTTTAAATACATTTTTTTCGAATCATTGTCAATTTTCTCGATACGGAGTTATATATATATATATATATATATATATATATATATATATATATATATATATATATATATATGTAAAAGCTGAAGGGGGATATATATATATATATATATATATATATATATATATTTATATATATATATAAACTGAAGGAGGGGATATATATATATATATATATATATATATATATATATATATATAAGCTGAAGGAGGGCATATATATATATATATATATATTATATATATATATTATATATATATATATATTATACATATATATATATATATATATGTATATATGTATATATGAGCTGAAGGAGGGCAGATACATATATAAGCTGAAGGCGGGTATATATATATATATATATATATATATATATATATATATATAAGCTGAAGGAAAGGATATATATATATATATATATATATATATATATATATATATATATATATATATATATATATATATATATATATATATATATATATATATATATATATATATATAAAAGCTGAAGGAGGGGATATAAATGTTGGCGGTCGATTATAATTATGCACCGAGGGGAAACACCGAAAAATGTATGGACGTTAAATTTTAAATTTTTTAATTTCCGATTTTGAAAATTCTGTCGTCCTACGTGTCTAAGCGTCCAGCCTAGCCGATCTCATTCCGTTTCTTTTGTATTTGTTTTTATCGCTGTTTTTAAATATGCCATATTGTGAGGACAGAACATATGTTAAGAAATGTGAAATGCTGTAAGAAACTGGACGCAAATTTTAACGTGAATGGTTCAGCAATTAATGCATTTTGTATAGAGTTCCGCTTTTGTATATTTCTATTTTCAGGTAGTATATTTGAAATAGAAACTATGTTTAGATTCATTACTATAGACAACAAATGCATTAAGTGTGTTGGTTTGTAAAATATCTCTTTTCGTTTGATATAGTCTTATATTTACATTACTTTTATTTACCTATGATAAAGTTTAATTTAAATAAATACCACATGATCAACAACAGCAGCTATTAGATTGGTGCAAAAATAAGGTCGTTTTCTGACATATGTTACTATGTGAGAAAACGACATTATTTTTGCACCAACCTAATAGCTGCAATAATATGCTGCAATAAATTTAATGTGAGATAAGATTCGTTTTTACGATATAACACGCAATTTAAGCAGACGGTCTTTCTTTTCTCAGTTAACTTGAGAAGTTTCATTATTTCACTTAACAGAATCACTTTATGGCTTCTCATTGTCTCATTCCAAATATTAGCATCACTATTTCTACGCTTTGAGACAATTAAGACATACAAATTGATATTTCTGGTTTTCACAGTGGCTAACCGAAACCATGGAAATTGGAACTTTTCTACGTATATATCAGTGTTTTGTCAAAATATTGTTACAATTCTGGGTACCTTAAATGATATAAGCTAATTTACTTAGTTATTTTACTTACTCGTATCGGGGATTTTTTCTTTGGACTCAGAACTTGGATGCTAGACGATTGTCTTCGGCGGACGTACATGTTCTCTGTTCTTTCTTTTGTTGTACCCTTTTTACCCCCCTTGGATATTGGTCTGTTTATTTACATATCAAAGTACCCAAGGTTTTCCGGACGAGTATAATTTCTTATATTTATAAGATTATTACTATTATATATATATATATATATATATATATATATAAAAAGGAGAGAAAAGGGGGAGCACCGCCCTCTGTCGGATCAGGTTGAGATCAGAGACGACGAACACCATTGGAAAATTCGTAAACTTAAGGAATCAGCACATATGCTAGGCCACAAAAATCTCCTAAGCCGACCAAGCATAGAAATGAATACAATATGAGAACCAGTAATAAGGAGTGATAAAAGCAATAATAACAACAAAAATTGCAATATGAGCTCTGGAAAAAGGTTGCTGAAGACATTAGGTTTATAATACCCAGAAATTCATACACAGATGTCCTCAAGGAAACATGGCTCAGTGGATAAAGGCGTTGGTTAGATCCAGTGACAGGACCCAAAGAGTGTGAGTTCAATACCCAGTTAAGACAGTTGAGAGCTTGGGAAATTAACAGGAGATAACTGATAACTGACATCCATTAAACATGTCTTAAACTTAAGGAATCAGCACATATGCTAGGCCACAAAAATCTCCTAAGCCGACCAAGCATAGAAATGAATACAATATGAGAACTAGAACAGTCTACCCCAGTGAGCGAAATAAAGGGTTCAGTTCAACATTCCAACCACTTGAAGAAGTCCGGAACGTGCAACAGCCGAAACGTTGTGATAAATATGGCGAGAAAGATGAGGACAATAGTCCGAATAATGTAAATAATGGAATTTAACTGGTGAAGATTTTGCTGCCATGGCACAACCTTTGCACCCTTTTATCAATCTCTCTATGTCTATGTCCATATTGGACCAGTAGACCTAACTGCGTATGACCTGTATGAAATTTCTTTAACATCTTTTTCTGAAGAGATGCAGGTATTACAATTATTTCACCATACACTAAGACCTCATCGCAGGCTGAGAAAATATTGTCACCATCAGTTTTCGTTTTTATTTTATTTTTCTTCTTCAATTTCCACCTATCTTGCTTTTATTTTAATTTAATCCAGCGTCACTGGTAGATCACGTAAGGTATTGCAGAGAACATTTTACCGTATCTGCAATTACCGTATCTTCTAAAGGTTCACGTAATTTAGGTATGTGTTTCGACAAACGATTTGCCTGAATTAGTTTTTGTTTTTTTTATGGCAAAAATTCAATTTTAAAATTGTAATTCAACAGAATTCTCGCCCGTCGCTGTAGTTGCTTCGCTGTATGTGTCAGAATAAACATTTTCGACCCGAAAATAGATAAGATTGGACAGTGGTACGTCTGTAGGGTGGACCTTCTATCGTGAGTGAATTTACAAATTTTTTTCACAGCGAAGATTATTCCTAACGTCTCTTACGTCCACTTTCTCTATCTGGCCATAATTTTTCTCACCCGATAAGTGTTTTTGACGCATGCGCTATCACTTTTACTGAAGCATAAGTCCTGTGAGAAAACAGTCGACATGTTTTCGTTACTTTTACTCTTCATAAAAATTTGTATTATTTTTTGCTGTTCTTGTTGTCTCAATGTTTCCTGGAATTGTTGTTGCTGTTCTATTTGCTGTTGTTCTTGCTTTCGTTTCATTAATTTCAATATCACTGCTTTCAAGTCCTCCATTTTTAATTATTTGATTGAAAATTTGCTTCCAATGTATAATTCAGATGTTTAATATTCTGCTGTTTCCGGCGTAAGTTTTTACACTGACATACTGATTTAACAAATTAAAAAAAAAAATCTTTGTCTACCATTATTATAATAAATAGATAACCATCCTCATCGCTAATTGTTGTGATGTGGGGTCTGGCAAGATATGACAATAATTCGACAGTCAGTCGTAATAATATTATTCACTATACAGCTAGCAAGTCACTGCAATAGAGTTATCATCTTTTCCTTTCTAGACGATTACCCAAGACTACTTATCATGAATAGATCAGTTTGTCCCTGATATTAAGGAGGGTAACTGGATCTTACCACAACACTTTGAAAATTGTTAGCATGAATTCTTTTACACTTCGTGACCATTAATAAATAAACTTTATAAATTGTTTATTTCTGGGTTTGTCCCTAAGTAAATGAAAGAGCGGAAATCAAAACAATTATAGGCCTTCTTTTCATTGAAACCGCTCACTTTATCTTAAATACTCATTCTTTTGTCAGTCAGTCCCCTCCTCTGGTTTTCTCGTATAAAACAAACACTTCCCATGAAAATACCTGCCATTGCTCCGTAGAATCTAAGAATAGTCTTCATCTGTGTTAAGAAACTTTTGTGCAAAAAGGGAATCCTGTGAAAGGCACCAAGAATCTATAGAGAGTAAACATTTCTTCAAACTAATAAAATCACGTAACATATCACGGATTTTTTCAGACGCGGACGTAGTAGAGAACATACTACATGATTTCAAAAATATTTCTTTTACTAAACAGAAGCGAGATAAAAATATTGTTGTCAAACCATTTGGATCTCATAAAAGTCTATAAAAACTTTTTTTATTCCCTGAGGCTGCACGATCCAATGGCGACGGACTACGTGACCAGAGATGTTGTCACCACAACCTTTAAATGTCTTATTTCAAAGCTATTGAAATATATTTTCGTCTTCCCCCCCTCTCTCTTTTTAACAGAAACACGCAAAAACGCACACAAACACACACACACACAATATATAAATGAAACATTATCATTCCATATTCATTGCGTATACGGCAATAATATTTTGTAAAAAATGCAAATAAGTTAGTTTATTTCACACACACACACGCACAACACACACACATACACACGAACACACACACACACACATATATACATATTTCCTCTCTTCCATAGAAATGTTCTTGCTCTGTTTTCTTGCCTGCTGATTTATCACAATGTGACCTTTTCTGGAAGTTTCATTTCATGTCAAATTCTTCTCAAGGTTTGCCACCCGTTCACTTTTGTCATATACCACTTGTACAAAGACCATGAGACAGTTATGTGCCATGCGTGAAACACGCTTAGGCGATCATGTATCTTTCGATACATGACTGACTTTTTCCCGCAGTAGGTTACTATTTCTTTCTGCGGTATACCAGTTAAAATCCAAGCCTATAGAACCCGATCTGTCTTGCTATTTATCCGTAGCTTTGGGGGGCAAAGACCACACAGCCACAAAAAAATTTAACGAGCGAGCCTAGGCAATACTTAGATGAGATTGGTCAGTACTTAGATGGGCAAGTATGGTCAGTACTTAGGTGGGTGAGCCTGGTCAGTACTTGGATAAACCTGGTCAGCACTTGTGTGGGTGAACCTGATAAGTACTTAGGTGGGTGAGACTAGTCAGTACTGATATAGATGAGCCTCATCAGTAATTAGATGGGTAAGCCTGGTCTACATATAGATGGGTGAGCCTTCTCACTACTTGAGTGGATGAGCCTGGTTAGTACTTTTATAAGTGAACGTCATCAGTACTTAGATGGGTGTGCCTAGTCAGTACTTATATGAATGAACCTCATCAGTAATTAGTTAGGTAAGCCTGGTCAGTACTTAGATGGGTGAAACCTGTCAGTACTTAGGTGGGTGAGCCTATTCAGTACTTAGATGGCTGAGCCTGGTCAGTACTTAGGTGGTTGAGTCTGGTTTGTACTTAGATGGATGAACGTCATCTGAAACTAAGTGGGTGAACCTTGTTAGTACTTAGGTGGTTAAGCCTGGTCAGTACTTAGGTGGGTGAACCTGGTCAGTACTTAGATGGCTTAGTCTGGTCAGTACTTAGGTGGGTGAGTCTGGTCAGTACTTATGCTGGTGAGCCTGGTCAGTACTTAGGTGTGTGAGCCTGGTCAGTACTTGGATGAACCTGGTCAGTAATTATGTGAGTGAGCCTGGTCATTATATAGATGGGTGAGTCTGTATAGTACTTAGTTGTGTGAGCCTGGTTAGTAATTATGTGGGTGTGCCTGATCAGTACTTAGATAGATGAACCTGATCAGTACTTAATGGGTGAAACTTGTAAGTAGTTAGGTGGGTGAGCCTGGTCAGTACCTATATGGATGAACCTTATCAGAACCTAGCTAGGTGTGCCTGGTGAGTGAACCGATCAGTACTTAGAGGGATTAGTCTGGACAGTACTTAGGTGTATGAGCCTGGTCAGTACTTAGGTGTATGAGCGTGGTCAGTACTTAGGTGTATGAGCCTGGTCAGTACTTAGGTGGGTGAGCCTGGTCAGTACTTAGGTGTATGAGCCTGGTCAGTACTTAGGTGGGTGAGCCTGGTCAGTACTTAGGTGTATGGGCCTGGTCAGTGCTTAGGTGGGTGAGCCGGGTGAGACTTTTACTCTTTTCGTTTGATTTCTTATGGTGGCTTCCAAGTTTTTGGTTCCAGTGGCCATGGAACATCACCCGCTTGTGCGATCTTTTCCGTGTGTTTCAAACTATTTGGGCTCAAGTCCAGTGGTCTTCACTCTTGTTTTGAGTTGGTCCTTGTATCTTCGAAAAGGACAACCCTATGATCCTTGAAGTGAGTTCACTTAATAAAACTTGACTTGGAATCGTTTACTCTGCCATTCTTGCTGCATCCCCTGAGCATCGAAGACGGTGTTTTTTTGATCAGCTATACGATGCTTTAATTGTTGGCTCTTTCCCGGAATTTTTGTGTTGGTCAAATAGTAATTCCATTTGATGTTCAAGATTGAACAAAGCTTTTGCAGATGAGAGGGTTCTAATTTTTTGATATCGCCACTATATAGAGTCGAGGTTTCGCAACCATATAGCAAAGGTGAAATGAAAATAACATTATAGACCATTTTTTTTTGTTCAAATATTTGTTTTTGAAGATTGTTTAGATTTTCAAATGCCTCGTATACAGCTTCAGATTGTATTTCAAATCGTTTTCTGAGTTGCATTTGTTTGATAAAAGGCTAGCTAGATATGGAAAAAGGTTTACCTGTGTAACATAGATACAGGTAATATCAAAACCTGATAAAATGTTATTTAGGCCTGGCTGTAGAAGGATTTTGGGTTTCTAGAGGTTTACTCTGAGGCCTAAACAATGGTAGGCTATAGAAAAAGGTTCATCTTTTGAATGACATGGGCAGCGTTTTCATCAGCATTTTGAATTTTCTGAGATTTGTTGCGTGTCTGTTAGACGTTTAGATCGAAGTCTAATCAGGTTGAAATGTCCTCAATTATATTGATATCTGATGTCAACTCCTAGGCACATCCAAAACGATGAAAAACCTTCCAGAGAGAAACTCTTAAAACGCTTTTCTAAGTCATACAAATCAAGGAAATGTGGTTTTTGTTGTTCCTTGCTTTTATCTTGGAGTTGCCTTGCACAGAAAATCATATTGATTGTACCAAAAGAGCTACGGAATCAATAATGAGATTCTGGAAGGATCTTTTCGGCGATGATCTGGAACCGATCTTGGCAAAATGATTTTTCTAGTGATGGAGTGTAATGATATTCCTCTGTTATTATGTCTGCATCTTTCTTTTATTTCGATATTTGTTGGGATTCCCACATCTTCAGAATGAGGGTGAAAATGCGGGTTTGTTGAGTTAATCCTCCATGTTTGATCAGTTCGAAAAAAATATTTTCTGGCTTGATTTCATTTGAATCATACCTTGCTTGAATTCTTGAAAAATAGGCCTCATATTCATCCATAGCCGAGGAGGAGGATTTGAAACGTTTCTCGGCAAGTCCTCACTTGTGGTCGAGTTTCTATTTAGGAAGGTGGAAAAATGTTCCTTCCAGCGTAGGAGGATGTCTTGTGGATCGGTCAGGGTGTTTGTATTATCAGCTACTAGAAAGGGATCCAGTTGATGTTCGTACTGGTCTAAATAGTTATTTCGTTCCAGCATAGACATTTCACGTGCATCTGTAAAGCCCTCAAGATCGACTACTTTTTGTTGACACCAAATGTTCTGCATTTCTCTTAGTTTTTTTTGGCACTCCTGTTTTAGATTTTGAAAATTCTTCTTTTTGATAATTTGATCTTTGATTTCGTTATTGAGCGAGATGAACATTCTTTTTTTGTCTTAATTAGGTTGTCGATTTCAGTATTGTTTTCATCATCTTTCTCTTAGTAAAACTGATGACAGTATTTGCTGTTTCTGTGACTATATTACGGATAGTTCTTCATTCTTCGTCAAAAGATTGGTAGTTGCTTGTATTAGAACTAATTTCCTGACTTAATTATCTTCAAAAGAGGTTGCAGTGTCAAGGTTCTGGGGTTTTGAGATGTCATATTTTCTTCGAGAGGTTGATTGATGTTCCATTTTTTTTTCGAACGGTGATTCCCCTGGGTGTGGTGACAAGCCAATTATCTGTCCAACAGTCATTGGCATTAAGGTCCACTTTGGTGACGAGGACGTCTCTTTTCTTTTGTCGTATGATAGCATAGTCTATCAGATACCAGTGTTTGGTTTATTTGGTTTATTTTGTTTTACGGGATATCAACCTCAATGGGTTATTTAATGCGGACAACATTTTTAGGGTAGATTCGTATCAATAGAACATGTATTCTTTGGTTTAGATTGATTTGGTTTATTCTGTCCCACGGCCCACCAACCCCAATGGGCTACTCAATGCCGACAAAATTTTTAATGCTGGTACTATTTTGTTTTGTCAAAAATCTGTTTCTGGTAATATTTTTGCTTCAAAATTGTATTGCTGGTAATAATTTTTTCAAAAAAGTATTGCTGGTAATAGTTAACTATTTGCCCATAGCTGGGACCTTAACAGGTGCTACCACCCCGGGTCAGGCCGGATCTGGGAACACCAGCAATTAAGAGGTGGTTCCACACTTCTCAAAACCTCCTGATCAGAGGCCTTGCTGTTGGATGTAGTTTATCGTCTTACCCAGGACGCGGACGTAGTTTGTCGTCTTACCCAGGACGCGGATGTAGTTTAACGTCTTACCCAGGACGGCTAGTGTTTGAATCGGGGATACAGCCATAAGATTTTGAAGCTAGTAGAAATTCGGAACTGTGTATTCGGGGATGAGTAAATTGTGTTCCATGAATAGACCTAATAACAGATGTCCACTGGCGTTGCAGTTCCCGACGCCTTCTATACCGATGACATTTTCCTATAGGCGATTATCCATTCCTACCCTTCTACTGAAATCCGCTAGTAATAAGAGTTTGTCATTCGGTGGCATTATGTTGACAATGACGTTACTTAGTTGCTGGTGAACCTGATTCTTTGCTTCTTCATCAGTTGGGGCAGAAAGCAGAAATGGAGTTTGGCTAATTGTAATTATTAATTAGAGCAATCATCCCTTTTGAAATTAAATAGAATATAAATTCTATAAATAGGAAATTACATTGACCTTACCGGTTGCCTTCCGCGGCCTTTAAAACTGTCTCTATAATCATTAAGTGTGTCTCTATAATCATAAATGTGTCTCTATAATCATAAAGTGTGTCCCTATAATCATAAAGGTGTCTCTATAATCATAAGTGTGTCTCTATAATTATAAAGCGTGTCTCTATATTCATAAATGTGTCTCTATAATCATAAAGTGTGTCCCTACAATCATAAAAAGTGTCTCTATAATCATAAAGTATTTTTACCACTAAAGATTTTCTTTTTTAAATCATTTCATTTTGCCGAAAAAGCAATGTCTTTTAATCATATTCACCCAATGAAAGACCCATGAGTTACTTTAGGCAGAGGCTTATTGATTAAGATTGATGAACGTCAGAGGAGGAAGTATTTAGTGCGAGAGTGAATGCAAAAAATGAAGTCAGAATTTGAACTTGGTTTGCCGATTACGCCTTTCAGCGACGATAACCATTATACACCCCGCACAACCATCCTCGTCCATGAACCGCAAATTCCACCTAATCCCAAAACTGGTCAATTCTAAAATGCAATAGCAATCTGCTATCGTGCACATGTTTACAAATCGGGATATAGTTTTTCTTTCCTTTTTTTAGTGTAAAATCCGATGTCGTTTATTCTGTCGTTGTTTCGAAGAGTCTAAAATTCTCTTCGATCACTGGTTCGGCAGGAATTGTTATTTACAACTTTTCACTCGTACGGTCATGGTATCCGTGAAAATTTAGAAATTTCTCGGGAACAGAATCACGTGAGGGACAAGAACTTGTGCCAGATTGTACATTTGCCAAATTTGTTCAAACTGCTGCTGTGTTGACATTATTCTTGCCTCACGAATCTTGGTTCCGTCTCTGTTGAAAATGGCACATTTCCTTGATCCTAGCTCTTGAAAGAGAGTGAAATAGTTTCTTTTTTTTCTTCCATCACGACATTGCAACGATGCGTGTCGAAAGAGAATCATTGTGAAAACTTCTCTGCTGGAGTTACCAGACAATTACATAGTTGTAAAAAATATTCCTCAATGTTCTTTTTTTTCAGCTTTATTGTTTTTAATATCAAAACGCATTTATTATTTTCTTTCGGAAGAAAAGAATGCCAAACTCATGTCGGTATATTTTAGTGATTTTTTTTAGGTCATAATTCTTTATTTTCTGTCAACAAAATCAGACTTCAGTCGGTCAAGCAAATTTGATCTTTTCACCGATAGATTTCGCTATCGAATATGGAGATGCAATTCAGACACGACATTGATTAAAAATCAAATGAAATCCGAATCTATGAGATGAGGAATCATAATGATTATACATTGATTTGTTCGGATGAGTATCTTCGTCTTTGTTGTTATTCGGTACATTGATAGTTAACAATCAAGGTGGTATCAATAGATTAAAAAAATCAGTAAAACAAATCAATCATTGCGTGAAAATCGCGCATTTACCTGATTTTGCAAGAACATGAATATCGATTAAGTATCTTCTCTTTCGTCATACAACGGAGAGAGTTTTTTTTTTCTCACAGCACACTGTCTAAACATTTACGCAGCGAGTTATATCCCAGAGATATTATGACATTTAGTCATCTATATCCCTACCTACATAGGTCAGTGTCGAAAAATCATCCGAAGATTATCCCCGTCAAAGACATACAAGTACACATGTAACAGACAAAACCAGTTTGTGTTTGTTTGCGTTTTTTATAATGACAATCTGTCATCTCTATCCTTAGATACATAGGACAGCATAAATAATGGATCCAAGATTTTATCCGTCAAAGATATAGAAATACACACGTAGAAGACAAAGCCAGTTTGTGTGTGTATGCAATTTGTTTAATGACATCCAGTTATCTCTATCCCTAGCTACATAGGTCGGCATCATAAAATGGTCCTTTCAAAGAGATCCAAACAGACACATCGCAGTCAAAACCGGTTTGTGTGTGTATGTATGTTGTTTAAAGTTTTCCAATAAGCGGAAAGAATGTTCCCAGAGTATCAAGCTATTCACTTTACAGGCTTCATAGACAGATACCAATAAGAGATAATCAGCATCGTATGTACCCTTTAGAATAGCAACTATCCTGCAAACAAAATATCAGCTTCTGCAGTCAGAAACAGAATAGTCAAGCAAGGAGACCAGAAAACTACCACGATTGATCTTCCTTATGTTAAGGATTTGTCGGGAAAAGATCTGCGATTTATACAACATCAGGACAATATTCAGACATCTGCCGACTAAAGAGGAGAAAATGATCAAGAACTGCAGTTGTGGCAAAGAATACGCAGGTAAAACTAGCAGCTCCTTACAGGCAAAGCTGAACATTGAAAAGCCGCCATTAAAAGTGAAACCATGAAATCAGGCATAGCTTATCATGTATGGAGGGAAAAGTTTCGCCACAAACCCCTGAGAGATTAAGTAATATACTAGACTGGAACACTGTCGAGTCAGATGTCTTAAAGAATTCGCATATGTACATTATTTGGAATATTATTCTCATCTTCGTTGCCATATTAACAGCGTTTCGGCCGTTTTACACTCCGGCCTTCTGCAGGTGATTAGAATTTCGAACTGAAACCTTTATTTCGTCCGCTGGGGTAGATTGTTCTAGTTCTTACGTGCCATGCCTCTTCCGGACACATGGCCTAATGGATAAAGGCGTCGGTTAGTGACTTGACCGAAAGAGTTGTGAGTTCAGTACCAGGCCACAGCAGTGGTGAACGAAAACTTGGAGAGTTGAGGACACGTGGAAGAGGCAGGACATGTGGAGCTAGAACACCTCTTAATTGCTAGTGTCCCCAGGTCCACCCTAATCTGGAATGGTAACACCTGTCAGGGTCCCAGCTATGAGTAATTAGTTAAGCCCCCCCAAAGGGTCAAAACACTGTGAAAGTATAAAAATAGGTTCGAATACCAGCAATACTTTGAAAAAAATACCAGCAATACATTTTTGAAAAAAAAACATTATTACCAGTAATACTCTGAAAAAAATATTACCAGCAATACATTTTTGAAAAAATATTACCAACAGTATATTTTTTATTTTTATTTTATTTTATCAGTTTAATTGTCATCGGTTTTAAGCTATACATATATATATATATATATACATATAACATAAAGTTTCGTTATTACTTAATATTATTTTATTTTAAAGGACATAAGAATGTATTGTAAAGCAGATCACACTTCTTTTATAGTCTAATTTCATTTCAAGAGTATTTCGTAGTTTATTGTATTTAAACGACTTCAAATTTGTAAAGAGTTTTAAATCAATGTTAGGGAATATTATGGTGTTTTATGTATTTTTTCTATTATTTTTTATTTTATTTTTTGTGTGTACATTCAAAAATATACGGAAAGTTTATGGACAATTATTTTCATTTTGCGAATACATCCATTCAAAGTTAACTGACCTGTAATAATTTTAAGAATCAGGCTAAATGATAAAAAATGTGATAGTAGGGTTGAGTTTAAGTACCCCCCCCTCTAAAAGAAAAAAAGCACAAATAAAATAAAAACAGCAAATATTTAAAGTAAGACATCAAACCATACTTAGGAGAAAAGGGTTAAATTTAGCAACATTAAGATTACCTCCTCGGTTATCCATTGAAACTGCTATCCACCGAAAAAAGGAAAGAAGCCAGTCCCTACCGTGGACCATTTAAAAGAGAGTTCGCGCAGCAGATTGATTGTTACAAACATCCAATCAGGTGTGCGGAAAATGTGATCTTTCTTCGTCTAATTAATTAAAAGGCCAGAGTAGCTGTTAGCGTTTGATTGGGAGGGGGAATCAGGGATTGATCTCCCCTGATTGGGTCGACTTGGTGATGGGGATGTATGATGTTGAAAGACCCGAAACTCTCTGACGAACCAAGTCAAATAACATCACTGACGACCCCCTCGGGCGCCTATTTAAGAGCGTATTTTTGAATTGAAAAAAAAAATTTACCAGTAATAAAAATCTTGTCGGCAAATAAAACCAAACCAAACCAAACCAAACCAAATTTGCCAATTTCAATATTTTCTAAATGCTTATGCATATGAGAGCTGTCCATTTGTATGCTCCACGGTTTTGGATTCAGAGTTCTACATAGGCTGCCCTATTTAGAACTAAATGAGCGAGTGTAATCTAATGTTTCCCCAGGTCCGCCCCTGATGGGACCATGTCGGCTAGTTGACGGCTCGTCTCGCTCCCGAAAAGCTCTTGCTCATGGATCGCGCATACGCGTGTGACAATGTGTCGCCCCCGTATTCTGGGGTGAAACGAATGGTGTTTCCACGGCCCGAATGGGGATTTGGAAGACGCGAATGGAGGAAGTCTTGCGAGGCAGCCGTCTTTCTCATCAGGATCTGATCCGATTCTTTGAGCATCAGCTCAAGCTGAAGATTAGAACTGATAGAAAACGCCTGTATTCGACAGTCTTTAGCGAAAGGTGGGTGACTGAGGCGAGCTTGGTTCGTTTGAACGGGGCTAGCCTTGATTTTCTCTTTTAGGTCAAGCCTACGTCACATCGGGGTGGTTTCACGTGGAGCCCTCCGCTTGGTTAGGTTTGACAAGCTATGTGTACCTAGTTAATGTGAGTAAGTGTTGTTCCCGGCCTGTTCGGGGTTGCCTCTTTAGTTATGATTCAGGCCGAGATTCCCAACCTCCGCAGTTTGTTTTGGTACCCTTTTAATCTCGACCTGGTCAGCTTTTATATTTCCCATGCCCGTATATTTTTCTCCTTTTTCACTCCCTTAGCGAGAGAGCCTCTTGATTTTGTCCAAATGGGCAGAATACAGTGACCTCTCATTTTTGAGTTTTGGAAGGGCCTTACTAACATCAATTATGTTTAGTCTACTTTGTGTATCGTTTAGTTTCTTATTGGGTTCATCTCCCTCCCCTTTCATTTTATTCATCCATAAATTTTTAAGTGTACATATATAATCATTATATTTTTATGGTATCGGGAGCGTTTTGTAGGCCCCCCTTGAGAGGATGTGGTATTATGGTATATGGAGAATTGGTTGGTGACGGACGAGTTCTTGTGGTGAATGTGCAAATTGTAATGAGTGACTGGATCGTGAATCGGATTAGCTAGGTATCGGATAGTTAGTGAAGACCAGCAATAAGCCCTCCCCTTTTTTCGGCCTTGTGCCAGAATTGTATTTTTATATACAATAAATATCAAGTGTAATCTAATGTTTCAACCGTATTAGTAGAAGGAGGCGATTTATCATTTAGCAATGTCACTAGAGCAAATTGAATGAAACAGCCCTGACCAGAATTTGAACTCGGTTTCCTGATACCATTCTTTGGTTCCGCTAAACATACTTATTCACTAAACATGCTCCATAAACGGCAAAAAAAAAAAAAAATCTTTTTTAGGTTTTAAAACACACTTTAAAAAACATAGCATTCGAGTATTAATGTATACGCAAGCATTAAACAAACCCAAATTTGTCAATTTTAATATTTTCTAAATGCTTACGCATATGAGAGCTGTCAGAATATAATCAAAAGTGATGTTTAAATGAAATTATTTATATGCTCGGAATGTAACGTAAAGTAAAAAAGTTAACGATATTTTTGGTTACCCAATCTAAATTTTGATAGCCATACACGTCGAAAGAGAGAATGATATTCTGGACGCATGTATTTATATAATGTGTATGCTGCTAATGACATTTGCACAACAGCTGGAAATGGCTGTTATTGCCTGCCGTGATTGTAAAATGCTTGCTATCACATTTGAAATAAAATAAACATGAAAGGCATGAAAGTAATAAATGAAAGTTAGAACAAACTTAGATTAATGGAACAAAGAATAATTTAACGAACTAGAACAACGGATTGCATTTAACAATGAGAATAACTTCAATTACTTCGTTAAAAATGGACTCAATTTTTGCCTCCATTTTCTTCCTGGCCTTTTCGATGGATTAATATAAAAAAAGTAATTTACGTTTTAAATAAATTTGTTTTGGGCAAATTTTACAGAATGTCATTGTTTCCTTTTTTCTTTTTTTCTTTCTTTTAAGCTTAATCTTCATTTTAGTCGCCATTTCTTTCTTTTTTTCTTTTTGTTTTCTTTCTTTCTAGTCTCGTCTCTATTTGTTTTGTCGGTTTCTTTCTTTCTTTCATTCTTTCCAGCATAGCCTCAGTTTCTTTCTTTCTTTCTTTCTTTCTTTCTTTCTTTCTTAGCCTCAAATTCTTTCTTTCTTTCTTTCTTTCTTACTTTCTTTCTTTTTAGCTTAGCCCCAATTTCTTTCTTTCTTTCTTTCTTTCTTTCTTTCTTTCTTTTTAGCTTAGCCTCAAATTCTTTCTTTCTTTTTTCTTTCATTCTCTCTTTTTCATTCTTTCTTTCTTTCTTTCTTTCTTTCTTTCTTTCTTTCTTTCTAGTTTAACTTCAGTTTCTTTCATTCATTTTTTCTTTCTTTCTTTTTAGCTTAGCCCCAATTTCTTTCTTTCTTTCTTTCTTTCTTTCTTTCTTTCTTTCTTTCTTTCTTTCTAGCTTAGCCTCAATTTTTTTCTTTGCTGACTTTTTTTAATCAAGTAATTCTGAGAATCTTTTTTTCTTTTTTCATTAGGTACGGAACCCAAGTAATTTACATCATTCTTTCATTGAAAAGATTTCAAATTAAATCTGTGCAATTTTTTTGAGGAAAACCTGAACAATGCAAATTTGAATCGGTTGAGTGGATGTCGACCGAGAAAATGGAATCTGCCAATCTGCCAATTCGAATTCCGAGTTGACACTTCCCATTAACATCCTTTGAGAGAGTCATTAAGTCCCATCTCATTTCACCCTGGTTCAACGTCATAACTGCTTTGTAAGTCTCGTCCCAGGCATGGCACAATGGCTAAAGAAGAAGAGAGCGCGACTTACCTGCTACTGGTAACATATAAGTAACTAGATGCTCTTATTCAAGAGAAGATGGCATTCCCAGGTAACTCTCCTTACATGATGAGATGCCATAAAAGAAAATAAAGTTAAATGACGTTATGCTAGTTTTCTAACATCGCACCTTCTATATAAAGATTGCCAAGGATGATGAGAATTATTCTGTTGCAAAAGAGAGACGGGGTATGGAAAGGTAGAGATCAGAGAATAAAAACAGTAGAAATGGAAAAAGATTGTCAGAAGAAGAAGAAGGAGGAAGAGGAAGAAGAGAAGAAGAAAAAAAGAAGGAAGAGGAGGAGACGAAGAAGAAGATGAAAAAGGAGGAGAAAAAGAAGGAGGAGGAGGAGAAAGAGAAGAAGAAAAAGGAGGAAGAAGAGGAGGCGGATAAATAGAAGGAGGAGAAGTAGAAGGAGGAGGCTAAAAAGAAGGAGGAGGAGGGGAGAGAAGAAGAAGGAGGAGGAGGATAAAGAGAAGATAAAAGGAAGAGAAGGAGGCTAAGAAAAAGGAGGAGGAAGAGGAGTAGTAGGAGAAGAAAAAAAAGGAGGACGAGGAGGAGGCGGAAAAGAAGAAGAAGGAGAAGGAGGAGAAAGAGAAGGAGGAAAAGGAGGAAGAGGAGGAGGCGGAGAAGAAGAAGAAGGAGGATGAGGAGAAAGAGAAGGAGGAAAAGGAGGAAGAGGAGGAGGCGGAGAAGAAGAAGGAGGAGGAAAAGATGAAGTAGGAGGAGGAGAAAGAGAAAAAGAAAAAGAAGGAAGAGGAGGAGGAGAAGAAGAAGGAGGAGAAGAAGGAGAAAGAGAAGAAAAAAACGGAGGAATAGGAGGGGGCGCAGAAGAAAAAGAAGAAGAAGAGGAAGAAAAAGAAGGAGGAGAAGAAGAAGAAGAAGGAGGAATAGGAGAACGAGAAGAAGAAAAAGGAGTAAGAGGAGGAGGCGAAGAAGAAGAGGAAGGAGGATGAGGGGAAAGAGAAGAAAACGGAGGAAGAGGAGGAGGTGCAGAAGAAGAAAAAGAATGTTACTAACCTAGATTTAAGAATAATTAGAAGAGGAATAAGCAAGACATGTTGATTGGTCAAGAAGCAAATATTGTTAAAGTTTAACATTCGTCCCCGTTTTTTTTTTTTTTGCTTGACACCGCTTCTGCCATAGACTCCCTCGGTAATTTCAAAAAAAGATATTTTTAGAATTCTAATAAAGCCAATCATATGAAACTGGATTCATTCCTTCTCCAAATTAGGAAAAGTGGAATGGCAAATGGGCAAACGTTACTTAGGAAGAGCCATGATGGCTAAAATTCTGAAAGGTATAGAAAAGAGAAAAATATATGAAAAATATTTGCACGTCTAAAAAGAATCAATGAATGCAAATCATAAATTCAAATCTTAGTAAGCTTTTTTGATTTTAATTTTGACTGACTGACTGATTTTTTACGGCTTATCAACCTTTTGTAGGATATTTAACATATTTCGGAATCGTAAGAATAATTCTTTTTTTTGCTAGTGGATATTGTATTAACAATTTCATGGAGAATATAATAGTTTTCATATACAAGTCTAGCTGTTTTAACCCATAGATGGGGGGAGAAGAGAAGGATTCCTGCCTTTCTCAAGGGTATTAGTGCGTAAGAAAATGTAATGAACCCGACTGGAATTCGAACTCCGCTTTCTGACTTCTCATCGCAGGCCGCCATCCGTTACATTACACATCCAAACTTACAGCACCTGCTATTCCCAAGAAGTTACCCATCTAGGCGCTGATCAGACCCGACGTTGAGTAAGTCCTTGATTTAATTTTATATTCATGTTATTTTACTTACACATAAGGAATCTGATTCCTCTTAATTCGGAGAGCAACTGGCAATTGGCACTGCATATTACACCTCTCTTGAAATAACTGACATGCCTCTGTTAACTTCTCCCAAAATTTTATGCCTTCACCAAGTTTAAAATTTCAGTGGCGTCAAAGATTTTTTATCCCCCAGCTAAGAGTAAAACAGTAGCGTGGCAACCAGGCATAAAAGAAGGACTTTTTTGGTTTTAAGTAAGTCTACCATATATTTCTGCTACGTCTGGTTTTGTGCAACTGCTATATATTTAGAGATTCTTGATAAAAAAAAACATTTGTAATCTTATTAGTGGCATTATTCCATCGCCAAACATAGCTTCCTTGTACCATTTCTATAAAAACTTTCATGATAATTGTTTTGATGAACTTTCCTAGAATTTAAATGCTGTACTTGATTGGCGGCAAGGTCTCGTTATTTTACAGTTGAAATGGCGAGATGTAACGGTAAGATAATAGTTTCTCCTAACCCGAATCTCGTTTGCAGAACTCTTTCCCGGCTTCTTGCTTCCCAGGCAAGTTTGTTCTTAGAACATTAAAATGTAATGTCATTTGCTATCTAATGTTCTCATATTTTTCCTCATATTATCTCACACTTAGTAACCCCTTGTGTCTTAGTGGCTTATTGAAAAGTTAAATGATTATCCTCCACCCCAACAATAAAAAATAAAACGAAAAGAAAAAAAAAAATAAAACCGTCGTGTCGCCAACGGGTAAGGCCGCCATCTTCCTCAAGACAGTAGATTTTTGTTGATTCATTTTATCGATCGACTTTTCCAAAATACGGATAATAATTCACAGAAAAGGAGGAAATTCCGTTAGAAATTGTCCAACGTTCGTTTCCGAAGAAATATGATTCAAGATTTCTTCAAATTTTTTTTCATTCATCGCCAGGGTGGGTAGATACAAGGATTTAGTTTCGTGGAATTAGTGAGTGTAGTGAAGCAGATAAAGAACGTTGTGAAATAGGAAACGTATGTGCGTGTGTGAGACGTGTGTGTATGTGACGTGTGTGTGTATGTGACGTGTGTGTGTGTGTGTGGGGGAGAGAGTTTCAATCCAAACTTGAAAGAAGACGTACATGAACTCAAAAGTCATCCCATTATTATTTGAAATAAGTGCTGATAAATCGAACATTTGGTGCAAAAATAATGTCGTTTTCTCACATATGTTACGATTATTAATGATTTAAGAAAGTCAGAAGCTTTGATCATATTTCTTCCGAAATGAACTTTGGACAATTTCTGACGGTATTTCATCCTTATTTGAGAAGGTATATTCTGTCCTCTTTAACACACACACACACACACACACACACACACACATATATATATAGTTTTATATGCGCGGTATTAGTGGAAAGTACTCAGTTTCTGTGATAGAGCTAACATATACAGTTGTATAGATCCATACAACTGAATATATATATGTCAACTGTCAATATACCACATAACACTCTTGAGCGCTTAGCCTTGGAGCGGGTAGAAAGAAGATCAATGTGTTTTAGTGGACTCATCAGTTTTCAATCTGCTTGTCTGAATGATCTTCAAGAAGCGAGAGCAAGAACTAAAAGGTCAGCCAATCTAACAGTGATCTCATCTCACAATCCTCACACTTGCTCCATATGTGGCCTCCTTTGTAAATCAATAGCGGGTCTTAAATGCCACTTAAGATTATCGCACAAACTTTCATAACTGAATCATCTAAGCTGTCAGATCCTCATACGTCGAAACCGACGGGAGATTCCATTATATATATATATATATATATATATATATATATATATATAGAGAGAGAGAGAGAGAGAGAGAGAGAGAGGACCGTGTGTGTATTTACGTGTTGTATTAGAAACACGTGTGTAAATCCTGGTAGAATATTAAAAGGTTCAACTACATGAAAATTGGCGGACTTAGTTTGTTCAACCGAAGATGAAAGAAGACAAACAAGACAGATATATATATATGTCAACAAATATGTATTAAACGATTTACAAGGCACATAGACATAACATTTGTGTGTGTGGAAACATTGCGTTTGTTCTTTGGTGAGTTCGTATTTTGGTGAATGTTTATAAGGTTCATAGCGTTTTCCCAGAAATGGGAAACGCTGACCATCTAAGAGCTTACATCTTGTCTCTGAAATGAAGAAGAAAGAGAGATTTACCTCATCACCACGCGAGGTGGGATGTGGCACAAGGCCTTAAAGAAAAAAGAGAAAGAGGCAAGAAGTTTCTCAGTATTTATAGTATGGGGAGAGAGAGAGACCCCTGGTGAAGAATTAAGGAAATAAGGAGGAGGTAACTCCTACAAGCTTTTTATATTTTTTTCTTGCTCTGTCCTGGACACTAAGCTCTACCTGAATTCTTTCCTCTTGGAGATATATATATATATATATATATATATATATGTGTGTGTGTGTGTGTGTGTGTGTGTATGTATGTGTATGTGTGTATTGGTGTGTGTGTGTATGTATGTGTATGTGTGTATTGGTGTGTATATGTGGATATATGTGTATGTGTGTACATGGGTATATGTATGTGTGTATGTGGGTACACGCCTATGTGTATGTATATACGTGTATATGTTATTATGTATGTGTGTATTCGCATGTGTTTTTGAACATAAAAATATAGGTTCTTGCTAGATTAGATAATCGTTATATTTATTTTTTAGATGTTTATATTTGATTTGTAACCTGTAGTCGATATAAATTTTGTCAAATTTTCTTAATTACACAGCCCCCCTTTTCAGTAAATGCCTTTCAGTTTTAGTTTCCTCCGCCCAATCTCTCTCCCCCACCCCTTCTTCTTTCATTTCCTCTCCCTCCCTCTTCTTCTGATCTTTAACATTAGATCGTCTATGGTGTGTGTATGTCACCACGAAATGTATCTTTAATCCGACAACATTCATATTTCTCTCACGTAAACCTCTTCCACTCACCTCTCCTAAACTCCTCTCTGTTAAGTTTTAATCTCCCACCTTCTCTCGTCTGTTACCCCTCTCTTTAGCTCTAACATTCGTCCCACACTCTCATATTTACACTCTCTCTAAATTCTATTTTTATTTCCGGAGTTGTTTTTTCTGTTTTCTTTTTGGATTTGTAGGTCTGATGAATTGGATCGTATTTACGATTCCAATGGAATAAATTAGGACCATGGAATATTAGCGTTTAAGCCTTTTTATTATATATATATATATATATATATATATATATATATATATATATATATATATATATTAACGACTAATATTATATATATATATATATATATATATATATATATATATATTAGGTTGGTGCAAAAATAATGACGTAATAATGTCGTTTTTCGACGTTAAAAATACGTCAAAAAACGACATTATTACGTCATTATTTTTGCACCAACCTAATATTATATTTAAATTATACGTGTTTTCTTTTGTGAACATTTTTCTCTTTGTGTAAAAACTGTTCGAATGTTTTTTATATATGCGACCATAAGAAAAATTGATTATTTACATTGTTATCACCATCTTCATTGTCATATTCACAACGTTTCGGTCGTTGTACACTAATTTTTATTATATCAAGAACAGTTTCGAAAGAAACGCTGTATAACAAAGTGGAAAAAAGTTTTTGTGACACGTTTGATCCGTTGTGATTTCAAAACATGCACACGAACTCTGGAAGTTCCAAAATGTAAAAAGAGTTTTGGAATCTAGCCAAATTCATCTTTATTGTGTTTTTCTTTTTTTGCTATTAAATATCCCACATCTGTGATACATTGTAAGTATCTAGACGTCATTTTACTGTGGCTGAATTAGCGATTAAAGCACTTTTTAGACATTTTCGTCCCAGTGAATTATTTTTTCTTTTAATTAGAGTTGGATTTTTTATATGTCAAATTTGTTGTCAGTTTCGTTATGGTGAACAACCAACTTTTTCTAATTTGTCAAAGCGATAGGGTGCGATGAATAAATTGTCGTCTAAATGACACAAAAATACAAATAACACTGACATCTCATTTTGACAAATATTTATCAAAATTACACGAAAATATCTTGAAATAGTAAAGAGTAAATTTATTCAATTATATAACCATTGACTTCACCCATAGCCTCCAAACGTCTTCGTCTCCTTGTATAAGTTGGTGATTATAATTCTTGCCTTCAGTTCATCTTTGGTGTTACGTTGGTCTCCCTCTCTCTCTCTCAACTGTGCTCCGCACATAATAATCTAGGGAATTGCTGTCTGGGGAGTTAAATGGCCATATGTTAGGGGTGACGTAGTCGCAGAAATTGTCTGAATCCCATGACAGAGTTCTGCTTGTGTGGCATGGTGCAGAGTCCTGTTGCCAGACATAGGGTATACAAGTAGCCACCCTCTTGACCCAGGGTAGCTCAAGTCAATTGATGTAGGCCTCCGTGCTGTGTGATGACCTTACCATCAAATTCGGGAGTTCTATTCTTATAAAGTGAGTTTTCAGAGCTGCTGTACCTTCGTAATCACCATTAGACTGATCCAATTCTTTGCGAATTCTCTGCACTCTCCTCAGATTGGCACCCGGAATTGTTTGTATTTGAACTTCCGGCGTGAATATCAAGCAGTTCAGCATGCTGTTTCCAAAGTTATGGCGGAGTAAATTGCGTCACGGGTGCTTTTTTTCTCAAAGACAGTGCCCAACTGACCCTACTATACAGTGCAATCAACAAAATTAAAAAAACAAACAACGGGCTGGCGCGAAATACAAATAGAATCTGGCGACAATTTACCAATCGCACCTTACACACACACACACATATATGTATATATAACAGTAGTGGTCAATATATATATATATATATATATATATATATATATATATATATATATATATATATAGTTCCAAGAAGATAGAATCCAGGTAGAAGTCAATGTCCGGGACAGAGTAAGAATATAATATAAAAAGCTCAAATACTAATATTCCATGGTTATAATTTATTACATGGGAATCGTAATCAGGATCCAATTCACCAGACCTTGAATTTGAACCGTATATATATATATATATATATATATATATATATATATATATATATATATATATATATAGCTAATATTAGTGGTAAATATACACATACATATGCAAAATATATAAATATATATACATAGGTGCATACACATACATGTATATTTTTTAAATAAAAAATTCCAAGAGTATAGAATCCAGGTAGAACTCAATGTCCAGGACAGAGTAAGGATACAATAAAAAGGCTTAAATATTAGTGTTCAAGCCTTTTTATCATATATATATATATATATATATATATATATATATATATATATATATATATATATATATATATATGTGTGTGTGTGTGTGTGTGTGTGTGTGTGTAATCATTCTATTCTATTTGTTTTTCAATCTAAAAAATACTTAATACTGTTTTCTGCAGGAATCTATGTAATGTATCGTTCAGCAGTTTTCAATGATTCCATGAACAGGAATAATTGTCCGTTCAGTCTGTGGAATGAATATTAATTTATTTCATTTGAAATTATCCGATTTATATAGAGAATAAGAAAATCCTAAATTAACTCTGTGTTAAAGAACTTTTTTCCAAATTTCATTTTCGTAGCAAGTCGACAATTACTTTCCTAAGATATCTTCATTTCAAGAAAAAAGTGAATTAATTTCTGTTCTTAATTTTCCCCTGATTAGAGAGATGCTTGGCCTTAAGGATGTGCCCTGAACGCTTGAGAAAATGAAGAGAGACGAGTTGCTTAAATAGAGAGGAGGTAATAGAACCTCCATCGATAACAGATTTTATTAACAGAATTTTTTGCAACATTAATACTGTCTGTATCATATAGTATAATGCCACCGTTTCTTTTCATTCTCTTTACTTTAGTTGAGAATAAATAATTTCGGTCGATTTTATAAATTTGCTTGCATTATTTAAAAGGGACGACCATGTAACAAAAAGCTGTGTATCGTGTTTGTGGAGCCATTTTGATAAGTGTTGCTTTCATAAATGAAAACACCGACGAAGTGAAAACGAGGCTAACTTTCTATTCTGCCTCAATCAGTCAGCGGACATGACTCCAGAAGAAAACCTGGATCTTTTCTGTTAATTCACCCCAAACTAAAAATAATTTATATTTAATAAAAGTCACACTAAATTCTTCAAGAGCAAGTTCCCACCATTGCACTCCAGTTAAGTTGACCTTTACGATCACCCCCAAATGTGGGCGACTTGGGAGCGCTATTTCTAAGTGTGCACACCCCGATAAACAAGCCAAAAATAGATATTTTTCATTTTATTTTTAAATTGTAAAAAATTCTTTGTAATTACCTCGAATACGATCCGCATTTACGAAATGTGAAGCACTCCCTGAGTTTTGGTAATTTTTCATTCTCAGGGTTGGAGTTGTTGTGAGGCAAGCTAAACAAATCTTTATTTAAAATTTATAATTTCAAAAGAGTGCCAAAAATTTAAAATTTCAAAAGAGTGCCAAAAATTTAAAATTTAAAAAAGAAAACTTTGATTTAAAATTTATAATTTCTTAGGATGAATTAAAAGAAAAGATCCGAAAACCTTTCGTCCTGGCTAAGACGTTAAACTACACCCCCGTCCTTGGTAAGACGTTAAACTACGTCCAGCGGCAAGGCCTCTGATCAGGAGGTTTTGAGGAGCGTGGAACCACCTCTTATTTGCTTGTGTTCCCAGTGGTAGCACCTGTTAGGGTCCCGACTGTGGGCAAATAGCTAACTATTACCAGCAATACTTTTTTGAAAAAAATTATTACCAGCAATACAATTTTGAAGGAAATATATTACCAGAAACAGATTTTTGATAAAACAAAATATTACAAGCAATAATAAAAAAATAATATCAGCATTAAATAACCTATTGAGGTTGATATGCTGTAAAACAATATAAACCAAATCAATATAAACCAAAGAATACATATTCTATTCATACGAATCTATCCTAAAAATGTTGTCGGCATTAAATAACCCATTGAGGTTGATATGCTGCAAAACAAAATAAACCAAACCAATCTAAACCAAAGAATACATATTCTATTCATACGAATCTATCCTAAAAATGTTGTCGGCATTAAATAACCCATTGAGGTTGATAAGCTGCAAAACAAAATAAACCAAACCAAACCGAAAACCTTTAGTGTTTCATAGAATGGAAATGATCGGAATTTTTCTCCCATAATCTTTATTAGAAAGATTATGGGACGCCGTCTAAGAACAGAATGATTCTTTACATTTGGTAATTTTTTTAAACATTTCATCCCAAGAAAGGCTGAACTGCCACTAGCACGCAAAGGGTTACAGAGAGTGAGAGTAAGAGTAAGGAGCGGTGTTTGGGAAAAGGATAAAGAGAAGAACGGAGATCAACGTCAAGGCATCAGAAGATGTCGATTGACATTACATTTGACTATTTGAAGGTTATAGCTATCAGGGAAGCAAGTAAAAGGAAGGGAGTTCCACTGTCGGGAAGTGCGAGGTAAGAAGCTGTTGGAGTAGAAAAGACAGCTACATTTAACTGTTTCGACGGTGAAAAAGTGGGGCCGAGATGCCAACATAGTAGCACGCTTAAATTCATGCAGTTTGGGTACCAGTAAATGTAGCTCTCCAGAGCAGTTTGTAATGAAAATATTTGTAGAAAAGACAGAGGGAAGCCACATCACATCTGGGAGAAAGTTAATGTAGACGAGATGCTAGAACAGGACATATAACATTGCATATGGATTTTGTCTAGGACCTCGAGATGAACAACGGGAGCACCAGCTCATATATGGCAACAGTATTCAATACAAGGATGAATTTGTAGATTTGAAAGATGGATCCAGGTGAGAAAAAAACCTTCTGGCGCAACACAGAGAATCAAATTTCCTTGCGTTAGATGAATCTATTGATTCAATGGAGTTGTTCCACCTCAGGTCAGTGGAAAACGTGAGACCAAGAAGACACAGAGAAACACTCTCGTGAATTTGGACATCAGTCATGCTTATAGGAAATAGGGAGGTTTCTCTGTGGTGGGTCAATGAGAGCAGTTTAGTTTTGGAGGCATTAAAGTTTACAAGCCATTTCCTCCCTCTGTCGACCACAGACTGGAGGTCATTTTCGAAGCAGGTGGCCAGGTCAGCTTTTTTGGCGATGGCAGATTTACTGGTGGTTAATTGAGGCTGGGTGTTCCAAATGCATTAAATTCAGTTGGTAGCTGAAGCGTTTAATGCTTTGCAGAACCTGGATGGTCCAATTCGTTAATGGTCTAAAGAAGCTGATTGGTTTAAATGATTAACCATCTGCAGACGTTGAGTGGTTCAAATCATTAATGGTTTGTAGAAATAGAGCGGCTTAAATTGTTGCTAGTGAATATTTTAAAGGAGATCAAAATTAATGCTAATCTCATGTTCACTTTACAAATATGTATTTGCGTATATTTTTAACAGATTCATGATTTCTGATTGGTTCATCTTTCATTGGAGTGAACATTCACTAATGTGTGAACCATCGACGTATGCCAAGAATCACAGCTAATGTCTCGTAGCACATGTGCAGGTTACAGTTAGAGATCTAGCAACGCGTATACAATCTTTGTGTACTATACTTTTATGCGTTCATGAAAAAGGTGTGAATGATTTATAAACAAGTATTAATGAAATGAGAGCAGTGATGACCCACGGGCATCAAGAGGCAGAAAAGCTTCCTAGACGGAAGTCAGAGACCAGACCAGTGGAATCTGCGGTTACATATTAACGGTTAACCATTTAAACCTATCAGCTTCTTTAGACCAAGGCGAGCCTTCAATTTGGAGGGCGTTGACTGTGATTTGACTTCGACAGGTATGGGCTGCGCCAGGTCTACGTTCCTAAGACACGATATCCATGAATAAAACCATCTTTGGCGTTCAAATCAGATATGTGGGTGGATTGCACAGCGACCCTACCACTACACCCGGTCATGTGACTGATGATGATGATGATGATGATAGTGATGATGGTGATGTTGATTATGGTTATGATGATGATGATGGTGATAGTGATGATGATTATGGTGATGGCGATGATGATGGTGATGATTATTATGATGATGGTGATGGTGATGATGTTGGTGATGGTGATGGTGATGATTATGATGATAGTGATGGTGATTATGGTGATGGCGATGATGATGGTGATGATGATGGTGATGGTGATGATGGTGATGGTGATTATGGTGATGGTGATGATGATGGTGATGATGATGATTATGGTTATGATGATGATGATGGTGATGGTGATGGTGATGATGGTGATGATTATGAGGATTATGATGATGGTGATGATGATGGTGATGATGATTATGATGATGGTGATGGTGATTATGGTGATGGTGATGATGATGGTGATGATGATTATGATGATGGTGATGGTGATTATGGTGATGGTGATGATGATGATGATTATGATGGTGATGATTATGATGATTATGATGATAGTGATGGTGATTATGGTGATGGTGATGATGATGGTGATGATGATGATGAGGGTGTTTAATGAAATCTGCCGGACACATTCTTTTTCGAAATGTTAAGCAAAAAAATTATAACAAAACTTAATGTTATAATTAATCGAGAAATAATTTCTTTAAAAAAATTGTTTCGGGAAAAACGGAAAAAAAATCTTAATTTAATTATAGCCTTAGTTTAACGATTAAGTTTTAGGATTGCTTTTTTTTTTCATACAACGTTTCGATCTTGCATCCCAAAGTCTTCGTCAGGTTTCTTTTTGGTACCAAGTCAAGTATAATTTTTGCGTCCCTCTTCTCATGCAACCGTCCTTCCCTGATCTCTGCACTGGGCTCGTGACTGCACTTTGAGCTTCAAACACGCTACAACACCCGACAGTGGTTACCAAGTCCATTGGCTGTTGCTTCCTGATTAATAATATCCACAAACAACTAATTTTGATAAACATAATTTATGGCCCAAATGATGAACAAAACTAATGTTTGCTTAAGACTCCAGAAGCTATTATGCGAACTGCTGAATAATATTTGATTTGTGTAGAAAACCGCAGAGTTTATATTGTTCTGAGTTGCATATTTGTAATAGTTTTTGAGAGGAATGGCTTCGAAAGAACCAACTTTTCAAGCCTGCATAGAAATCTGTGATTGGCTCATTCAGGGAAACAATTACACTTAATTATCAATGTTGCTGTACAATGGCTTCTCTCAGTGTGTTTCCATAAACTTATCGGTCTAGCCTAATTCCCAGATTTTGACCAAAAGAAGAAACAATTCGTTAAATCAGTTCTTGGTGTGGCCTAAGACATTTCAACAGTCTTTAAGAATATTTACATTATTTACATTGTTTGGACTGTTATCGTCATCTTCGTTGCCATATTCACGATGTTTCGACCGTTGTACGCTGCGGCCTTCTTGTGATTGGAATTTCGAACTGAACACTTTATTTCTTCCCCCGGGGTAAATTGTTCTAATTCCAATGACATATGTCCCAGTGGACAGAAGCGTTGGTTGAATCCAGTAACTTGACTCGAAGAGTTGTGACTTCAATAACCAGCTACTGCCGAGGTGAACAAAAACTTGGAGGGTTGAATTAAAAAGAGATAACTGATACTGAGACACCCGGAAGAGGCATGGCACGGGAAACTAGAACGATCCACCCTGGTAGACGACATAAAGGGTTCATTCTTAAATTCCAATCACCTGAAGAAGGCCGGAGCGTACAACGGCTGAAACATCGTGAAGATGACAAAAAAAGATGAGGACAACGGTATGAACAATGTAATTAGTGTTAATAATGACAATATCTTGTTTCAGAAATATAGACAGACTATTTAAGGCGAGGAATTTTTTTGCCCGTCATTAATCTTTAGTGATTTTGTTTTTATATTGTTGAATTAAAAGATCTCCTCATATATATATATATATATATATATATATATATATATATATATATATATATATATGAAAATTTCTCCGATTTAACCAGTAGAGAAGACAATAATTGGTAACTGCCAGTTTTCCTATTGTCATTTTTATTCATATATATATATATATATATATATATATATATATATATATATATATGTGTGTGTGTGCGTCTGTGTTGATTCCGTATTTCTTCTGAACTTGGGTTATCATGTTTTCCCTCGGTTTCTTGTTTTTGTTCTTAACAGTAATTGCTGCCACATTTGCGACGGAGCAGCCCAGTTCTAAGTTTCCTGCCTCGATCGATTTTAAGAGTTCAAATTGACGAAACAACGCTGACCTCACCGCTATTTTCATGGCAAATTTTGGGCGAAGACTGAATGTGAATATAGAAAGTCGTAATACGCGAGCGTAACAAACAAAATATTTAATAAAGCAAGCAACTTACATACATATATTAAAAAAGATTTACATATGTCCCCCCACCCAAAAACAAACAAAAAAAAAACATGCATGGTAAAATTTACATTATAAAATTAATGTGATTTGCTAATAATACCTAGCATAAAAATCAGCATTATACATAAACATTGGATCGAATTACGATAACTGCAGCCAGTCGCATATTTTCACCAATGTGACTAGATGCGGCTGTAAAAAACATATCTACATTATTTATATTATTCGGACTATTGTACCCATCTTTGTAGCCATATTTATTACAACGTTTCGACCGTTGTACGCTCCGGCCTTCTTCAGGTGGTTGGAATGTCGAACTGACCCCTTTATTTTCCTTTAATACCACGTGCCATGCCTCTTCGTTTAAATTGACGAAACGATGCTGGCCTCATCGCTATTTTCATGGCAAAATTTCGGGCGAACAAGACACCTTCTTTCCATCTGACCTTCACATCAACGACGCTGCGTACAATGAATCGACTAACCCTCGTTCCTTTCATATTCCATTGGTGAGGAGAAAGTTCCACTCAGACAATTTCATTACCAGAACTGCTACATTGTGGAACGGACTTTTCCGGTCACAAAAATCCTAAACATTTCAAGTCAATGGGCAACGGTTAACTATCCTATTGTTGTAGAGTAACTAGCGCCCCTTCAGCACTCTACCAGATAACCTGGCTCATAGGTTTAAATAGTCTACAATTAAGGTCTTCAAGGGTTAATTAATAAGTTGATGCTAAGCTGATTAATATTCGGATTGATCTTAATTCGTTTGGCTATACAGCATTTGACCCTCCTTTATTCCTTGTAAGTTGTCTTGTTAATTGTTTTGTAACTTATTGTTCTCTGTTTTTTGTATTTATCCGTTAGCACCGGATACTGCTGCTAGATAATTATATTAAGCACTCATTCTTCTCTCCGTTCTGGGTATGACAATAAACTACATCTGCGTCCTGGGTAAGACGATAAACTACATCCAACAGCAATGCTTCTGATCAGGAGGTTTTGAGGAGCGTGAAACCACCTCTTAATTGCTGGGTTATTAAGTGTTGTTGTAGAGTAGCTATCACCTCTTCAACACTCTACCAGATGGCCTTGCTCATAGCCTTAAATAATCTACGATTAAGGACTTCAATGGTTGATTAATAAGTTGATACTAAGCTGATTAATATTCGGATTGATCTTACTTTGTTTGGTTAACACCGGATACTGGTGCTGAATAAATATATTAAACCCTCAATTCTTTTCAGTGTATCATTCACCTCGACGATGCAACACCTATATACACTCATAATATATATCTTTTGACCCTTAAAACGACCTCATTTGTATTAGGTGAACAGTTTATTGCTTTCCTTAATAATTATTTCTCAATCTGTACGTTAAAATTTAAATGCATCAAATTTAATTTACATTATATTTGATAAGAAGTTTTCTTCTTGATGTTCTTTTATAGAAAGTGAAACCATTTAAATAACAATGGAAAATCATGTAGGGTAAGATTTAAATTTAAGATGTAAATTTACATTATACAATTACTGTGATTTGACAATAATGCCTAGCATAAAAATCAGCATTTATACACAAGACATGGGATCGAATTACGATAACTGCAGCCAGTCGCACATTTTCACCAATGCGACTGGATGCTGCTGTAAAAAACATCTACATTATTTACATTATTCGGACTATTGTCCTCATTTTTGTCGCCATATTTATTACAACGTTTCAGCCGTTGTACGCTCTGGCCTTCTTCAGGTGGTTGTAATGTCGAACTGAACCCTCTATTTCGCTCCCTGGGGTAGACTGTTCTAGTTCCACGTGCCATGACTAATGGATGTCAATTATCAAATTCTCCACTGTCTTAACCAGGTATTGAACTCACACTCTTTGGGTCCTGCCACTGGATCTAACCAACGCCTTTATCCGCTGTGCCAAGTGTCCTTGGGGAGTTAACGGGAGATAACTAACAACTGATATCCATTAAAAAACATGGCACGTGGAACTAAAACATTCTACCCCAGACTATTCATCATCTTAGTCTAGAGATCTCGGGGTTGAATAAGACTAATGTACTTCTCATTGTTTGAAATAGATCTATACTCACACCGCCCATAGGAGGTAATTTTTTATTCTGTTGTGTAATTAATATGCTCTGTAATAATAAATACATTGAGCTCTTTTTGTGGATCAGTTTTAATATTTGATATTACTAGGATCCACTTGGATTATATATCAACGGACTTATTACCTTTACTATATATATATATATATATATATATATATATATATATATATATATATATATAAATAAATTTTTATGTTTATACATTCTTTTTATAGATACAAATATTTAAGTAAATGCTCTGCTTATAATAAACAGTATTAAACAACATTTACCCGCCTGAATACTGTTTATTACAAACAGAGCATTTACTTAAATATTTTTATCTATAAAAAGAATGTATAAACATAAAAATGTCTTAAAATTATTGTCGGACTTTGTCCAATTCATATATATATATATATATATATATATATATATATATATATATATATATATATATATATATATATATATATATATATATAACTTTAATTAAAAATCGAAAACTAAAAGCAAATACGGAAATAATAAAATCTAATAAATCAATAAATAAATATGCAGATTAAGTAAATAATAAACAAATTCATAAACTGCGAATGTACACATAGTAATAATAATAATAATAAAATAATAATAATAATAATCAACAATAAATAATAACAAAAATTGCAATATGAGCTCTGGTAAAACATGCAATGATAACAGCAAAAATTTCAATATGAGCACTGGTAAAAAAATGTTTACTGAAGACATTAGGTTTATAATACCCATAAATTCCACTAAAGGCGTTAGTTAGATCCAATGACAGGACCCAAAGAGTGTTAGTTTAATACCTGTTTATGGCGTTGGAGAAATTGGAGAGGCGAGTTAAGCAGGAGATAACTGGTATTCTTGCTCTGTCCTGAACATTGAGTTCTACCTGGATTCTATCCTCTTGGGAATTTTATATATATATATATATATATATATATATATATATATATATATATATATATATATATATATATATATATATATATATTGTGTGTGTATACCGAGTTCTCGAGATCCAAGTTAAGTAATGCATTATAAAAATAGGACTTTCACCTTATTCCCCAGAGTTAGCCCATCGTGATTTGTGCCAATATTCAGTATTCAAAAATGACCTGAAAGGACAAAGATCTGGTGGCATCGCTGACATTCGGCAAGCTGTGACTACATTACTGAAAGGTAAAATGATTCCAGCAATGTTCACATCATCTCCCGAGTGCACAGCTTCTTAAGAGGAGCACTTTGAAAGTGATGGTATCCAACGGTGACCAAGCAAGCAAACTATGCTCTCCCAGAGCTTTTCCTCTAATTAAATTGTCACACCTCTTACATATATATATATAAATACACACACACACACTCACACACACGCACACATATATATATGTGTATGTGTGTATGTATGTATGTATTTATTTATGAAGATTGATAGGGGCAGTTATGTCGACACAGTATAAAGTAATGAATTCTGTCGCGGAAGAATATATGGAACTATTTACGGTAAAACCAGCCATAAGCAAGAATAATAATTAAGATGAAGGTCTGAACAAAAGTCATGACGTATTATTGATTGCTTTTCCAGTTCATTCATCTCTACCGCCAATGAGGAAATAATATATTTAGTCTAATTTCATGATTCAATTTTATTATTTAAGTCAAAGTATCTACAAAAGAAGTTTGTATTAATTGTCTAATGTTCCAAATGTAATTTTTTTCAAAAATTGAATCGTATCTATATTTTCACAATATCGTGTCGCTTTCAAATCTAATAATTAATAAAAAAAAATATTGATAAAAGCTTGGAGTAGGGATCTCAGGTTTTATTAAGCAATGGACAAAACTAATTTTCATCTAAAAACTTTTTTTAAATATATAACATAAAATGGTTTATATATAATATACATATAATAAACTTATTTTATTTTTGTATACACACGCACAAAAACACAGACAGACACACACATACATATATGTATATATATATATGCAGACAGACAAACCTCTCATCAACGGACTAATGGGGCGGAAGGAGTGGTCCGTTAAATCCGATTGTCCGTAAGATGGGAATGGATTATTTTTGAGTTATAAAACCACTATAGTAACTACCAGTAGTTATGATCATAATGTAAATACAATAAACATGTATGTATGACATAAATAAATATATACTTAATATAGATATATTAATCAAAATAACAAAAATAATCGACTTCTGGCCGTTACTTGCTCGCGCAGCCGCTAATGTATCGTACTTTATATACTGTACACCAGTCTTTGTTTACAATTGAAAAGCCCACCATCGCCGCCAAGCGGTAACTTTGAGAACTAATACGACTCGTTCCACTAAGGCCACAAATTTCGAGATACATTGCTGACAATTTGGAAGTTTTTCCTGCAGATATTTTTTTATTGTGCTAGCAGATTTTGCCTGTTTCATCCGAAGTCCGTTGATAGGGTGGGGGCGTAGATGAGTAGATTGTCTGTACACACTGGAGAAGGTCTTGGCTTTACCAAAGTGCGAGACATGCTTAAAAAATTCGTAATTCATTAGAGAGGGCGTGAGATGGAGTAAGAGAGAAAGGAATTGAAGGAGTGTGGGTGTGTGTGTTTGTGTGTGTGTTTGAGAGAGAAAGAGCGAGATAGAGGTAAAAAGAGAGGACCAAAGTGAGAGAGAGAGAGAGACGTACAGGAAAGGTGAGTAGGTAAGCTATATAGCGTCGTTATAAGGATATAATATATACTAATAATTAAAGTAATGAGAAACGGATTAAAAATAAAATAATTGCTTTGAAGTTTTATATATATATATATATATATATATATATATATATATATATATATATATATATATATATATATATATATATATATCTGTATCCTTGGAAAGAGGAAATTGTAAATTTATGTGTGCGTTTAAATTTCAGTAAATTTAAAAATAAGTTATTCCAAAATTCGCTTGAAGATGAAACGGAACTAATGCTTTTAATTTAATTATTTAATCAAATTTGAAGTCTTTAGTTTAATATTTTGAAACATGGTTATTACTGTGAAGAGAAAAAAATTTTAAATCAGTTAATTTATAATATTTATGCTCTGTCAATTTACATTGAGCACTGTTCAGTAAAAATATAAATAAAAAATATCAATAAGAACACCGGATTATATATCTTACTGTTCTTTCTTATATATATATATATATATATATATATATATATATATATATATATATATAAAATAGTGTTACATTGGAACATGCAAGTTACCGAAAAAAAAGTTACAATTCATATTCTTTTCGTTCTTTTACATCTGTGTGTGTGTGTGTATATATATATATATATATATATATGTGTGTATATATATATATATATATGTATATATATATATATATATATATATATATGTGTATATATATGTATATATATATATATATATGTATATATATATATATATATATATATATATATATATATATATATATATATATATGTGTGTGTGTGTGTGTGTGTGTGTGCGCCCAAATATTAGGTTGGTGCAAAAATAATGTCGTTTTCTCACATATGTGAAAACGACATTATTTTTGCACCAACCTAATATATATATATATATATATATATATATATATATAGATAGATAGATAGTGTATGATGGGTAAATCGTCGCCATTTTATATTTTTCATTTCGCGCATGCGCGTTGTTTGTTTTTTATATTGCCAACTCCACTGTAGGGTGAGTCTGAAAAAAGACTACCTTGACGCAATTCACTCAGAAATTTGGAAATAGCATGCTGTACTGATTGGCATTTGCGCTGGAAGTTCCAATACCAACATTTCAGAGTGTTTCGATGTCAATCTTCTAATAGTGCAGAGGATTTGGAAAGAAGAATGTTGTTTAAAGTGATCACGGGTAATAGCGACTCTATGCCTTCATTCATCTTCCAACATGGCCTCAGACAACACGGAGGCCTACATCAAGTGCCTTGACACAAGATGATGGTTCCTGGAAGACAACAGGACTCTGCACCATTGTCACACAAGCAGGAGAACCCAGTTATGTGTGTCTGTCAATTTCTGCAACCACAACAGCCCTTACATCTGGCCATCTAATTTCCCAGACTGCATCCCGATTGATTATTATGTGTGGGGCGGTGTTGGACGAGAGACCATAGATGAACTAAAAGCAATGATTAAGGCAGTATTCACCAACTTTAAAAATTAGACTGTTTGCAGAGAAGTCATCTGGAGATATTTTGTGTAATTTTGGTAAATATATCTGTTAAATGTCAGTGTTATTTTCATTTAGACGACAATTTATCCATCGCACCATTATATATATATATATATATATATATATATATATATATATATATATATATATATATATAATTGGACATTGGAGTCAACACTCAGAGGCGACAAGCTGTTTCATGCTAGACGCAATCGTCAGGCCTGACGATGGCGTCTAGCATGAAACAGCTTATCGCCTCTGAGTGTTGACTCCAATGTCCAATTTTGTATCTATGTCTATATAGAGTTGTGGTTTGCGGCCACACATTTTTATTTATACAAGTCTTCTTTCTATGGCAGTTAATTGGATAGTGATTTATAATAATTCCGACATAGTGATGAAAATAGAGAAAGCAATGATTGTCTTGGAGCAGTTGATGAATTATTTCATTGACATTGATAGTATATTGATAGGAGCTTTGGAAAGGTGGGGAAAGCTAAAATTTAGATCTTAACATTTACACTGTTATCTATATACATCTTTATAAAACTTACTTTGTCTGCTGTCCACATGTATATATACTTTTCAAAAATACCCTGAAACAATTCCTGGGGAATTAATGAATCCTGTTTTTAATCTGACATTTCTTATTACTTAACCTTTATAATTGTGTATGTGACTTCATTTCCTGTACAAAAAAAAGTTTATCCTGCCACCGAAATTCACTGTATAAACCAACCAACCAAAGTCGTTTTTAATTTGTTTGTAAAGACACTGTTTATTACTGGTTATTTGCTTTGTGACCAAATTCTTATATATATATATATATATATATATATATATATATATATATATATATATATATATATATATATATATTATTTTTAAAATAAATATATTTAAATAAATATTTTAAAACAATATTCATTTTAATTTTATTTATTTATTAATTAATTTATTATTATTATTTATTATTATTAATTATTTATTAATTTTATTTATTTTAAATACACACACACATAAATATGTGTGTGTGTGTGTGTTTGCGTGTACATATATATATATATATATATATATATATATATATATATATATTAATCATGTGAAAACTCATCCCTCCAATAATTGTTACTAGTACTACAACCGACGTATACATGTGCAATACAACCCTTTTAAAGCATTTTTTTTAAAAAAGAAAGTCCAACTCCAGTTTGTTTTTCCTTGAGAAAGGACACAGGTGTTTTCGATTTTAAACATTTTTCTTATCATGTTTATACTTCATCTACTAGCCGAATATTAGATAAATCATAATTATTATTATTATTATTATTATTATTTCCTTTATTCTTATTTTTTATATGTGTGTGTGTGTGTGTCGCTTTGGTGTTATTTTTACTTCCGGTTCTCAATATTGAGAGTTTATTTAAAAACGTATCGATTTCAATTCTAATGCGCGTTCAATGCTGTCTCCACTGAATATATTAAGTGTCATTTAAGAAAGACGCTATTTGAAGAGGGAAGAAAATGTTTGAAAAATCTCAAAAGTTAAATGACTGGAAGCGAAAATCATATTTGATGACAATCAATTTCCATTTATTAAATTTAATCATTACTTTCGAAGTACAAAAAAAAATAATTAAATATACATACATACCCCCCACACATATATATATATATATATATATATATATAGAGAGAGAGAGATAGAGAGAGAGGGAAGGAAGAGTTTATAGTTGTTACAGCGAGAGAAAAGTGTATATTTTAAAAAGAGAAACTGCAAACGTTTTTGGTTATTATGTGGAATTTTTTAAATGTATATCATACTTTATTTTTATAGTAATAAAGTATAATATACATTTAATATATACATATATATATATATATATATATATTTAAAAAATACATAACCAAAAACTTTTGCGATTTCTCTCCTTTTTTAGTATACACTTTTCTCTCGCTGTAACAACTATAACCTCTTCCCTATATCTATCTCTCTCTCTCTCTCTTTCTCTCTCTCTCTCTCTCTCTCTCTCTCTCTCTATATATATATATATATATATATATATATATATATATATATGCAGTAGGGCATTGTTATTTCCTGTTTACTGCACGTGTTGTATTTTCTACTGTGTCTGCCTGGATGTATACTCGAAAGGATGTTCTACCCCACATACCATATTAATAATGTAATTTACCAGTTTAAATGTAGTTGAAGTACTGGCTACATACGTAGAACTGCCCTACGTTTAGATGCTAGAATTCATCAACATGTCCCCTGGAAAATCTGGAAGGAAACATTCCAATTAAGGGACAACACGTATGGTCCTGCCATTACGGAGTACCTTATTAAAAACCCAAATTGTGCCTTTAACTTCAACATGGACTCTTTTAGTTTTATCATCTTGAGTCGTGCTCGCTCGCTGTTACAGTTGAAGGTGCGGGGAAACAATTTACGTCCGTTCCAGACAAACAATTCCTTTGTAAAGAGAGGGAGAGCCTGTTAGGACTTTTGATGTAATTTCAATTTAGATTGTCTCTCGCCTTTAATATTGCATATTATTTGGGGTTTTATATTTTGTGATGCTATATATATAATCCTCTGATTCCAGTTGAACGAGGACGAAACCGGTCGGTTGGGTTTGTTTTTATTGTTTCAGTTTATTAAATTTATTATAAGTTATTAATCGTGAAAAGTAAAACGGATCTTAAAATAGATTCAGATCGACACACACACTCACACACATATATATATAAACATACAAAAGAATTAACATTACAATCTTGCTAAAGTAATTTTTGAATCTACGAATGAATCCTCTTATATCTGTAAACATGGTACCGAAGCCATCGCTTATTATATCCTAGTTCTACTCCTAATACAACTTTGAATATACGCTCTTTAGCGCTAGGAGGCGTCGTCAGTGATGTTCTGAATTGGGTCATTGGGCAGTTTCGGGTCTTTCAAACATCATTCTCCCCCTCTCGAAATCGACCCCATCAGAGCTAATCAGTTTCTGATGTGACCCCATCTAAATTAACAGCCAGCAGACACTGACTTATATTAAGCAAACCCTACACTCTATCAAGCATTTGATTGACCAACAGCCAATCGCAATAGTGTGAGCACTATTTAAGTTGTTTACAGGGGGATTTTTTACGTTTTCTTTTTTTATGTGGATACTAGGAAGGTAATTATGTGTTTTCCGGTTTTTTTTTTATTTTTTTCAGTTTTCATCTCCCCAACTGATAATTACTGTTAGTAAAGAAAAAAAAAAAATAAAAAAAAATAAAAAAAAATAATAATAAAATAATAAAAAAAATGCAACCTTAAAATAATTAGAAATTTACATTGTTATTACGACTTAATCAGTGTGTTAAAATAAATATAAAAATAAATGCCGTTAAAACAAGTTGAGCGAGCAAATCTGTCGATTAACGTGGTAAAATTAACGTCTGAGATTAACAAATAAAATTAAAATTTACGATTTTGATCGTTACGCGAAAAAAAAAAAACATCAGGCTTCATTTCAGTTAAAATCCCTTTGAATATTAAATGTAGACTTAACTGATGATAATTTATTCCTACTTCTGTAAATTTAATAATATAATAATGTTAGTTTCATGGAACCTAACTCTATGATTTATACATTAAATAGTCCAAATGTGACTACTTTAACCCTTCGAATACTAACACTTTATAAACAAGTAACAGAGAAATTATGGGAAATTAAAAAATTAAATGTCGGTTTATAGACGCAAAATTAATAGACATGGAATTGGCCTTCCCTACTGACAATGTCTGGATGTCGCAAGTGATAGTGATTCTGGCTGACACAGCGGTTTGGTTTCAATCCAAATTAGCGGTTTTTATTATTATCTATTACTAACTACCTTCCTGTATCCAATAGTGTTGATTTACTTTTCCAACATACATTAATGAAAACTGAAGGTCAAAACTAATTTAATTTTATTTTGCTTTTTATTTTTTTATGGAATTTACCACCTACTTTTCCCTAAAAAAACTAAAAATTATATTTAATCGAATTATTTTTCTCCTTGACAATGTTTTACCCCAAAATAATATGGAAGATGAAAAAATATATATCTAATATTCTAAACTTTACTTTAACTGTCCTAGCTACAAATTATTTTTACTTGAGGCACCAACCTAACCAAACTAGGAGAAGGTTGAAGTTCAAATTTTACATTGTAACGGAATTCACTGGCGAGATTTTATCTCCTCTTAGCGCTTATCACCTCCTCCTCTTTTCATGGCCTCTTTCTTTTTCTTTTTCCCTTCCTTTTCTTTCCCCCAGGACTACTTAATGAATTAGATTCCTTTCCATCTCTACATGTAAATTCTAGAAGACCTTTTACGAAAATTTCCAAAGAACGGAATTAGGGAATATGTGCTTCGATAACTGTGTTTCTGAATACACTTAGTAACAGCATAATTGCCAACCCGAGGAGACGTTTAAAAAAGCTTTTCCTTTTTTTGACGTTGAAACAAAATGTACAATTTTGTAGTGGATATGTGCATGTTCTAACGTAACACTGATGAGCTGTGATACAGCGAAACAGTCTTTCTGTGGATGACAATATATATATATATATATATATATATATATTATTTACATTATTCGGACTATAGTCCTCATCTTTGTCGCCATATTTATCACAACGTTTCGGCCGTTGTACGCTCCGGCCTTTTTCAGGTGGTTGGAATTTCGAACTGAGATTGATGGATGTCAGTTATCAGTTATCTTCTGTTAATTTCCCTCTGAAAGTTCTCCACTACTTGGTTAGATCCAGTGACAGAACCCAAAGAGTGTGAGTTCAATACTCGGTTAAGGCAGTGGAGAACTTTCAGAGGGAAATTAGCAGGAGATAACTGATAACTGACACCCATTAAACATGGCACGTGGAACTAGAGCAGTCTACCCCAGTGAGCGAAATAACGGGTTAAGTTCGATATTCCAACCACCTGAAGAAGGCCGGAGCGTACAACGGCCGAAACGTTGTAGTAAATATGGCGACAAAGATGAGGACAATAGTCCAAATAATGTAAACAGTGTACATAATACCTCATCTCAGAAATATAGACTCTGATATATATATATATATATATATATATATATATATATATATATATATATCGGTATCACCCCAAGCAAGGCAGTACACCTACTAAGACACAAGGGGTTACAGAGTGTGGAGGAATTAGGAACGGAAATATTAATAGTGAGCGAGAAGAGGAAAGAACAATCAGGAGAACAGTAGAAAGCCATTGACATTGCATTTGAATTTTTGCAGATTAATGTTGGCTGGAAAGCATATAACCAGAAGGGAGTTCCACAAGCGAGAAGTGCGAGAGAAGAAACTGTTGGCATAGAACTTACGGCTACATCTATCCAGCTCAACTGTAAATTGATGTGATCTCGCCAAAAATGCCGAATAACAAAACTTAATTAACCCTAGAACACTAACCATCAATTAAAGTTACACCACTACTAACCATGGGTATATCATAGCTGATTTTGAAAATATCAAAAAAGAAAATATTAAATATAAATCTTTATTTGAAATATTTTATATACAGGCACTTCAAACCTTGTACTTTGAGTTAACATTAATAGGAACTGAAAAACATATTATTTAGGTAAGAAAATCAGGTACTGAAAATTGTAATTAAAATAGGAAAATTTGTGCTAGGTACTAATATACCCATCGTTAGTGTTCTAGGGTTAAGTATATGATTAAAAAGTATTTGCATTGAAAATCTGAGTTAATCTAATGTTTGGAAAGGAAAGGCCTACACGGTTATTTAAATTAATAATTTTTCCCGCTCTCCCCACTGTTATGCCAGACCGTTCCGTTCATTTCATTTTCTTCTTTTTTTTTTTCAACCTCTCTGTTTATTCCAACCTATTCGTTAACTTGAACCCCATCTCTCTACATTTGTGATTCGTAATCAAATTATTTTTCAATGACATTTTCAACCCATACTTTTATTCCAACCTAGACTTCTTTTCCGGACTTAAGAGTACGTACTGAACATGGTGATGCCAATGTTGATAGAATGGCTCACTGACGTCTGCTGTGGTATCTTGCACATTATAATCTCTGCATAGTTGAATATACACTACTGTTACTACATAGGTGAGTACACCACCCATTAAGAGCCAAAGCTAACTCTCCCCCATATATATATATATATATATATATCAGGTCATCCTATAAGTTCTGTCCGAATTTTAACTTTTGTTAAAATGAACGAAATTTAAAGAGTATTTTATAATGTCTAATGGAGCTGAACATTATTTTTTTTATGTTTAGATGCATTTAAACTGATCAAATTTTATTTCAGAGGACAATAAAATTAAATTTTATTTGATTAAAACCCTGGTAAAATGGAAGTACCCAAGAATCATTTGAAGCACATAATGCTTTATGAGTTCAAGAAAGGAAACTCAGCAGCCGTAGCGGCTAGAAACATTCACTCAGTTTATGGAAAGGAATGTGTGAATGAATGAAAGAACTTACAGAAGATGGTTTGCAAAATTCAGAGGTGCAGATTTCACCCTTGAAGATGAAGATCGAATCGGACGTCCAGTTGAGTTTGATGAAAAGCTTCTTGAAGCAGCCATTGAAGAAAATCCTGCTATAACAGTTGAGGAATTGGCAGTGGTTCTCAGTTCAAACCATACAACTGTTCATCGTCATCTTCAACAACTTGGAAAAGTTCCTAAACTTGGAAAATGGATGCCTCATGAATTGTCTGAAAACAACCTCAAATCCCGAGTTGACATCTGCTCTTCTCTCCATTCTCGCCAACTTGTTTAAACTTTTTTGGATAGACTTGTGACTGGCGACGAAAATGGATCCTTTATCGAAATGTTAAGCGCCGTAGACAGTGGCTTGGTAAAGGGGAAGGACCCCAGCCACAGCCGAGAAGGGAACTTCATGGGCAAAAGGTTCTTCTTTCAATCTAGTGGGATCGCCAAGGAATAATCCACTTTGAATTCTTACCACCTAATGCAACAATTAATGCTCAAATATACTGTCAGCAATTAGAGCGTTTGAACCAAGCTTTGAGGAAAAAAAGACCTGCTATAGTGAACCGAAAAGAGGGGATGTTTCATCAGGACAATTCGCGACCCCACACTGCAAGAATCACGTCACAAAAGATCGAAGAACTTGGTTGTGAGAAAATTCCTCATCCACCTTATTCTCCCGATCTTGCTTCTTCAGTAGCTTACAGAATCATTTAGAAGAAACAGCTTTTGTAACACAGGAAGAGGTTAAAACTAACATTTGTGAGTTCTTCGAATCAAAGCCAAAAGAATTTTACAGTAATGGAATTAGTAAGCTTGTTAATAGATGGAAGGAAGTCATAGATAATCAGGGAAAATACATTGTTGATTGAATCTGTAATTAAATGTAACATTTGGTCACTTGTTCTCTTTATTCAAAATTCGGACAGAACTTATGGGATGACCTGATATATACATATATATATATATATATATATATATATATATATATATATATATATATATATATATATATATGTTTGGTTGGAGCTCTATCTCTGATATTAAGTACCGCGCATATAATATATAAATAATTATATATATATATTTATTTATACACACACACACACACACACACATATATATATATATATATATATATAACAATGAATACAGAATCCTTAAAAATCCATCAGGTCAGGTTATAATTTATTTTGTCAATCTCTTCAGACCATTTTTAGATTATTAAATTTTTTTTATTCAAATGAGTATTTAAGTTATTTTAGTTTGGGATCAATTTATGTGGAACAAAACAAGTGCAGTTGACCCCTGATGACAATTCCAGAACAACGTAACTATAAGCAATTTTTAAATGGAGTTCAATTTATTCAGACATAAGTAAAAGGAAAAGAAGAAAAAAGAAGATAAAATAGAGAAAAGAGAAAAAAAAGGAAGCTTTAATATTAAAAAAGAGAAAGAAAAAACGGGGAGAAAGACAGAGATTTCAATATATTTTTTATTTAAATTAAATTTTTAAATTTAAGTTATTTTTTATTTTATTTCTGAAGAGATGGACGTGAGTTCCAAGAAATAAATTAAAACCTGACCTCATGAATTTTTAACGATTCTGTATTCATTATTATATTGCTCTGTTCGTACATTGAGCTCTCTTTGGATTTATATCCTCCTTGAAATTATCTCTAGTAACCATCAATTGATATTATATATACAGGGTGTTTCAAAAAGAATACGCCAAAATCATCACGTGATGTGTCAAAAACGAAAAAATTTACAAACCTCTAGCATGAACACATGTGTTGCATATACATTCAAGTTTCATTTCATGTTTTATAAGTGCTCAATGTGGCCACCGCCGGCAGCGTGGACAACATCAAGACGATATGAGAATTCCTCTCAAACACGCCTCAGCATGTCACGGTCCGCCGTGTTGATTGCAGCTGTTATTCGATCTTTCAAGTCATCGATACTTGCTGGAAGTGCTGGGACATAAACTTGGTCTTTAACATACCCCCACAAGAAAAAGTCACAAACAGTGAGGTCCGGGGATTTGGTAGGCTAAACACAGAGAGCAAGGTCTTTAGCACCTCTCCTCCCAATCCATCATTTCAGATAAGCTCTAACCCCGAGATGCCAATGGGGTGGTGCTCCATCTTGCTGAAAAATGAAGATTCGAATCTGCTTACAGTAAAGTGAATAGCCAGTTTTGGGTGCCCTGTTCCCCAAGTGCACACATTGTGACGATTGACTGTGCCTCTCAAATGGAAATTCGCTTCGTCACTAAAAACTAAACGTGAAAAGAGAGTTTCATCACCTTCCTCCATCTCCAGCATTGACTCACAGAATGTCCTCCGCATCACATTGTCATAATTAGTAAGTGCTTGGACGAAGCTTAGTTTGTATGGTTTCATGTGTAATCGTCTCTTTAACACATGCCAGACAGAGGTATGAGGGATGGCAAGCTGAAGACTTGCTCGTCGTACGGAGTTACGTCGACTGCTCTCAAATGCATCATGAATCCTCTCCACTTGCTCCTCTGTAACACGTGGTCTTCCAGGACTCTTTCCTTTGCACAGACATCTACTCTCTTTAAACTGTTTAACCCACCGTCGAATGCTCTCACGATGGGGCGGATCAATGCCGAATTCTGTTCTGAAAGCACGCTGCACCGTGACAATGGCGTTTGGCTTCGCGAACTCAAGCACGCATAATGCCTTCTGCTGAGGAGTCGCCATTTTGATTGATCTTCCCACAATTCAGCTGCACCAGAAGCGGTGAAACTGACACCCAATTAAAACTTTGATAAGTCCTCTATCAAATAACCACTGATTCAGTCCACTACAATGCTATAGACCTGAAAAAACAGCGTAATGATTTTGGCGTATTCTTTTTGAAACACCCTGTATATATATATATATATATATATATATATATATATATATATATATATATATATATATATTATTTACATAATTCGGACTATTGTTCTCATCTTTGTCGACGATATTTATTACAAACTTTCGGCCGCTGTACGCTCCGGCCTTCTTCAGTTGGTTGGAATGTCGAACGGAACCCTTTATTTCTCTCACTGGAACTAACCAACGCATTTATCCACAGTGGATAAAGGCGTTAGTCAGATCCAGTGACAGGACCCAAAGTGTGTGAGTTCAATACCCGGTTAAGGCAGTGGGGAACTTGGAAAGGGGAATTAACAGGAGATAACTGATAACTGACATCCATTAAACATGACACGTGGAACTAGAACAGTCTACCCCGATGGACAAAATAATGGGTTCGAAATTCCAACCACCTGAAGAAGGCCGGAGCGTACAGCGGCCGAGACGTTGTAATAAATATGGCGACAAAAATGAGGACAAGTCCGAATAATGTAAATAATGTACATGATACCTCATCTCAGAAATATAGGCGTATATATATATATATATATATATATATATATATATATAATCAATTGATATTATATATTATATATATATGATAAAGATATAGTTTTGATGCATACAATATTTATGCTCAATGTTGAGTCTTATATCTACATACGCTCTAGTATGTAGATATGTAAGAGGTCAACAAGCCTATCTCTCTTTCTCTTTCACACCCACGCATCTTTTAAAGTATATGGTTTTATTTGACAACATTTAAACGTGTACCCCTTAAAAATTTGCTAAATGTGCAGTGATATTTTCTTTTGCTCCTAGGTTTGCTGTTGCTTGAATAGGTTGACAAACGCTACCATAGAAGCTCAGCATATATATCAAGTTTTGGATAGTCTGTCAATAATTTGAGCAACCTTGGTGTTATGAGGAAAAATATTTCTTTATTAGTTTGGACTTGGCCGTCGGACAAAAGACAAAAATACTCCCTACATCAAGAGGAGTAGCAGCAGCAGCAGTACCTTTTGCTGAAAGCAGTTAGTCATTCACGGTTAAACATTCTCTTCCCTAGTTTCTATTCTACCTTATGGTTCCCTGTCCCAAAAGATAATAAATTTCTTAAACCAATTCCGGTTTTCTGCTGTTACTTTTAATAACTCACAAAACTTGGCTATACAACAAAATGGAGAAGTTTTTTAAAATCTGTTGCAATTTTATAAACCAATTTCATACCTATTTATTTCAAAATATATATTGTTGATTTCACAATTGCTTACTTTGGATTATAATGAATTTAAAACTTGGGTTCATTTATTTTCACCCTGTATATTCCACTACAATATCTAACTGTAAGAATGTTATTTTGGTCTCATATGGTGTATTTCTTTCTCCAGACATTCCTCGAAGACTTGGTAGAATATACTAACCTCTTGCTCACTTTTGTGTAAGCTGCCTCCATACCCCATCTAAACGTATTATTTTTGAATGGCTTATGTATCAGCTTCCGACAAATCTATCGAGCAAGTCGTTCTCTTTGTTTCTGGGATGCCCTTTTTGAAGCAAACGGCTAGTTTCCACATCTTTCATTTTTGAATGATGGCTCATTCTGAAGGGTATCTTTGGCTCTTCGAAATTAGTGTTTGGGCGAATACGTCATTCACAGCTGTCCCTAGGCCAAGGCACCGGTGTCTCTGTTTCTTCTTGAATGTCAATCAACCATCCTTTCGCCAGCAGAATCATATCTATAGCCACGCCATCAGTGGAAGGAAGAAGGCAGTGTGGACAGTAGATCGACGGCCTGAATAATGTTGGGAATAATAATGTTGTGAATAATAATGATGTGAATAATGTTGTGAATAATGATTTGAAAAACGTTGTGAATAATGTTGTGAATAATAATGTTGCAAATGTTGTGAATAATGTGAATGATGTTGTAAAAATAATGTGAATAATAATGTTTTAAATAATGTTGTGAATAATAATGTTGTGAATAATAATGTTGTGAATAACGTTGTGAATGATAATGTCGTAAACAATGCTGTAAACAATGTTGTGAATAATGTTGTGAATAATATTGTGAAAAACGAGCAACAATAAAAGTTGGAATAAACATCAACGAAAATTAATAATAATAATTGTTGACAATGCTTCATCTTATAAAGTTAAGTTCAGCTTTTACTAATGATACTACACTTACCAGGAAAAAAAACTGTCAGCAACATTTAATTGATTTTGTAGTTGCATTGGTTATATTTTTTGCAGGAGTAAGATTTTTTAGAAAAGTTTTCTAGCTATTTTCTCCTATACATTTACAATCTGAGGTGGATTAATGGATAGCGGCTTGGATTGAGGAATCGGAGAACAGAGTTCGTAATTCCAGTCGAATCCATTACATTCACTTACGTGGGAAAGATATGAATCCTCTTCTTCTCCCTCCAGCTATGGGTAAATAGCAGGACAGTTCTATAGCCTTTGATAGCAACTGGTCTAGGAGAAGGACAACTCTACGGAGGGTCGTTTGGTGACCTTGTGGCACGTAGTGCACCAGGTCTCTATATTTGACGCTTCAAAAAGATGGATGGTCCAGAACGAAACCTTCCCCACTATAATCGGATTGTCGGTTTCCTATGAACTGATCTGCTTGACTCTCATACGTCGAATTCGACGGGAGAGTCGAGTATATATTATATTTTAAATAAATATTTTATATATATATATATATATATATATATATATATGTGTGTGTGTGTGTGTGTGTGTGTGTGTAAAAAGTGTGTGTATATAAATATAAATAAATATATATATATGTATAATTATTTATATATTATATGCGCGGTACTTATTAGAAAGCGCTCAATATCAGTGATAGAGCTAACACATATGGTTGGATAGATGTGAGCTTGTGACCCTGGGTTTCACGCTTTAGCGATCGTCAGACAAACTGATTAATTTTAAAAAAATTTGGTTTTATGTAGATTGTGTGTATTGGTGTTATTGTGGAAGTGGTGGGGGAAACTTCGTCGTTTTTTCATCGTACTGACGCAAACATCGATGTATGCAGACACATATACATACTTGGTCGTCCGTCGGGACTCATACATATATAAACATATGTGGGGAGTCTCGGATATGACTTGTATGTATACGGGTGGTGTTGTATCTATACATACGCATTTGTATGTTGAAATTTAAAGATTGGAAGTGTGGCGGAAATATCTCGTGAATGTCTCGTGAATGTATACATGTCATATATTTTATATTTCCGATGAATAATATTTCCTCGCGTGTACGTATATACGTGTGGTGGGGTTTATGTGAAATTATGATAGGTAAAAATTATTATTATTCATATTTATTTTTAAATTTTGAAAAAAAATGGCGGTTTATTTGTTATATTTAAAGCTGGTTATTTGTTTGTTTTTGACTGTGTATATGTAACAGGTAGAAATTTGTAATCCTTATTGGTTATTTATATGGTGATGTTTAATATTTAATATGCTGGGTGAGAGGGTAGTTTGATTTAATGACGGGTCTATATGATATGATGTGATAGTAATGTTGCAAGGGATTGGAGGCAATGATAATATAATTAGCTAATAGTTATTGTAAATTGGTAGAAATTGTAAATTGGTAGAAATGATTAGTAACGGTGGTGGGAGAATGATGAAACCATGAATGTAGTTATAGTGGTGGTAGCTAAAGAGTGGTTGTTGGTGTTTTATTTTATTTTATTTTGTTATATGTATGAATTTATTTTGGTATAAATCCTGATAATAGGTATTCTGTGTAAAATTATGGTAGTTGAAGATATATTGCTATAATATTTAAATTTTTAATTTTTAATTTACAAAAATATTGTTTATTATATTAAAGCTCGCTATTTCCTTGTTTATTTGTGACTGTGTATATGTGGCTGGTAGAAATTTCAGTTTGTAATCCGTATTGGTTATTTTTATGGTGGTATTAAATATGCTGGGAGAGGGGGTAGTATACGTTAATAATTATGGCAGGATTATATGGTAATGTTAGATATGGTGTGATAGTAATATGTAAGGTGGATGGTGGCAATAATAATATAAGTGGTTAATATTTATTGTAAATTGTTAGTAGTGATTAGTAATGTTGGTGGGAGAATAATAAAACCTGTAATTATTGTGGTGCTAGCTTGAACTAAAGGGTGGTTGTTGGTGTTTTATTTTATTTTATATTTATTTGTTTATTTTTATTTATTATGAATCCTGGTAATGGGTGTTTATTCTCATGGTTATATATGGAAATTATATCTGATCTTATTGTTTTAAGGTGTTAAATATGCTGGGGAGTAATATGCGTTAAAGATTGTAGAGGATTTATAATAGTAGGTGAGTTGTGTAAGTGATGGTGCTGGGTGTTGGTGGTAATGATAATATTATTAGATAATAGTTATTGTAAAGTGGTAAAAGTGATTACTAATGGTGGTGCAATGATAATAATGATAGATGCAATTATTTTGATGTTATCTTGAAATTAAAATGTGATTGTTGGTGGTTTGTCTATTTTATCCGTTTGGTATGAATTCGGATAATAGGTACTTGTTCTCATGCCTACATTTGGAGATTATCTCTGATTTTTTGATTTTATATATATATATATATATATATATATATATATATATATATATATATATAAAAGTTGACACACACACACACACACACACACACACACACACACATATATATATATATATATATATATATATATATATATATATATATATATATATATATGTGAACTTTTTTGTACAGCAAATGAAGTCACATACACAATTATAAAGGTTAAGTAATAAGAAATGTCAGATTAAAAACAGGATTCATTAATTCCCCAGGAATTGTTTCAGGGTATTTTTGAAAAGTATATATACATGTGGACAGCAGACAAAGTAAGTTTTATAAAGATGTATATAGATAACAGTGTAAATGTTAAGATCTAAATTTTAGCTTTCCCCACCTTTCCAAAGCTCCTATCAATATACTATCAATGTCAATGAAATAATTCATCAACTGCTCCAAGACAATCATTGCTTTCTCTATTTTCATCACTATGTCGGAATTATTATAAATCACTATCCAATTAACTGCCATAGAAAGAAGACAAGAATTTGCAACAATATCATAAAGTTCCCCTGAAATCAATGCATGATATGTCTTCATAGGAACTGCCATTAAGATATCTTGTCAGTCTGTTCCAAATGGTTAGAATGCACAATTACTCATTTAATAATCCAGAATTAGTTTAAAATTGGCTTTTTTTCAAGTTATTTTCTGGCTATTTTCTCCTATACATTTACAATTTGCAGAATAGAAAATAATAGGAATTTGGTCAGAAAACAAAATAACCAGTAATAAACAGTGTCTTTTACAAACAAATTAAATCTACTTCGGTTGGTTTATAGAGTGTATATCACAAAGATGAATCACCCAGGCTATCCTGTCCATGCCAAGTGTGTAAGTAGGCTTCCTGTGCAAAGGCAGACAAAGATAAACCTCTAATATGCTGATATAACAAACAACGTATCACATCCAGTTCATAACTTCTAACTTATGTTTTAGTATCTATACGTGATACAATACCAATAGATTATATCATTATAGAAAACTAGAGGGTGCTAAGTAAAAAAAAAAAAAGGTAAATTCAAAAATAAATTTATTTAGCTACCATTGAGTCATGCACAAACAAAACAATCATCGTAAATGTTCGAAATATTTGCCTGAATGTTCAACACAAAGTTTTAAGCATGCTAACTAGGAGGCAGTAACTTTGTGCTATGAGGAATTTAATTCCAAGATTTGGTTAAGTTCGACTTCAATGAATCAATATTGGTGATGTTATGATTCAAGTCCCTTGTACCACGGTGATGGTCCAAGGTTAGAACCAATGAAAAGACTAACGCAAACACAGGTATGGAATACAAAGATATATTACAACAGAAATATAACACAAAGAAGTACAAGTATTAGTAATGACTATCAGATTTGGTTAGAGTGAACTATGTTGTCTCGACAAGTATCACTATTCCAATGTCCTTAAAATATGCTCTCAATTATCTCTCCTCGTCTTACAATCTCCTCGTAGCTCTTGAGAGGCGCAGTATTTATAATGTCAGGAATAGTCTAATATAATTATGGGTAAGTTCCCATAACAGATGATGTCACAACAACGGTTTTGCAAATGAGTTAGGAGTCTACTCCAGATACAGTGATCTATAACATTTAGATCTGGGCTTTTTGAGGGCCACCGAAATGTACCAGAGTTGGTGTATTTTCTCGAAGAATAAATTTGCTTCTTTTTATTGTCTATCCTGTAGAACACAAACCAAAGCTATTTCTCATGGGGAAAACCTTCAAAAGAAGCGAGATAAATTTTAACTTTATCAAAATTATTCCCACCAAGAAAACTCAGACCCTTTTAATGAGGAAAAAAAGAAAGAGTTTAATCAAAGGTTTTGCCACGAGTAATTATGAAAAGACAAATCACATCGCAAAAAATGAGAAGAGTCTATCAAAAAAGATAAAAGTCAGTGGTTAGGAACTTAAAAGTAGTGTGTTAATTCAAAGATTTTCGCTCAGTTATCAGCGATGAGGGCTCCAGAATAGAAATCATTTCAAGAGCAGCGCAAACACTGGCAGCTGGAAAAGGAACAACACCTGCCTGAAATCAAAGATCAGATTGCCGTGTCTAATTGCCATTTCAGTCTTCCTGTAAGTCTGCGAGTCACCTACATTAACAGTAGAATTAAAACAAAGATTTCAAGTATGAGCAATGAGAGGCTAGAGAATTCGAACAATTTTCCGTGTCGAAAGCATCACAAATGATTCACTGCAAGGCATCATCAGACAAGAAAGGTCCGCGCCCTGGGTAAGACGATAAAATACATCCGCGTACTGGGTATGACGATAAACTATATCCGTCTCCTGGGTAAAACGATAAACTACATCCGCGTCCTGAGTAAGACAACAAACTGCATCCGCGTCCTGGGTAAGACAATAAATTCCGTCTAACAGCAAGGCCTTTAATCAGGAGGTTTTTAGGAGCGTGGAACTATCTCTTAATTGCTGGTGTTCACAGGTCCACCCTGACCCAGGTTGGTAGCACCTGTTAGGGTCCCAACTATGAGCAAATAGTTAACACCCATGCTGGGGTCAAACGCAGTGAATATTTAAAAATAGGTTCCAATACCAGCAATAAATTTTTTTTGAGGAAAAATTATTGCCAGCAATACATTATTATCGGCAATACATTTTTGAAGTAAAAAGTATGACAAGAAATACGTTTTTGGAAAATAATATTAGCAGCAATAAAAAATATTGTCGGCATTAAATATCTCATTAAGGTTGATATGCCGTAAAACAAAATAAACCAAACGAATCTAAACCAAAGAATACATATTCTATACATACGAACCTATTCTTAAAAATGTAGTCGGCATTAAATAACCTATTGAGGTTGATATGCCGTAAAACCAAATAAACCAAACCAATCTAAACCAAAGAATACATATTCCATTCATACGAATCTATCCTAAAAATGTTGTCGGCATTAAAGAACCCATTGAGGTTGATATGCCGTAAAACAAAATAAACCAAACCAATCTAAACCAAAGAATACATATTCTATTCATACGAATCTATCCTAAAAATGTTGTTGACATTAAATAATCCGTTGAGGTTGATATGCCGTAAAACAAATTAAACCAAACCAATCTAAACCAAAGAATACATATTCTATTTATCCGAATCTATCCTAAAAATGTTGCCAGCATTAAATAACCCATTGAGGTTGATATGCCGTAAAACAAATCAAACCAAACTAAGAAAGGTCCGTTGAAAGACGTCATAACCACAGTCAAACATTTCCATAATATCGTTATGTAAGTTCTACTCTGTCCCTCTTGCCTTCGATATGGCCTGTGAATGCCAAATCCTCCAAAACCTCTTTTATAATCGTGTTATTTTTATATTATAGTTGCTTTTTATGCCAATTTTCTTAGCCGAGTATTTTTCTGTTCGTTAAAGCGCGTTGCGTGAAATAGAAATCAAATAGAAACATATTTCAGTGAAAAGAACTTTGCTTTCTAGAAGCTCATCTTTCATGTGCGACGCCTTAACCTAATTGTTAGCACAATTAAAAAGAATTTGGTGCAAGGCGAAAGTGGTGTGCGTCAAATTCTTCAACGATCGAACCTAATGCATTGGAGAATCGGTCCGCAAAGCAGATTTTATAAAGGAGTGCACCACGGTAAAAGCCGAGATCTCCTCCCTATAATCGTCCACAAAAACACACACACATACACACACGAGCCTGCATCCTCACACGCGCGCACACATACACACGCACATACACGCACGCGCAAAGAGAGAGAGAGAGAGAGAGAGAGAGAGAGATCAGGGGAGAGAGAAAGAATAATGTACAAGCATACTAAGATAATAGTTTATTGAATTTTTTTTTTTCGTCATCCGATGATTGCTTATCGACGGTTATTTAACAGAAAATGGATGATAATCATCGTTAATGGTAAATACAGGTTTTAAAATTTCCCAACTGTTTTTCAAAACTGATAGATAAAGCTAAAGCAAACAGCAAAAGACAGAAATGAGAAAGCCAAACAAAAAATACTTAGCGAAGCTTCAGTTGCATATTAAAGTTTCCAGTAAGATTCCGTTTTTTTTTTTTAATTCATTTTCCTTTCTTTTTATCTTCTTTTCTGTTTATCTTTCTTTTTTTCTTTTGAAAGAGGCTAATGGGGATTATTGTACTCGGCTAATAATATTCAACTAGAAAATGTTTAGTTTTCTGTATTTCCTTAAGAGCGACGGAAAACAACTCATCAACAGTATCAGATCGCAACGAGAAAGTTCCTGAACAGCTTCAAATGGATAATAAGCCAAACTTGCTAAATGCTTATCACTATATTTACCCAGAATTTCTTAGTTTCACAAAAGATCACATTATATGTGCTTATTTTTCCCTAAGTGATTACTCATATATCCACTGGCATGATTCAATGAGGCAGGTACATTACCAGCGTGGGATTGAACTCCAATATTAACGACTTGTTAAAATAGATTCCAAGTTATAACCCTAAACTTGTCATTTACAAAAGCCTATTTTAGGTTGGCACAAGGCTATTAGTATGGGCCACCTATTCAGGTTCGAACTCACTGCCCAGCAGTAATGGTCACACAGGTATATATATATCTTTGTTGCTATATTTATTATAACGTTTCGGCCCTTCAGTATCTGTCTATATTTCTGAGATGAGGTATTATGTAAACTGTTTATAACGTTTCGGCCTTTCAGTAGCTGTCTATATTTCTGAGATGAGGCATTATGTACACTATTTACATTATTCGGACTATTGTCCTCATCTTTGTCGCCATATTTATCACAACGTTCTATGCCCCGGCCTTCTTCAGGTGGTTGGAATGTCTAACTGAACCCTTTATTTCACTCACTGGAGTAGACTATTCTAGTTCCACGTGCCATGTTTTAATGTATTGATGTTTGACATTCCAACCACCTGAAGAAGGCCGGAGCGTACAATAAATATGGTTAAAAAGATGAGGACTATAGTCCAAATAATGTAAATAGTGAACTTTGAAAACGTTTGAGAAAGCTAGTAAACCTGCAGAATATAACACCTGAAGACATCAAAATTTCCCTGTGTTATTGAGGTTTAGGGATTGATATGTAAAATAAACAAATATATAGAAGAAATTCTTGGCGAGCTTTAAAATATATAAATTAAAAAAATGCATACATATAGATGCCTGTCGTAGTGCTGTCGGTTGTATGTCCTGTTTTTATGGGTGAGCCCGAGAGCTCATCCCCGTGAAATATCGCGACACCAGCCTGCTTAGTGTCATCAGCAAACACTTCTCTGATTAAAAAGAGTCACTCAAAGAGATTTAAACACATTACACAGTCGTAATGTTTTGCAACAAGTCTAGTAGACAAGATAAGCTTACTAAATACTTATATAGGATTTTGTTACTGCTATGTAAAAGGGATGGTGAAAAAGTTCACGGGCTTATACAGAATTCTGATGCTTGTCAATTTGACCAGATCTCGGGAAAAGGGTCAGCGAACAACTTTTCAGTTCCTTAGGTAAGTATCTAATGACATAGAAATATACATACATCTAGTTGTCTCTTCTATTTCAACAGCTTCTTATCTTGCACTTCTTGACAGTGTAACTTTTTTCCTCTTTCCTTGATTTCTATAACCTTCAAGTATTCAAATGTAGTGCCAATCGGCATCTTCTGATGCTTTGAACCTGATCACCGTCCTTCTCTATATCCTTTCCTTAAACACCACCCTTTACTCTTGATCTCACTTTCTGTGACCCCTTGCGTACTAGTGCCACTCCCGCCTTGCTTGGGGTGAAATACTTAAAAAAATAAAGATTGAAAATAAAAAATAGGACAGAATAATTAAATAAGGAACAAGTAGGAAAGTTTTTATGAATTTAAGATGTCCCACCATTTCTTTAGGTTTATGAGAACATTTTTAGTGGAATAATGCAGAATTGTTTTGATTTTTCAATTTTTCATTTTCAAATTCTTAAATTTGGAAAACAAAAAAACAAGATTTATGTATTTACACGATCTGTAGCAAAAATGGTAGAACCAAACACGACTTTTCCATCATGATCAAAATTGCTTGAACTGTTTTGACTTTTAAATTTTTCACTCTAAAAATCCTTAAATTTAAAAAAAAAAAACAACATTGATTTATAAATGAGAATAACTCGGCATTACTGAAATCTCAAACTCTGTTGCATCTGTTGCACTCCTTATATAGTAACTTCTTTAGAAGAGCAACTCCGAATTCAAAACTCCAACAATTAGTGAGTACGTCTACACCCCTTAAGTGAGAATGATTTGTATATATTATTGTTCCATCTTATTAGATGATCTACATTTCCATCGCTTCTCGATTGGCTTCATTTTCTTGCTTTATTTTTTCTTTCTTTCTTTTTTTCTTTCTTTCTTTCTTTCTTTTAAGATATCTCTTAAGGCCAGCGGCTAATTTACAAGTTCTATAGCAAACAAGGCAGAACCAAACTCGACTTCTCCATCGTGATCAAAACAGCTTGAAGAATGCCGTTTTTGTATACTACCAGTTAGCTTTGCCATCCAGATGCTGACTTATAAACTTTGCTTCAGACTACGCTGTTGGCATCGTCAAGGCGTTGAAGAAGGTTGGTGATATATGCAGCGCACTTTTATATATTCGAATAACACGTGACATAATTGACAGACGAACCCTTTATATTTTCAGTTCTCAGTTCTTTGCTTTATCAAGCACTGATACGCTCCCTTTCCAAAGAACTCTGTTTCCATCTCAAACAACTCAGAATCTTTTTACACGGATTGCCTCCAATCAGAACAGTTTTCACATAACACTTTACGAGGGTTAGTATTTTTTTAAAGCTGTACTTGATGCAATCCGTAAATATTTTCTTGAGCTTAGATTGTAGATACTTCCCTGTTGGTAAGTATGTTATTATCCATACGCCTAACATATCACAATACACTTTATATTGATAGCAAATGAGCAAATATACAAGTCCTCTGCTCAACCAAGATTACCTTCCTGCCAAAAACCTGATGCTGGATTATGGTGTCGAATTTTAGTAAGTAGATTATCCTGAGAACATCTTCAGCACATCTCTCTCTCTCTCTCTCTTATATATATATATATATATATATATATATATATATATATATATATATATATATATATATATGTATGCATGTATGTATGTATGTATGTATGTATGTATATAATTAAATATATAAAAGAAACAAACGTAAGGTTCAATCGTTATAATTTATTTCCCCAGAACATCTTCAGTACATCACACACACACACATATATATATATATTAAATAATCAAATATATAAAAGAAACAAACGTAAGGTTCAATCGCTATAATTTATTTCCCCTGAACATCTTCAGTACATGTCATATATATATATATATATATATATATATATATATATATATATATATATATATATATATATATATAAACTTTACAATCACTTTCTGAATAGGAATTACGCACCCAAAATAATCAAAGCATCCATCAGCAAAGCTTCCAAACTTAACAGAAACACTCCTCCTCAACTTTGGAACTAAAAAGAATCTCAGAATCCCGATGGTCTTCTATTTGAATCACAACATCCACTAACTTTCCCATACATTAACTAAAGATTTCCAACACTTAAAATTAGACAAGACTATTAGCAATTTATTTAGTGATAACCCCCTTCGCGTGTGGCAACAGCACCCCCTCCAAAAAAAATTCTTCAGACTTTTAGCATCATCAAAAATCTGCAAAACACCACCACACCAAGGGAATGTCATCTACAACAAACCCCGGTAACTGGTCTGCAAATACATTAACGCTCAAGACACATACACACACCCCGGTACTCACGTAGTATTTAGACTACCTGCTCTAAGCTGTGAGTGCTCCAATCTCGTATATCTACTCTTCTGCCACAGATTCGAGAAGGGGAATTAAGTGGAAGAAACCGGATCACTGTTCCGGTTACGGTTCAATAGCCACAAGAAAAGCATCAAGAACAACAACAACAATTTTACCGTTCTCTGTACACTTCAACCAAACTGGTCACAGTCGGGCGCGTGATTTTAGCGTCTGGGTTCGACAGCCAAGAAGATAGACGCAGATCAGAGTTGAAGTATATCCTAAAAGTAAATTCCCACATGAAAGGACTGAACAGAGATTTGGGTTTACTCAAACAATTCAATTTCCACAAGGAAACCCATTACCAGCAACGCCACTCCTCGAATGTGTAGCCCCCCCCCGCCATTTTAAATAAAAAATTTAACAGTTATTTCCCATCTACTATATTTGTCGACTCTGACACCTATGATTTCGCAAGTTTATATGGTTAGCTGGTGTATATTTACACACTGTTAAGTGCACCTGTACACACAGTGCATCTATTTTTGTATGCGCTTTTTCCCGGCTTTTTTTCTCTGTATTATTATTATTATTTTTTGTTTATTTTTTCCGCAACCCCCAGCATTTTCTGAGAATGGTTTTCCAAAAGAATTTTTTATCAAAATGTTTTATCCTTTTTTTCTTTTGCTGTTCCTTTCCTTTTTTTTTTTTTTTCACTTTCATTTTATTTTTATTCCCTTTTTCCCTCACACATTTAATTTTCGATTAATTTTTTTGTCGGTTGAAATGAGCTCATATTCCATATGAGGGATTTTATATATTTTGATTTTATTGTGTATTAATCATTTGCTCTGTAATAATAAATACATTGAGCTCTTTTTATGGATCAGCATTAATATTTGATATTAGTAGGATTCACTTGGATTATATACCAAAGGATTTATTACCTTTACTAAATATATATATATATATAGTTTGAATTAAAAATCGAAAACTAAAAGCAAATACGGAAAAAAAGAATTTAAATCAATAAAAAAGTATGCAGATTGAGTAAATAATAAACAAATTAATAACCTGCGAATGTGCACATAGTAATAATAATAATAATAATAATAATAATGATAATAATAATCAACAATAAATAATAACAAAAACTGCAATATGAGCTCTGGTAAAAACATTGAATGATAACAGCAAAAATTGCAATATGAGCACTGATAAAAAATGGTAGCTGAAGACATTAGGTTTATAATACCCAGAAATTCATACATGGCACAGTGGATAAAAGCGTTGGTTAGATCCAGTGACAGGAGCCAAAGAGTGTGAGTTCAATACCTGGTTAAGGCGGTGGAGAACTTAGAGAGGTGAATTAACAGGAGATAACTGATAACTGACATCCATTAAAGCATGGCACGTGGAACTAGAACAGTGAATGAAATAAAGAGTTCAGTTAGACATTCCAACGACATGAAGAAGGCCGGAACGTACAACGGCCGAAACGTTGTAATAAATATGGTGACAAAGATGAGGACAATAGTCCGAATAATGTAAATAGTGTACATAATACCTCACCTCAGAAATATAGACAGATACTGAAAGGCTGAAACTTTGTAATAAATATGGTGACAAAGATGAGGACATTAGTCCAAATAATCTAAATAGTGTACATAATACCTCATCTCTGAAATATAGGCAGAATCAATAATAAAGTAATAAATAATGAATAAAAAAAAAAAAATTTACAAGAAACACTATAAAAAAGATACCCAATTATATCTATTAATTCTTAGTAATAATCTACTAATTATATCTACTTTGAAGCGTAACCGATACTGCCCCACCCAATACCAGTCGGGATAATACAATATATATGACTACCTATAATGCACTATTAATCACACGTAGGCGATCATGGCTCTACACAACGTCCCTGTAGCTCTTAATATGTATTTATGTCTCCTTAATAATATTTTTCTTTCATTCACATACTCTCTAACACTTAGTAACACCTCACGTCTAAGTGGCTTTATTTTTGCCTTGCTTGGGGTGAAATGATTAAGAAACCATATATATGTAATATACGCACGCTCGCGTGTGTGTGTGTCTATATATATATATATGTGTGTGCGTGTGTGTGTGTGTGCTGGCGCGATCATTCTGTAGAATTTTCAGGGAAATTTGCTCAGAGCTGTCTAAGAGGTGTGAAGTAAGAATTTATAAACGTGTCAGTGAAACAATAAAAAATATCTAAAACGAAAGTAAAAATAAAGAAATTTCCTCGCCGTGCGGCTTTGTGAAGTAAATTGTCATCTTAAAGAAGTCATTAATCAGGATGTCTGTTGATGTTAAGGAAAGTGTCATTAAGGAGAGCTTCCGTCGGATAGTGTCGTCTCAGCGAATGTGTCATACGAGAGGCGACTATCATTTCCGTTACTGCTTTACACACAGATTCCAAAAGACACTACGGCGCTTATCTGGACATTATTTCAAAGGTGATGTTTCTTCAGTTGAACCTGCCTTCCTTTCTGTGCGATATTTCAACTTTACTTACATCTATTTCTAACTTATATATCCTGTAATGTGGACATAGATTTGATTATGAAAACCAATCTTTTCGCAATAAAATTAGTATTAACCAAACGATTATTTACGTAAAAACTAATTTCCTCCATTTTGTTCTTATCACATTATTGAAGCAAACGAATGAATTTGGATTATTATTATTATGTCTAAAACAACAGTTCGAAACGAATTATGTAAATTAATATTAGATAGGTTCGTCTATCTCCCCGGTTCACAATCCTCCTGAATGTTTTGATCATAAGTTGATGCTTATTACTTACTTCCTGTTTAGGTTTGGGTTTCCGGTTCCTTTTGAAGTCTACTTCAACTCTATAATTATAATATTTTATTTACTAATTATTTACCTTTTTTTTTCTTTTTTTTTTTTTTAAGCGTTTCACCCCAAGCAAGGCGTGAAGCCACTAGAACGCAAGGGGTTACAGAAGATTTGCAGCAAGATCAGATAGGAGTGATAGAGGAAAGGATGAGGAGAAGGGTAGTGGATAGATCAAGGCAACTGGAGATGTCGATTGACATTACATTTGAATAGTTGGAGATTATAGCTCTCAGGGAAACTGGAATAGGGAAGGGAGTTCCACAGGCGAGAGGTGCGAGATATGAAGCTATTGGAGTAGAAGAGACGGCTACATTTAGGAATTTCGACAGTGAAAGGGTGAGAGCGGGATGGCAGCCTCGTAGGGCGCTTGAATTCATGAAGTCTGGGAACCAGCGAATGCAGCTCCTCAGAGAAATTACCATGAAAGTATTTGTAAAAAAAACAGAGAGAGGCGACGGCGCGTCTGTGGGAGAGCGACTGTAGACGAGATGCCAGATCAGAGCCAATTATATTGCATATCCGCCTCTGGATCTTATCAAGAACCCCGAGGCAAACAAAAGGGGCTCCAGACCATATATAGCAGCAATACTCCATGCAAGTGCTAATTGTTGATTTGTAGATCTGAAGGATTGATTCCGGGAAGAAAAATTTCCTGGCGCGGCACAGGGAGCCAACTTTCCTTGCGGTTGACGAAGCAATTGACTCAATGTATTTATTCCATATCAGGTCAGCAGTCTCGTGAGACCGAGCAGCCGCAGAGAGGTGCTCTCGAGAAGTTGAGCGTCAGACATTCTAATGGAGGGCAGGGAAGGATCTCTCTGGTGATTAATAGAGAGCAGTTTTGTTTTTGAGGCATTAAAGTTGACCAGCCAATTCCTGCCCCAGTTCACAACTGAGTGGATGTCCTTTTCGAGACACACAGCCAGGTTAGTTTTGTCAGCGACACTAGATTTGTTTTTGAGGCAGGAGTAAATTGTGGTGTCATCCGCGTAGATGCCAACTTGGGAATTAATGGCGTCAGGAAGGTCATTTATGTAGATAAGGAATAGAGTGGGGCCTAGGATGGAGCCTTGAGGAACATCTGCGTTCGTGGGCTATTTATTATTTTGTTTTATTTTTTCTTCTCAATAGGACTAGATAGGTTCGCTTATCGTCCGGTTCACACTCCTTTCCAAAAAGAAGTAGCAGCTTATCCGTTTTTACCTTTTTTGGATGGGTTTCCAGTCCCTTGTAAAGTATTTTCATTTTGTCTATATTACAGAGATGAGGTATTATGTACATTATTAACATTATTCGGACTATTGTCCACATCTTTGTCGCCATATTTATTACAACGTTTCGGCCTTTGTAATAAATATGGCGACGAAGATGTGGACAATAGTCCGAATAATGTAAATATTTTCATTCCCTTTCCCTCTAAGTAGCCCCTTGCGTCTTAGTGGAATTATCTCCTTGCTTCGAAGGAATTTAAAAAACAAAAAAACAAAAAACAAAACAGAAACGTTAACTTTTGATACATAGAGACTGAAAGTATTTACTTTAATGGCAACACTTCCTAGCAGAGGTTCAGACATTTCATTCAAACCGAAGGAGATTTCAGACAATGCGCACAGGCCGATTGCCGTACAGGCCAAGGGCCGAAGTATGTGCACAGAGGCCGAAGGATGAATATATATGTATATATATATATATATATATATATATATATATATATATATATATATATATATGAGTGAACAGTGAGTCAACACTAGGAGGCGACAGACTATTTTGTACTAAACGCGATCATCAAGCCACATGTTTGTGTTTTGTCTCGAATATATACATACGGGTCAATGGTGTATTGTGGGTAGTGTATTTTAACGGTTATTTTGGCGAGAGTAGTTTGCTTATTATTTATTTATTAGGAACAATTTATTTACTGTTTTTTTTCTTATTTATTTTATTTTATATATTTTTATTTATTCTTTTCGGTTATTCGTGTTTTAAGTAACGTAGTAAAAAATTTGAAATGACTTCTGTTTCGTTTATTTAGAAGTTTGTTTTGGACTGGGAAGGTAATTATAGCGATCCTTATATATATATATATATATATATATATATATATATATATATATATATATATATAGTATTAATGGTTAATATATATATATATATATATATTAACCATTAATACTATATATATATATATATATATAGAGTATTAATGGTTAATATATATATATATATATATATCTATATATATATATATATAGAGTATTAATGGTTAATATATATATATATATATATATATATATATATATATATATATATATATACATAAGATATATAAATATATATATATATATATACATACATACATACATACACACACACACATATATATATATAAAAGTTTCCAAGAGGATAGAATCCAGGTATAACTCAATGTCCAGGACAGTGTAAGAATATAATAAAAAGGCAATATTCAGTGGTTATAATTTATAACATTGGAATCGTTATTACGATCCAATTCATCAGATTTAAACAGAGAGAAGTTTTAAAGAGAGGGGTTAAAAAACGTTTTAAATGAGGGAGATACAGATAAATATTAATTATTTTCCAATGCATTATTCATTACTGAATCGCTGACCTAAATTAAATTAAAAACCGACATATATATATATATATATATATATATATATATATATATATATATATATATATATGGATTTTAAGACATTTTACTTTGTCTATTTAATAATGTGTGACGTCATTTGTTTACATTTGGATATGCAATGAGCAGATATGAATGTATTGTAGTTTAAAATCGACCTTACTAACCGACCGATCCTCTGTGTCTTAATCGGTTAATCAGGCTATCTGACGGTTCCGTATAGGATACAGGTTCGATTCCTGTCGGAGGACGAATATCTTTTATGACAATTTCTCGGGCATTCAGGACGGTAAATGTTATTAATACTGTTTATTATAAACAGAGCATTTACTTAAATATTTGTATCTACAAAAAGAATGTATAAACATAAAAAGGTATTAAAATAATTGTGGGAATTTGTCCATTTCATAATATATATATATTCGTCCTCTCTCTCTCTTTCTTTTTCTCTCTATTGATATTGATATATATATATATATATATATATATATATATATATATATATATATATATATATATATATATATATATATCCCTCGGCCTTCTAAAAAATCGTGTTAATTTTGCCTGTTGAATTCGTAGAACAACTAAACGTAAGTCGAACTCCAAATGTAGATATCTGTATATTTATTAATATATATTTCTTAGCTCTCTCTAACCACATCGAGCACTGTTATGTTTATAACTTAAAGTAAATTTAGTAAGTATTTATTTGCTTACCTGTGTATGCACGCTAACGCGCACATACACGATTGTTAATACTAGTTATTTGATTTACTTACCTCTATACCTATACGTACACACACACCAACCCCATCACACACATATATATACATATTGATTAATATATATATATATATATATATATATATATATATATATATATATATATATATATATATATATATATATATGTATGTACGATTATACGATGAAATAAAGATCAAAATGTAAACGTTTATCAATCTATCATGTTTCACAGAGAATGAGATATGGAGAAAAGAAGAAAGAATTTCTCGTATTTTTACTTTTGTCTTATTCGGTTTTCATTGGTTAATCATGTTTCACGTGCGTTCGACTTGGTAAACAAACGTTAGTATAATTTATGGCATTTCGACCTTAATGACGTCGCGTTCTTCGAGGAATTCCAAGATTAACTGAAAACCGTAAATATTCTTTTGTGTATGCAAGTGTATAATAATTGTCGATCTTCTATATGGGATGCAGATGATAATGTATATGAACGTGCGAAAATGAAAAACGACAAACAAAATGTCTATTACACACACACACACACACATGAGTCTACATTATAGAATTATTATACACTTAACGCAATATTTACCATTTTTCAGGTCGGGCTGGATACCATTAAATTCTTGGGACGCCGAAGAGATGCGTTATCTCTACTTGAATTCGGAATGCCATAAATGATGCTAAGTATATATATATATATATATATATATATAAAAATAAAATATGTGGTGCAGTTCATTTTTATATGACAATGAATCATTCAAACAAAAAGTAGATTAATAAAGTTAATGACATAAAAATTTTAAATGTGCATTAACCTACTGTTATGGGACGTTACCGATAATAACATTCCATACATAATAAATACTGCGCCTCAAGAGGAAGCAGATAGTTCAATCCGAAGTCGGGCGACCGGCTGATCGGTTGAACTCTCAGCCTTCGGGCGTGGAGGAACCCGAACGAGGCTACGCCGAAGTACGGAGTCTCTTTCGGGGAGTTAAACCGACCCTGAATCCGTTTATACGGGTTCAAAGGGCATATTTTTGTCCGAGCCTACGGGCTCTGAGATCCCACGTTAAACCGGCCTTGTGCCACATGATGGCCTCCTGGGGGGTGACTAAATGCTGTTCAGTCTGAAGTCTGGAGTGAAGTCCGTCAGGAGTCTGTCAGTCGAGTCAGAGTCAGTTTGAAACAGAGTCGTGTTCAAACGATTACTACTAAACCTGATTGTTCGTACTAATACTTTCTACTTCTCTGTATATATTCCTGTTTGTAATATATCTGTGTTATTCCATATCCGTATTCGAGTTCTTCTTTATTTGTTCTACCTTGGACTATCCCCGTGGTACAAGAAACCGGACCATAACACCTACAAATCACTCCATCAATGTTATGATCGTTATTTTAAAAAATATAAGCTGTATAAAGTATTTTTTAATACGCAAGTACTTTCAACTGTACATTCAGTCATCTTCAGGCATGGCAATTATTTTGTTTTTGGTAAAATTCAGGTAGCATTTAATTTTTTCGTCTCAGATGAAATAATAAAGTAAATAATAACCGCCAAAATAGACTACCCACAACGCACCACTGACCCGTATATATAAATAGCCGAGAAAAAACAACATTTGTGGCCTGACGATTGCGTCTAGAATGAAACAGCCTGTCGCCTTTAAGTGTTGACTTCAATGTTCACTCTTATATTTACTCACGCTTTATCTCTGATACTGATCACATACACTCACACACACACAAATATATATGCATATATATATATATATATGTTTGTGTGTGTGTGTGTGTGTGTGTGAAAAGTGTGTGTATATAAATATAAATAAATATATATATATATGTGTATAATTACTTATATATTATATGCGCGGTACTTATTAGAAAGCGCTCAATATCAGAGATAGAGCTAACATATATGGTTGGATAGATGTGAGCTTGTGACCCTGGGTTTCACGCTTTAGCGATCGTCAGACAAACTGATTAATTTTTAAAAATTTTGGTTTTATGTAGATTGCGTGTATTGGTGTTATTGTGGAAGTGGTGGGGGAAACTTCGTCGTTTTTTCGCAAACATTGATGTGTGCAGACACATATACATACTTGGTCGTCCGTCGGGACTCATACATATATAAACATATGTGGGCAGTTTCGGATATGACATGTGTATGTATACGGGTGGTGTTGTGTCTATACATACGCATTTGTATGTTGAAATTTAAAGATTGGAAGTGTGGCGGAAATGTCTCGTGAATGTCTCGTGAATGTATATATGTCCTTTTTTTCCGCTGAATAATATTTCCTCGCATGTATGTATATACGTGTGGTGGGGTTTGTGTGAAATTATGATAGGTAAAAATTATTATTATTTATATTTATTTTTAAATTTTGAAAAAATGGCGGTTTATTTGTTATATTTAAAGCTGGTTATTTGTTTGTTTTTGACTGTGTATATGTAACGCGTAGTAATTTGCAATCCTTATTGGTTATTTATATGGTGATGTTTAATATTTAATATGCTGGGTGAGAGGGTAGTTTGATTTAATAACGGGTCTATATGATATGATGTGATAGTAATGTTGCAAGGGATTGGAGGCAATGATAATATAATTAGCTAATAGTTATTGTAAATTGGTAGAAATTGTAAATTGGTAGAAATGATTAGTAACGGTGGTGGGAGAATGATGAAACCATGAATGTAGTTATAGTGGTGGTAGCTAAAGACTGGTTGTTGGTGTTTTATTTTATTTTATTTTGTTATATGTATGAATTTATTTTGGTATAAATCCTGATAATAGGTATTCTGTGTAAAATTATGGTAGTTGAAGATTGCTATAATATTTTAATTTTTAATTTTTAATTTACAAAAATATTGTTTATTATATTAAAACTCGCTATCTCCTTGTTTATTTGTGGCTGTGTATATGTCGCTGGTAGAAATTTCAGTTTGTAATCCTTATTGGTTATTTTTATGGTGGTATTAAATATGCTAGAAGAGGGGGTAGTATACGTTAATAATTATGGCAGGATTATATGGTAATGTTAGATATGGTGTGATAGTAATATGTAAGGTGGATGGTGGCAATAATAATATAAGTGGTTAATATTTATTGTAAATTGTTAGTAGTGATTAGTAATGTTGGTGGGAGAATAATAAAACCTGTAATTATTGTGGTGCTAGCTTGAACTAAAGGGTGGTTGTTGGTGTTTTATTTTATTTTATATTTATTTGTTTATTTTTATTTATTATGAATCCTGGTAATGGGTGTTTATTCTCATGGTTATATATGGAAATTATATCTGATCTTATTGTTTTAAGGTGTTAAATATGCTGGGTGGGGATTAATATGCGTTAAAGATTGTAGAGGATTTATAATAGTAGGTGTGATGTGTAAGTGATGGTGCTGGGTGTTGGTGGTAATGATAATATTATTAGATAATAGTTATTGTAAAGTGGTAAAAGTGATTACTAATGGTGGTGCAATGATAATAATGATAGATGCAATTATTTTGATGGTATCTTGAAATTAAATTGTGATTGTTGGTGGTTTGTCTATTTTATCCGTTTGGTATGAATTCGGATAATAGGTACTTGTTCTCATGCCTACATTTGGAGATTATCTCTGATTTTTTGATTATATATATATATATATATATATATATATATATATATATATATATATCTCCGAATCCGAACCGAACGTCAAATATATATCCGAATCCAAATAATAAACATTGATTTTATAACATTTCATTTCTATTTATAATTAATTCTATTTATGGTCGCTTAAGGTGCATTTCAGGGGGTCGTCATCATTCAGTGTTGATTTCTATGTCCACAAGATAGACAGATCCATAGATAATTGTATCCAAAAGTATTCGACATCATTTTCAATATTTTCTCTCCTTAATAATTCCAAAAATGATTTGATTACATTGAAAGAATCAATTAGCACCATGAAAACAGTTCATAATGAGATTAATTAGTAATTAAATTAATATAACGGTTTTATTTCCGCGATAATCAATAATAATTTGGCATGAATATTCGACCATCAGTGACAAAATTAATTTGACATGACATGATAACAACAGCTAAAATACTTATCTATCAACACACACACACACACACACACATATATATATATATATATATATATATATATATATATATATATATATTTATATGTAGTCATCCACATACTAGCCTGTTTCGCTGCATCATAGCTCATCAGTGTCGCTAACCGGGATCGAAACTTGACCGATTTGGCATCAGTCAGAGATTCTACACGGCAGAGAAAGGGAAATTTTTATAATTACCCTTTCTCTATAGTGCTCAATCGGCTAACGAGAGCGCGCGCGCGCACGCACACACACACACACACATATATATATATATATATATATATATATAATTTTGTTTTGACATATCCTGTTCCACTATCTTATACATCGAAGAGTGTGCATTGACACATTATATGTAGGACCATATATAGCTTATGGCAGATGTTACATTTGGCATTAAGTGTTAATTTGAATGAAGTGAGGGCAATTGAATGGCAAGGGGGGGTGTTACTGAGAGTGAAATAAATTGCCAAAACGTTATTGAGGAGAAAGGAATTAAAATACCAGATTTTGATAAAATAACAGATGTTGCCTTTAAATATTTGAAAATATGTGACATGAAACGAGCATTTTTATTCAGGAAATGGGAACATCGAATTGGAACGATTGCCATGAAATATCGAACAGTGATAGTGATATGAACAAACTAAAATACGTATTAACATCCTTAGATAGATAGATAGATAGAGAGAGAGAGATAGAGAGACAGGTAGATAGATAATGAATATATTGAAATAGATATGAACAGATTTAGATAGATAGATAATGAACACATTGAAATAGATAGATAGATACGTACAGACTAAAATAGGTATCAAAAGGCTTTGATAGGTAGATAATGAACACATTGAAATAGATATGAACAAATTTAGATAGATATGAACGGACTAAAATAGGTATCAGAAGGTTTTGATAGATATATAAATATAAAGAGACAGATAGATTGATAGATATGAAGAGACAGGATAGATAGATAAAGAACACATTGAAATAGAGATAGATAGATTTAACTAACTGATATAAATAGATAATGAACTGCGATAGATAGATAGATATGAACAGATTGAGACAGATAGATATTAGGTTGGTGCAAAAATAATGACGCAATAATGTCGTTTTTTGACGTGTTTTTTAACGTCAAAAAACGACATTATTACGTCATTATTTTTGCACCAACCTAATAGATAGATAGATAGATAGATAGATGCTAGTATTTGTCCATATATGAAACTGATACCTAAGAATTGAAATAGTAATGAATCGACAGTAATCCATACATGCGAAAGACGTAGCGTTAGTTACGAATAAATTGTTATTTCTTTTGACGCATCTGTAAATTCTATGAAATTAATATTTAATGAGACGATTGCAATAAAGACAAAACAAAGCCACGTATCGACTGAGATTGAGCAACATGTCCACACTAGTTTAATGATGACAAGGAATGGCTAAAGACCAACTGATTCATTCATAAGTAGCCATAAACATTGATAAATAAAAAGGAATGAATGAATGACAGTAAAATGTAAAATTCTTGACTGCAGTTATTTTGGGAGAAAATGTCATATCAGTTTATTCTGTGAGTGCCAGCTGCATCGATGACTAAATTGGTTCTTCCATCAGGGTTTTCTCGTCAGGAGACCTGGCCGTTTGTCTCGAAAAGGACCTCCAATCGGTTGTGGACTGAAGCAGGAATTGGCTGGTTAACTTTAATGCCTCAGAAAAAACAAAAAACAAAAAACAAAAAAGAAACTGCCATCTATTACTCACCAGAGAGAACCATCCCTGCCCCCCATCTGACGCTCAACTCCACGAGAGCACCTCGTTGCGACTGCTCGGTCTCACAGTGTCCGCTGACCTGAGATGGAACAAATACATTGAGTCAATAGTTTCATCCACTGCAAGGAAAGTTGGTTCCCTGTGCCGCGTCAGGAAATTTTTCTCACCGGAGTCGATCCTTCAAATCGACAAATCAACCATTCGCCCTTGCATGGACTATTGCTGCCATATATGGTCTGGAGCCCCTTCTGTTTGTCTCAAGGTCCTTGATAAAATCCAAAGACGGATATGCAATATAACTGGCCCTGATCTGGGATCTCTTCTACAGTCGTTCTCTCACAGACATGCCATCGCCTCCCTCTGTCTTTTTACAAATACTTTCACGGTAACTGCTCCGATGAGCTGCTTTCGCTGGTTCCCAGACTTCACGAATTTAAGTGTTCAACTAGGCTGGCGTCTCGCTCTCACCCTTTCACTGTCGAAACTGTAAAATGTAGCCGTCTCTTCTACTCCAATAGCTTCATGTCTCGCACTTCTCGCCTGTGGAACTTCCTTCCCTATTCCTGTTTCCCTGATATCTATAATATCTAACTATTCAAATGTAATGTCACTCGATGTCTCCAGATGTCCTCATCTATCCCCTATCCTTCTCTTCATCCTTTCCTCTTTGCTCTCGCTTGAAACGCTTGAAAAAAGAAAGGATTAAAAAAAAGCTATGAAAAAGTTGGTGAAGTTCCTTGTTGGTTCGACGGTTATCTAGCCCAATGGTTTAAATTGGGATTCGTAGTAAGTATTCAGCCATTATGGTGGTCATAACATTGCATTGGTAGGCGGAGCACATTATCGGTTGAGGCCATCGGACAGGACGGATCGATCAATTTGTAAAAAAATATGACAACGGAAAGACAAAGTCGGAAAGTTGTAACCAGATGTAGAGAAAGTTTCAGGCAAATGGAGGCGCTGCAGTTTATGCCCAAACACCCAATCATTGGCAATGAGTTCAAAAGCGTCAACGCGACCTTGTTGGTGTTTAATTATTTTTCCCCACTATAACCACTTACCCACATACGAAGCATCGCTACTCTATCGCCATTTCCATGGTAATGTTAAAAACTACGTCAAAAAACGATATTATTTTTGCACCAACCTAATAGATAGATAGATGTGAACAGACTGTGATAGATATGAGCAGACTGAGATAGATAGATAGATAGATAGATAGATAGATAAATAGGTAGATATTAACAGACCAAATAGATAGATAGATAGAAAGAAAATGAAAAGAGACAGATAGATTGATAGATAGATAGATAGATAGATAGATAGATAGATATTAACAGGCCAGATAGATACATAGATAGATAGATAGATAGAAAATGAAAATAGATAGAAAGAAAATCAAAAGAGATATTAGGTTGGTGCAAAAATAATATCGTTTTTTGACGTTAAAAACTACGTCAAAAACGATATTATTTTTGCACCAACCTAATAGATAGATAGATATATGTGAACAGACTGTGATAGATATGAACAGATTGAGATATATATATATATATATATATATATATATATATATAGATAGATAGATAGATAGATAGATAGATAGATGTGAACAGACTGTGATAGATATGAACAGACTGAGATAGATAGATAGATAGATAGATAGATAGATAGATGTGAATAGACTGTGATAGATATGAACAGACTGAGATAGATAGATAGATAGATAGATAGATAGATAGATAGATTATATATAAGAGATATTAGGTTGGTGCAAAAATAATATCGTTTTTTGACGTTAAAAACTACGTCAAAAACGATATTATTTTTGCACCAACCTAATAGATAGATAGATATATGTGAACAGACTGTGATAGAT
>OZ010574.1:7361402-7401402 GCA_963932145.1 Acanthosepion lycidas | reverse complement strand
GGACACAATGCTGGGTAGACTTGACTTTTCAACGGCTTACCTAGACGACATCTTGATAATCAGTAAAAGCTTGGAACAACACCGGGAACAGATCCACAAAGTATTTTCACGAATACAAGACTTCAAAATAAAGGAAGGCAAATGTGACTTCTTCATGAAAGAAATCAAATATTTCGTTCACATCATAGACAAAGACGGTAGGAGACTGGACCCAGAAAGGGCCACTGCAATTAGCGAATTAGTACCAAGCGTTTATCCCAAACATGCATAACCTCCGTGCCGCGCTGAACGAGCTTTTAAGAAAAGATAAGGTTTGGGAATGGACATTCAAGGAAACTATCAGAGTCCTAACATCGGATTTATTCCTGACGCACTACGACCCGAACCTCGAGATCATAGTTGCTAGCGACGCAAGCTCGCAAGGAATAGGAGCGGGTATCATTCATAAAATGCCAGATGAAACGCAAAAGCCCATCGCTCATGCATCAAGGACTCTGCTCCCAGCAGAAAAGAACTGTTCCTTAATAGAAAAAGAAGTATTAGCAATCATATTCGCAGTCACGAAATTTCACCGTTACATACACGGAAGATTTTTCACATTACAAACGGACCATAAACCGCTACTCAGTATTTTCGGGTCCAAAAAAAGGATTACCCGGTTATACGGCAAAGAGAATGCTGAGGTGGGGGATAATTCTCCTAAATTACAACTTCAAGTTGGAATACCTCCCCTCGAAAAAAAATCTGTCACGCTGACGGACTTTCTAGACTGGTTCCAAGACATAGGGAACCCTTAGAAGATTCTGTGATCGCTTCACTACGAACGGAGGGGGAAATAAAAACTTTATTGTGTAGCACGATAAGAGAACTTCCTGTGACGCTACAAGAAATAAAACATAAAGCCAGCAATGATGAATTCATTAGCGCAACAAAAACGGAATTTAAGAGAAGTACCAACACATATCAGAGAGTTTTTCCCTATGTGACGAGGTACTCCTATACAGCGAGAGAGTCGTCATTCCAAAAAACCTACAGAAGAGAATCCTGAAGGATTTTCACATAGGGCATCCGGGGAAAAATAGGATGAAAAGTTTGTTACAGTTTTTTGGGTATACGTATGTAACTAGTGATCCAGTCAAAATGACTTAACTCCCTTTATAGTCCACCAATAGAAGGTTAACCAATCAGAAGACGTAGAGCATTCAATCCGTCGTGTATAAAGGCGGCTATTTTTGTTTACCCTCCCCGAATGATCAGTGCCAACTTGTCAGGCGAAGATGACAGAAGGAAGTACTACGCTCTGCTACTTTGCTGCAATATCCACTGCTAACCTGAACTACGCTTTCCTACTGTCTTCGAAATATTCACTGCTAACCTCTGGATTCTATACTCAAAGACGACCGTCATGATGTATAACAAAGTCTAATGCGCAGCTACGTATACTGGCCTAAAATGGAGCAGGACATCGAAAATATGGTCAACACATGCAAGGGCCGTGCATTGGCGGCAAAAGCACCACCTATCACGCATAAAACGTGGTCAAAGTCGGACCAACCTTGGTCAAGGATCCAGGTGGACTTTGCGGGACCGCTAGAGGGATTCTACTATCTAATTGTAGTAGATAGTTATTCAAAATGGCCGGAAGTGTTCCGATGTAAAAATCCCTCTGCAGAGGCAACAAAAAGTTACCTTCACGAATTATTCGCTCGTTTTGGGGTAGTAGATTGCTTGGTCAGTGACAATGGAACTCAATTTACTTCGACCGACTTTAAAGAGTTCTGCGCGATTTTTCAAATAAAAACACATTACGACCCCCCCCATATTACTCGAGGTCGAATGGTCAAGCAGAACGCTTCGTAGAACCCTGAAAAAAGCTTGTGGCACCCCAAAGGAAAAAGCTCTGCAGCAGTTTTTACAAGTTTACAGGATCACGCCAAATGTTAATGCGCCAGCTTCACTATCTCCGGCAGAAATAATGTTTGCGCGTAAAGTAAGATCCGTTTTTAATAAATTGCTGCCTAAACAAACAAAACAAGGTCTGACGTGTATTGTACCAAGAAATAAATACAGCCCAGGGGAAAAAGTATTCTTCAAGATGTTTAAAAATAACACATCTTTCTGGGAACCTGGTAAGATAGAAAAGAGGATTGGAAATATGGTCTACATAAATCAAGACGCTCGTTTCTCTTATAAGAGACAACTGAATCAAATCAGGAAACGACTATTGGATGACTGCATCAGTACTCCCCAGGAAGAAGAAGTTATGGAAAACATTTTTGACAGCTTCGACATTTAAATACACCAAGCAGATCCATAACCGCGACGATCTAAAAGAAAGCGGAAGTCCACGGACCCTCTCGTCATCAACCCAAAAAGGAGATGATATTGAGACTCCTGCGGAGGGAAAGGCTTGGGAGGGGGTTGTCATGGGGCCTACCTTTATGGACTAAATGGACTCGTCCTATTACTATATATACGAAGAGATTATGCCTGTCAAGAGAGCTGTCTACAGTTGACCTGTTCCAGCTAAACAGTTGAACTCTCTGCTTTCGGGCGAAGAGGAACCCGAAAGAGGCTCCGCCGAAGGGCAGAGTCTCGTTCGGGGAGGTTGACTGCCCCTGAACCCGTTTATACTAGAAATTCAGTCAGATATTATATATTTATGATTGTATGATTAGCTGTGTTATTATACATCGAATTCCACTTTCCTTAATCCTTAATCACCTTATGGGCTAAACATACAGCCCGATAAAAGAGAAGTGTTACATGGTCTGATGATCGCATTGAGACAGGAACGTTAACATGCATTTTTGATTTCTATTCAAAATTGCTTTTCTCTATCTTTCCCTCTCCCTCCCTCCCTCCCTCCCTCCCTCCCTCCCTCCCCCTCTCTCTCTTTCTCTCTCTCTCTCTCTCTCTCTATATATATATATATATATATATATATATATAAAAATTTTAAAAAGAAATTATATTTTATTATTATTAATTATAATGGTACCTTAAAGTGGTCTGTTTTTCTTTTAAATATTAGCTCTCGATTTACATTGAGCTCTCAGGATTTCATCCTCGTTGGGATTACCGATACGGATTACAAAGTTCTTCATAACTTAATTATATATATATATATATATATATATATATATATATATATATATATATATATATATATATATATCGGGGTAAGATGTGAACGAATAGATTACAATCCCAACATTCGTAACATTTAATTTAAAAGAGGGCTCAATAGAGACTAAATTTTTTTTTTTATCTAAATAAAACGTTCACTCGCTAGTAATTTACAACCGCCTGATGAGATACTCATTGAAACACGACTGTAATTTTATAGCGATTTTGACATGTTTTCGGTGTAATATATACATATATATATATATACATATATATATATATATATATATATATATATATATATATATATATATATATATATGCTACTAACAAGTAGGGATTTCTTCTCCTGATGATGGCCACGCTGGCCGAATCTAGTCGATGAATCTAATTTAAGTAAAAGAAACAAAAATCTGTTAATATACAACCCAGCGTGTCTGAAATTTTAATTTTTTAACATTTTTTATTGTTCAAGTGACACGTATATATATATATATATATATATATATATATATATATATATATATATATATATATATGTGTGTGTGTGTGTGTGTGTGTGTGTGTGCGTGCAATAAGATACAATAAAAACGGCAAAACCAAAGGATCGGTATTTCGAGAAAACCAGTTATAGAAAGAAAACTTTGCCCACTATGATTGAAAGAGTAGAAAATACAAAAGATTTAATTTTTTTTTCTGAAATATATGTTTAATAAAATATTCAAATATTAGAGCTGCTGTTCTTTCACTTGTAAATCACAAGCCAGAAGAAGTGACGACCTCTTTGTACAAGTTCTAACTTGTACCGAATTAGCGGTCAGGTTTGAACATTTCATTCATTAGATTTCAGTAGAATTATATAAGAAGATATACAGGATTATATATATATATATATATATATATATATATATATATATATATATATATATATATAATGGAAGAGTCCTCAATATCAAAGATGGATTTTATATATGTTTATATTTTACTTCTTTTGCAAAAAATATTTACAAAGTATTTTTAGTTTGTTAAATGATTTTAACATGAAAGTTTAGCTGATTGGGTTGACTGTAGATAAGCAGCATTCCAGTTGTCAATTCCATAGATGATGAGGTTCTTGCTGTTGTTAATTCCACTGATGATAACATCACGCGCACAAACACTCACTCTCACACACACACATATATGAATCATGTTGTGTTCCTGATCAAGCCGAATTCATAATAATTACATCGGTCACACTACTACATACCTATCCAGACGACTTACGTTAGATCTGTCTGAACATAGCTCTATTAGCATCAATTTAAACACACACACAATCTTATCAGACTCCATTCGAAACATACTAGTAGAAAATACAAACATAATAACTTCATCAACAAGATTAAAGATAATGGAAGCCTAAAACAAATGGCAAAACTCAGTTATATTAACTACGAAGATGGCCTCAGGGTACTAACTGTGTTCGGAAAATAAAACACCTCCCGAAACATATTCACAACCCATACACCCAGTTAAAAAGTAAAAATAAAATCATCCTTGATAATAGCTAGAAGTATAGTCGAAAGCGCTCGGAATTACAAAACACACTCTATGTCCCAAAAAGAAAAACACTTGTTTGAAAACTAGAAAAATTAAATAAAAAGTTTAATCAGAGTACCTTGTCTGTTGTTCTTAATGACACATTTATAAATGAAGGATTACTGCCTAAATACACAATATATATATATATATATATATATATATATATATATATATATATATATATATATATATATATATAAGCATAAACAGCCAGGTAAACCTACCTAGGTTTCACCTACACGAATCGTCAGGGCCAGTTTACCCTGAAGATCTCTGTAAGTGAAACCTAGGTAGGTTTACCTGGCTCTTTAGGTTCATAGTTAGATGTACTCTACTTAGTGTATTGAGAACTTTACTTAGTTACTTTTACTTTACTTGTGTTGGAGTTTTTTTTCTTTGGAATCTGAGCTTTGATTTTGGGCAATTGTTTTCGTCTCAATTTTATGTTCTTAGTTCTTTCTTTTTTATCCCTTTTTTATCCCTTTTTTATCCGCTATTTTCCCTTGGGTATTGGTTTGTTCAATTACAAGCTAAAATACCTAAGGATTTTCCAAACGGGTATAACTATATATATATATATATATATATATATATATATATATATATATATATATATATATATTATGTAGTGTTACATTAGAACATGCACATACCCACTACAAAACTGTACCTCTATTAAATCAATTTTTTAACGTTTCATCAGGTGGGAACCACGGAAACGTTAAAAAACTTTTTTAAACGTTGAAACAAGATGCACAGTTTTGTAGTGGGTATGTGCATGTTCTAATGTAACACTGCAAATAAATAAATATTTACGGCTCTACTTTTGAGCCCAGTTTCAAATGAATGTTTTGAACGCTGAAATCTTACTCATCGTTCTTTTATATATATATATATATATATATATATATATGAAAGATTTCTCAGAGATAACCTGTAGAAAAAGACAATATTTATAAATGTAAAAAACAATAAGAAAATTGTAATATTAGCTGACGTGCTTAGTTCAATGTGGATTTTTTGGTGCAAAAATAATGTCATTTTCTCACATAGTAACATATGTAACATTATTTTTGCACCAACCTAATAATAAGGACATTTTGTTTTGTTATTAATAGTTACTTTGTTTTCATAAATTCATGTCGTTTTTGCCTTGAAAACGTCCACATTGGACGAAACGCGTCGGCTAATATTACAGTTTTCCTATTGTCTTTTACACACACAGACACACACACACACACACACATATATATATATATTATAATAAAAAGAAAGAACAGTAAGATATATAATCTGGTGTTCTTATTGATATTTTTGTTTTTACAAAACAGTGCTCACTTTTTGTCGTTGATAAAAAAAACAAAAAAAAAAACAGACAACATGCGTTGAACGGATGTCAAAATTTGTTGCACCCCCACCCTCCCTAAACTTAGCCTCTTTTTCGAACGTAACTCAAAATTGATACAATAATAATTAATAAAAATGAACATGCTACCATCCGTGTCTAAATAATTAGATTTCTCTGTAACCTTGGAAACCAGAAATTATGAATTGTATGTGCGTTTAAAATTCACTAAATTTAAAAAATAAGTTATTCCAATATTCGCTTGAGGATGAAACGGAACTAATGCTTTTAATTTAATTATATAATTAAATTTGAAGTTTATATATATATATATATATATATATATATATATATTTGTGTGTGTGTGTCCCAGAATATTCTGTATTTTGGGAGCATGTTTATTGAAGTTAATGTAACAGATACTCTCCCGCGTAGTTACTCAGTCTACAGCGAAATACCACTAAGTGGGCATGTGTACCGTGTGAAACTTAGATATTTGTCCCTAACATAAATTAAATGAAAAGAAAGTCTGAGAAGATGGAAATATGTTATTTCAAAAATAAATGAATAAATAAATAAATAAATAAAAAGAAAAAGAAAAGAAAAGAAAAGAAAAGAAAGAAAGAAAGAAAGAAAGAAACGATGTGTTGTAACTTCCCTTCCCGAAATACAGTCCCATTTGACAAGTGTCAGTCGTATGGAGGGACAACTTATGTTCTTAATCTTACTCTTCGTTCTTTTACATTTGTGTATATATATATTTAACGTTTTTCCGACATCATCAAATTTATGCATTGAATAATTAGCTTAAAAACAAACATACAATAAAATAACTTTTATAATCCATAGCCCAAATAAATAGTTTAAATACCCTACAAAAAAGATAACCCTTTATGAAGTTGTCAAAAAACAAATGTTACGGCAGTTTTTATATACACAAAACCCTTTCACAAAGAAATAAAATAAAAAAAATAAATAAATCTCCATAGACACGTAAACCAGACCATGCGAAAACATCTTCCGTTTTAAATTTAGACACTCCCACCTTACCCTGAATTGACATCTATGAAAGTAACTCTATACTGATACAAATTATTAACACCCAACACCCCTACCTATTTAAACAATTCGCACTGTCTGTTACCATGGAAATTTTGATTTCAATTATGAATATGCTATCAAAACACGTAAATTTCAGAATAGAGTTATTCCAAAAAAAATTTCGCTTGAAAATGGAGCAGAGCTTACTTTAATTCAATTTAATTCTAATAATTATATTGAAGTTTTCGGCTCTTGTTTTGAAACATGAGACCTCTTATGTAGCGTGTTGGAATCATATTTTTAAATAGATAATTATATTTATGCTCTACTTTTGTATCGAGCACTATTTTAAAAAAATAATAACAAAAATACTAAAGAACTTTGGATTATTTACCTAACGAGTTCTTTCCTATTTTCTATATATTTTCACACACACACACACACACACATATATATATATATATATATGAATAAAAAGACAAGAGGAAAACTATAATTAGACTTATCAAGATAAATGTAATAATTCTACTTTTTGCAGCAAGTATCTCTTTGACAGTTACTAATTTATTTATGATCATTTTTATATTTCAAAATTTATTTTCGAAGATGCTATATGACGTAAATTAAGATCTAACGCCTAAACACTTCAGTTTACGTGATGATTATTTATAAGTGTTTTTAAACTTAAAATGATTTGAGAAACTGTCAAACAGATACTTGTTATTAAATGAAATCATTATACTTGTCTTGATAATGTCCGTCAGGTGACGAAGGCATCAAATAAAACTATGGACATTTTTCTCTTGCCTTTTTATTCAATTTTTTTTTGAAAATTTAAGAGAGTGCGTTTTTTTTTACTAATATGGTAATATATATATATATATATATATATTATTTTGTGGTATGAGTGATTAAATATTTATAAAATGTAAGGTGTTATTTGTTTCTTTTTCATATGTTGGTTCAAGTGCAGGTGGTGTGAGACCCCTTAAGCTCCCAGGTTTTCGATAAAACTTTATCACATTGAAAAGGTAGAAAAATGAAACGAAACTGACCTGATGAAAGAATTCTTTCTATATTTCCTCTCCAACATAGATAGATAGATAGATAGATAGATAGATAGATAGATAGATAGATTGATAGAGCGAGAGAGAGAGAGAGAGAGAGAGAGAGAGAGAGAGAGAAAGAGAAAGAGAGACCAATACAAGTATTATGTAGTAAGGGTTAGCGAATAGAGAGAATCGTTTTACAAAGAGTCGCTCGTCGTCTAGGGATAAAAAGACGCTCAGTAATTTTCAAGTTGAAAGACGACCACTTAGAATTTTGAAACCGTCGTTTTGAAAAGTTGGAGCTCAGACTGAACACAAAATCTTCGGCGCATGTATCCAAGTTGGAGTCTTACACAACAAAATGAATTTATTAAAACAAAATAACTAATAATAAATAAGCACATTTTGTTTTGTTATTATTAGTTACTTTGTTTTGATAAATTCATTTCGTTGTTGCCTTGAAAAAGTTCACATTGGACGAAACGCGCCGGTTTATATTAGTTTTTTTATTGTTTGTTACATTTATATATATATATATATATATATATATATATATATATATATTGCAAAACGGATGATCCCGCTTAATCCTACACTACAAATCTCTGCGTGGCATGCCGAGTGTAGCCTAACATAAACAAATAAATCGAGATATACCCAGTATAGCTACATTTAAACAAATAAGCAGAGGTATGCGCTCGGTAGCCGCATTTAGACGAATAAACCGAGGTACGCCCAGTATAGCTGCATATAAACAAATAAACCGAGGTACGGCCAGTGTAGATGCATATAAACAAATGAAGCGAGTTAATTCCATTTTAACCAAATACGAATAAATATACCGAGGTAAGTCCTGTGTAGCACCATATAGATAAATAAACCGAGGTACGCCCAGTGTTGTCGCATATAATCAAATAAACCAAGGTATTCCCCGTGTGTATATAGTCGCATATTAAAATATAAACCGAGGTATGCCTAGTGTAGCCGCATATAAACAAATAAACGATTGAGTTTTTACGGGAAAAACGGACACTATGTTTGCTAATGGAAAGAAATCGACTTTCGTGTTGAAGACCAGTTGCAAATTCATTGCACGAAAGCGATAGACTTGGTAATTTGTCGAGAAATCCCAAGGCCGACATTTGGTAATTTGCGTAAACCAGATTTTGGGTGGCCAAAAATTTGTATCAGCGTAAAATAGACAGTTTTGTATTTTATCAGTTTTTCCACCACATCTGACTGGTGAAAGAAAATCTGATGAAATTAAGTTCAAAAGAAAGGTTCCAGGAAGAAAAAGAAAATCATTGTAACGTGCCGCCATTTTGTAAACGAAAAAAGATGCTCTTTATTGCGTAAAATTATCTCATATTATTTAATTTGTTCCACTATCAATCACTGTATTTTGTGAGATGACAAAGAAAGATTATTTGTAAAATGTTTTAACTTATTTTTATTGGTAACTTCATTTTTTGGTTAAAGCTGGTCTCCGTGGTGCAATCTTTTTCGATGAATTTTTTTTTGTCTGCAGGTGGTGTAATTGATAGAATCACAATTAGAAAGCAGAGTTCGAATTCCGGTCAAATGTATTCATTTCACCTGCTCCAGTCTATGAGTTAAATAGCAGTGTAGACTGGACTCTCGAGCTGTGATCAACAACCAGAATAGGACAAGAAATTGGAATTCAAATCCGCACCTACTTGAACTATAACTAAAGTCGCAGAGTTAAAAATGTGGTTCTGTCGGTGTTGATGAAACGCAAAAGAGCCTGAGCAGTCGTGTCCCTCGAGTACACATGGCACAGTGGATAAAGGCGTTGGTTAGATCCAGTTAAAGCACCCAAAGAGTGAGAGTACAATACCGGATTAAGGCAGTGGAGAACTTGGAGAAGGGAATTAATACAGAGATAATAGATAACTGACTCCATTAAAATATGACACTTGGAACTAGAACAGGGAAACCCCAAAGAAAACAACATAAAATTATAACACTTTTTTATAGTACAATTACCAACAATACATTTTTATATTAGAATTAACAAAAAACGTAAAAATGTATTATTGGTAATTCTACTATAAAAATGTATTGTTGTTAATTCTACTATAAAAATGTAATGTTAGTAATTCTACTATAAAAAGTATTGTTGGTAATTCTACTATAAAATGTATTGTTAATTCTACTATAAAAGTAATTGTTGGTAATTCTACTACAAAATGTATTATTGGTAATTCTACTATAAGAATGTATTGTTGGCAAGTCTATTTTAAAACTGTATTGTTGGTAATTCTATTATAAAAATGTACTGTTGTTAATTCTACAATAAAAATATATTGTAGGTAATTCTATTATAAAAATGTATTGTTGGTAATTCTATGAAATTGCATCGTTTGTAATTCTACTATAAAATGTCCTATTGGTAATTCTACTAAAAAAATATATTGTTGGTAATTCTACTATAAAAATATATCGTTGCTAATTCTACTATAAGAATGTATTGTTGCTAAGTGTTGTGGATTCCAGATTGAAATCCGGTACCAATAAATGACAAAGGCCAAGAATGAATATAGGAAAATAATGTATTAACGTAATAATACAAACTGGTAAAGCAGGTTAGTAGTTCCAGGAATACGGGTTAGTAGCAAAATATCTACACCGTCTTTGGTATTGAAGTATCGCTGTATGACTTCTTACTGAATCTATGTGCTCGCTTACTGTGACTCTTATTCGCTACATTCGTTCTGTCTGTCTGTTACCTTCACCCTCTGTTTCTCTCGTCTCTCGGGTCTTCACGTAGCAGTAGTATATGTATATACTGGGTGAGTCCATTTGTGTAAAAAGGGGAGAACCCCTCAACACTTCCTTCCTTAGATCCCTTTTTGGGGGGAGTTCATATCTTTTCCTTTTATGATCAATAATCAGAAGCTCTGTAAATTTTCTTTTCCTGTTAGTCCTTCTAATTTCTGTCTCTTCTTGTGGTCTTTGAATCTCAAAAGCTTCAAAGATCGCCTCCATTCTCCAAGAGAGAAATTTTTTCTTTCCGTGTAGGTCCCATTCCTCGTCACCAAGTTGTGGTCGGCAAGGGAGAAATTTTCTTTTGTTCTCTTCCTGTGTGTACGAATTTCGTCGTTGCCAAGTTGACGATGGAGAATTTTGCCTTTTTTGTTCTTCCCGTGTGAGTTCGATATCCTCGTCGCCAAGTTGTTGTGGATTCCGGGATGAAATCCGGTACCAATAAATAACAAACGCCAAGAATGAATATAGGTTGCTGTATTACTTCTTACTGGGTCTACGTGCTCGCTCACTGTGACTCTTACTCGCTACGTTCGTTCTGTCTGTCTGTTACCTTCACCCTCTGTTGCTCTCGTCCCTCGGGTCTTTATGTAGCAGTAGCATATGTATATACTGGGTGAATCCATTTGTGTAAAAAGGGGAGAACCCCTCAACACTTAGTCTACTATAAAAATGTATTGGTAATTCTACTATAAAAATATATTGCTGGTCATTTTGCTATAACTATGCATTGTTGGTAATTTTACTATATAATTTTATTATAAAAAGATCTCAACACATAACCAGAAGGGACACTCAGCATCGACTACACAGCGTTATGTACTCTACATCGATTTACTGAGGGAAGAAACTTCAGCTGACATTAATAAACTTGTCGTTTGTTCAAATGCACATTTTTCGGGCATTCCCCATTCACAGGGTGGGGCTCCTTTTTGTAATAACGCATACAGTGGACCAAGAACAGTGCTGATATTATTTAAATACCGGCGGTAATAATTAACAAAAGTTAAAGAAGTGCGCAATTGCGATATTTTTTTGGTATCTGTGTTCTTTGAATAGCATTAATGTTATCTTGGGTTGGGTGAATTCCCTTGGACCCAGGTAAACTATTGACGAGTTGCCAAAACTTACGTTTCTCACTTTTAAGGCAAAAGCGCAGATCTTGTAGTCTTTTTAATGTCAGACGGAGATTTTAGTTATATTCTTCCATATTTTTGCCCAAGATTACAATGTCGTCGATATAAGCAGCAGTCATTGCCATATCTTGAATTAACTGGTCTCTAGTGCGTTGAAAAATTCCTTGCGAAGAGGCAATTCCAAAACACAATCCGGTGTCACTGAAGAGATCTTTATGAGTGTTTGTAGAAGTTAATTCTTGTGACACTTCCTCCAAAAAGAATCTGTAAATATGCGTTATTCAAATTCATTCTCGTAAAACAATGGAATACAAGTCGTCTATATTTTGAATTGGGTACTTGTCTGTCTGTAAGGCAGGGTTTACTGTCTGTTTGAAATCGCCACAAATTCTAACTTTACCATTTTTCTTTGATACTTGAACGATGGGGTAGCCCCTATAAAAAAAAAAGTAACTGGTTCGATAACAGCAGTAGTAACCATGCGATCCAGTTCGGCCTCAATCTTTTCTCAAAGTGTTATCGGTACTGGTCGAACTTTCAATGAAACGGGGGGTGATGTTATGTTTGACATGCAGCTTCGCTGATGCGTCTTTCAAAGTGCCCAAGCCTGATTTAAAAGGCTCGAAATATTTTCGCTCCAAGTCGGTCCACCTAATTTGGTTACAGGTAGCCGGTATATTAATTGGTAATCTTTTCAAGCCATGCAGTCCAAGAATAACGGGTGGTGATCAGAGTAGAACTAGCATCAATTATAGGCTCTCTTTTGGTGTTTCACAGTCACGTTGGCAACTCTCTTAGGATCAATAATATGCCGGGAAGACATACGCAATTTTTGTATTAAACCCTTGTTAGAAAACACAGCATTATTTAGTTTCATGAATCCCCACCTCGATTAACAGAGAAGATGAACACCCGATGTTGATGTGTTTTTCACAGTTGATCCAATTTAACACGAGTTTACACGTATAATGTTCAGATGCATTGGAATTAATCCTATATAATGATATATCCGGTGTGTTTTGTTCATGCATTTAGGAAGACTGCTTTGTCTGTTGTTTGTTTTCGCAGTGTCTTGAAGGGTGCTTCTTGTTTTCACGATTAAAACAAATTTTGTCACATACTAGACACTGTATACGCCTTTTGTTCCATTCTCAGCCGCATCAAAACCATATTTTTTCTCTTTTGAAATTCTCTAGAATCTTGACTCGCCAAAGACATTTTGTGTATGTCGTTCATCCTTCGATTATTAATGATTGTCACTTCAGTAGCTGCCAATTCCATGGTCCGAACCACTTCAAAAGCATATCTATGTGACGTCCTCAAATAACAGTCTTTTTTTTCAATGCTCTCATTTTTTTTAATCCACACACAAATTTGCCCTGTAATGCTCTTTCTGAAAATATAAATTCACACACGGCTGACGCTAAACATTTAAGCCGAACAAAGAAATTTGAAACAGACTCACTCTCTTCTTGTTTGGAATTATAAAAACGCTGACTTTAGGCGATGACGTAGTGGTTGGGCTTGAAATATTCTAGCAACAAATACTTAATTTCCTCAAATGTTCTTTCACTCGGCTTCTGTGGTGCATTTTGTGGATATGTGGGGAAGGTAACGGTTAACCGTACTGTTGAACAGGTTAAGATTGTAGTCATCGAGGAAGCATCCTCTTGGGAGTCGGTTCCACAAGATTTTTGGAGTAACGGACGAGAGCATATTTTTTTTTAAAAAGCTAATAAAACTTGTTTGGTGGCATATCAACACCTCTATGGGTTACTTATTGCCTAAATCTAAATAGTTTGTACGCAATTTTATGGCTTCAACTAGATATCTTCAGGGTAAATATAAATCTCTACCATGTCTCTCAAACCACTACTTATTACTCTCTCTGTTAAATTACAAAATCTTACACTACCCATCAATTTTCATTTCATTTTTCCTTTCATCTTTTTGAAGTGCTATCTGATGATCCAGCGTCCTTTGAAAGGGCTCTGGTGAAATAAATTATTATAATGGAACCTTAAAGTGGTCTGTTTTTCTTTAATATATATATATATATATATATATATATATATATATATATATATATATATATATATACTCGACTCTTCCGTCGAATTCGACTTATGAGGGTCAAGCAGATCAGTTCCTAGGAAACCGACAGCCCGACAACAGCACATGAGATTTGATTATAGTGGTGAAGGTTTCGTGCAAGACCATCCACACATTTTGAAGGCCCGAATACAGAGTCCTGCCACAGGGTCCCAAACAACCCTACGCAGGTTTTGAATTCAAAGTTGTCCTTCTCCTAGAGCAGGAGAAGGTACGGTAGAGTAATGGATAGCGGCTTGGATTGATGAATCGTAGAGCCGAGTTCGAATTCCAGTCGTATCCTTTACATACATGATGTGGGCCAAAGTCGGGACCATGGAAGGAAAACACGGAACACGGATTAGAGGCAAGAAAGATATATTAAACAAAAAGGTTAAAAAGATAGTGTAAGTGTAAGCGGAGCTTACAATGTGCTAGTGTCCAATATTGGTAGTCGCACGCGGCTGATACTACGGTATTAGAATACTCTCTCTCCTCCACCTCTTCTTCTTCTTCTCTCCTAGAGTGTTATGTCGCATACTTTATATAGAAGAGTCGATGTTGTTGGTATGTTACGGTCTCACAATACCCCCCTTCCAAGAGTTTTCTTTTTTTTCTTTCTATTTTTTTCTTTTGAAAAGGAGAAAAAACTTATAAAACTGTTAATACTTTTTTCTCTTGGGATTTACGTCGAGCGGTTGAGGAAATTTCCTTTTCCTTCCTGAGCGTCGCACTTCAGGAGAGACTTGGGGCGTGTCGAGATCGAAGTGATCGAAAATTACATCGATCGGCTCTTCACCGCTATTTTGTAGTGATTCCTCCGATTCCTTCAAACGGCATATTCTGAGCTGGTTCCAGTGGCGTTTATGAGTGTTTTTCGGTCCTTGGACAATATAGACCAGTTCGCCAATTCTTTGTTTTATGGTGCCTACTTCCCAGAATGTTATGTTGTTTTTGTAAGCCTTGAAAAAGACTTTATCGCCAGGATTGAAATATTTCTTATTAAGCGATACGGTTTTTTTTAACTTTGCTTGCCGTGGAATAAGTTTGTCGAAGACAGACTTGATTTTCCTTGCGAACATTGTTTCTGCAGGTGAGCTTCCGATAGGCGTGTTCGGATTAGGGTTTATCCGATACACCCGCAGAAACTGTTGCAATGCTCTATCTGTCGGTGTGCCTAGTGCCTTTTTTAAAGCCCTTTTTAGAGTGACCACCAACCTTTCGGCCTGGCCATTCGACCTGAGGCGTTGTAATGTGGTCCACCTGATATGACTTACAGAAGTCTCTAAATTCACTTGATATGAATTGAGTGCCATTATCTGTAACTACACAATCTACCACGCACAAAACGCACGAATAGCTTGTGTAGAAATCCGATCGTGCAGTTTGTGGTTGGTCCTTTGTATTGTAGGACCTCAGGCCATTTTGAATGGCTATCCACAACAATGAGGTAGTACATGTTGTCTATAGGCCCTGCAAAATCGACATGAATTCTTTGCCATCGATGGTCTGTGTTTGGCCATGGTTTGCACGTCGTGGTTGGAGCTTTTGCAGCAAGCGCGCATCCTTTGCATGATTCTATCATGTCTGCCATGTCCTTGTCCATGTTTGGCCAATAAACATAGCAGCACATGAGGCTTTTCGTACGGTTCTTCCCCGGATGTCCCATGTGAAAATCCCTGAGGATTTTTCTTTGTAGGCTGTTTGGAATCACTATGCGGTCATTGTATAGTAGGACATTATCGCAGAAGGAGAAACCTTCAGGCACATTGGGGTCTTTGTTGCGAATTTTGCTTTTTATGGATTGAATGAATTCATCCACTCGAGACTCCATTTTTATGTCGGCCAAAGTAACTGGGAGCTCTCTTATGGCACTCTCGATCATGTTTTTCATTTCACAATTTGTCCTTAGAGTAGCAATGATGGAGGCTTCAAAGATTTCTGTATTTTTTGGAATAAGTCGCGATAAACTGTCTGCATGGCAACAATTTTTGGATGTTAGGAACTCTATCTTGAAATTATAGTTTAAGAGAATCGTTCCCCAACGAAGTAGTCTACTTGCAGTATAGACTGGCAGACATTTTTTAGAACCAAAAATTGTAATTAGAGGTTTATGGTCTGTCTGCAGTATGAACCGTCTACCATGTAGATATCTGTGAAACATTGTCACAGCGAATATTAACCCTAGAGCCTCTTTCTCTATTTGGGAATATTGTTTCTCAGCTGGAAGTAGAGATCTTGATGCGTGAGCCACAGCTTTTCGCGAACCATCTGGCAGTTTATGCAGAATGCAAGCACCAATGCCGTATGAGCCTGCATCACTTGCGACTATGATGTCGAGACTAGGGTCGTAATGGGTGAGGGGGAGGTTCGAAGTAAGAGTTTTCTTGATCTTCTCGAATGCGTCTTGGCATTCCAGGGTCCATGACCATTGTTTGTCCTTTTTTAAGAGTTGGTTGAGAGGCCCTCTCAAATTTTGCATGTTCTTAATGAACCCTTGGTAAAAGTTAGCTAGGCCGAGGAAAATTTGTAACGTTTGAACGTTATCTGGGGCCGGCATGTTTCTGATCGCGTTGGCTCGTTCTGGATCCGGCCGACGACCGTCTTTATTTATAATGTGCCCTAAGTATTTAATCTCTGGTAAGAAAAAGTAACACTTTGCCTCCTTAACCTTAAATCCGTATTCTTGTATCTTTTCGAATACGTTTATTATATGGTTCCGGTGCTCTGCCGTAGTTTTGCTAGTAACCAGTATATCATCCAAATAGGCTGTTGCGTAGTCAAGGTCGCCCAGCATGGCGTCCATGACCTGCTGGAAAATTGCAGGCGCAACCTTTACTCCAAAATCCAGTCTGTTGTATTTGTACAACCCTCTATGGGTGTTTATGCAGAGCAATTTGGAACTTTCTTCTTCTACCTCTATCTTAAGGTATGCGTCCGAGAGGTCGATTTTAGAAAAGATTTTTCCACCATTGAGTTTATTGAAAATTTCTTCAGGGCTTGGGAGAGGATAGTGGTGATCTTGCAAGGCCTCGTTTAACCCTGTTGAAAAATCTGCGCATACTCGTATTTGATTGGACTTCTTTTTTACGTAGACCGTAGGTGCTGCCTACTCGCTGAAATCTGTTTTTGACAGAATATCTGCTTGTTCGAGTCTATCTAACTCCTTGTTGATTTGCTCTAGAGCAGCGAAAGGGACATTCTGTTTCTTTTTGAATACCGGTTGTGCACCGTCCTTCACCTTGAAATTAGCTTTCATTTTAGTACATTTCCCAAGGCCGCCAGAAAAAACCTGGGGAAATTGTTGTTTGAGTTCCTTTTTTAGATTTACCAAATTGGACGTTGTACTTTGTATCTTGCGACAAAACGTACTCATTGGGCAATCCCAAAGATTGAATTTTTCTATCCAATCAGTTCCAAATAAGTTGTCTGAAGTTTTCAATACGTAGGCTTTGAGCTTTTTGGTAACTCCATTTAGTGTTACTGCAAGTATTACCTCGCCTAAAATATCAATCTTTTCGCCAGTTACGAATTTTGCTGTTTTATCCGTTTTTAATAAGGTCGACTTGTTTAATTTTCGCCAAGTACGCCAGTTAATGATTGAAAGATCGGAACCCGAGTCAAGCTGGAATTTGATGGAATTATTGAAAATATCCAGTTACATATTTCCTTAAATTCCTATCGACAATATTGTCAGATTGAGCTTGCCTAATTTTATTTTTGGTTTTTCGCGTTCTGTTGGCGTACCAGCACCGAGTTAAAGTATGCCCACTTTTATTGCAATTTTTGCAATATTTTTTGTTCTTAACTGGACAGAATTTCATCCATTTATCACAATGGTAACATGGTCCTGACGGTTTCTTTAACCTATTTGGGTTTTGGTTACTGCGGAATTTAGGACATGAGATTTGCCTTTTGTCTTTTTGAGGGGAATAGGAGGTAGACTTACTTCTGATTTTATTAATCTGAGCCACACCTCATTCCTCGATAGTTTGAATCACACTTTACAGATATTACTCTTTGACAGTCCTCTGCCAGTTTTTGGAGAGTCAATCCTTGTTCGTTCTCAAGCTTGGTCAGTACCCGTCGTCTGACTTCGGCGTCTTAAGCTGATACTAGACCTTGTGCGAAAAAATAAGCACTTGAAATCATCGGCAGTCAGTTCGGCTAGTTTAAAATCATTACAGAGCTTGTTTACTGATGCCGCAAACGTTAGAAAATCTTGCTGGTTGTTTTTGACTGTGTTCAGGTATTTCCAACGTTTGTGGAACAAGGTTGTGTTAGGCCCGAATAATTCCGATAGGAGCTTAATAGTCTCTGAAAAATCCAAGTCGGTCGTTTTCTTGGGTAGTATGAAATCTACGAACCTACTATGTTCTGTAGTTCCCAGTTTTCTCAATAGTAGACGTACCTTTGTTTTTACTGGACCATTGTTCACAGTCTACGTTGAAAATATCTTCGTAGCGCCTGTAAAAATCCTCGAACGTTTTGTCGTTCTCTGGTACGTATTCAAAGGTTTCCATTGAATTGTAGATTGTACTCTGGGAGAATATCGCATCTTTTTCAGAGTTTGAGCCTTTTAATGCATTTACGAGTAATTCTTTAAGTTGTTTCTGTTGTTGTTCAGCATTCTGAAGCGTAATTTGTTGGAATTCAATTTGTTGTTTATGTAATTCCAAAAATAGTTGTTGTTGTCTTTCTTCTGATTTTTGTTGCTGATCCAAATTTACTTTTAGCATTTGGACGATTACTTTTTGAAAATCTTCCATATTTAGACAAACAAAAATTCCAGCGATTTTCTTTTTGCTTTGAAACCCGTGTACCAAGGGGAGGTACACAAAAAAATCTTCATAGGTTTTTTTTTCTTTTTTTTCTTTTACAAAAAAAAAAATATGGACAGACAATTAGTTAAAGTAAACTAATTATGTGTTTAGCTTTTTTGCGATTCCGTGGTTCCGTTAATTTTAACGTAATTGTATCAATTTTCACCACACTTATCATGTATTTTTTTTTATAGAGGTACAAAAAGAGAAAACTCGCCTCAGTGAATTTGAGGGGAGAATAATTTTATGCACGAGTTTAACTCAGTTACATAAAAAAAAAATTTAGATAGTTTTTTTCGAAAACTTGATTCGTCAATAGTACTTCGGCCCTTGTGTTATAAGTTTGTTTTATGAACAAACTGTTTTTCTTTTTGTGTGTGAGTGTGTAAGAAATCGTTCTCGTAATGTTATTTGGACAGACTTTAATATTCCGTAGATGTCAAATCACTAGTTCGTCACTGCTGTTTGGTATCGGAATATATATATATATATATTATATGTAGACGCTGGGTGTTGCGTTTAAATCGCTAATGTAGTAATACCAGCTTAATTTCTTGTTCAACAGTGCTGTGGAGCGTGGAGTTTCTGTGTATTTTTCGAATACTCTGTCGCTATTGATATGGCGGGAACGATATTCTCGAATCATTCTGTCGCCACTGATGTAGGACTGGCAAGGTATTGAGGTTTCGGCGTGAGTGCGTTTCTCGAATTCTGCGTCGCCACTGATGTGGGGCCAAAGTCAAGACCACAGAAGGAAAACACGGAACACGGATTAGAGTTAAGAAAGATATATTAAACAAAACGTTACAAAGATAGTGTAAGTGTATAAGGAGCTTACTATGTGCTAGTGTCCAATATTGGTAGTCGTACGCGGCTGATACTACGGTATTAGAATACTCTCTCTCCTCTTTCTTCTCTCTCGAGTGTTATATCGCATACTTTATATAGTCCTGGAAGAGTCGATGTTGTAGGTATGTTACGGTCTCACAATAATACATTTACGTGCTAATACCCTTGGGAAAGGTGTGAATCCTATTCTTCTCCCTCCAGCTATGGGTAAATAGCAGGAAAGACTGCTTTCTATAGCCTTGGATAGCAACTGCTCCAGGAGAAGCATATATTAGATATATAGTTTGTAGATAAAAGATATTGCTGACAATTTTACAATAAAATGTATTTTTTTTAACTTTAGTATTGATTGTCATTTTGCTATAAAATGTATTACTAGATGTTATTTTTTTCAAATATATTGCTAGGACCATAATTTATTTTTTATACTTTCTTAGTGAATCACTAAACAAAAATCAAAACACTATTTTTCCCATAGCTAGGACCCTAACAGGTTCAACCACCTCGGGTTAGGGTGAACATAGCAACAACAGCAATTAAGAGGGGGTTCCACGCTTCTCAAAAACTCCAATCTCTCGATCAGCGTCCTTGCTGCCAGATGTAGTTTATCGTTGGCTCGCGAAAACATATGAAATATACGACGTGACACTCTAAAATTTGTGTATTCAGGCAGCAAATTCTCTTTCAGGTATTTCTGATTAAATAAATTATAGTCGTTATGTCTGCTTATTTTTAACATAATCCATTTATACTCACGAATAGCCTTCCATGTATCGCAATTAAATGATGTGAGAAATGTGCTATAACTGTGAAAATCGCTTTTATTTCCCAAGTACTTTCGATCTTTTTTCGAGATCATCTTCAGGGTTGTATGTAGGAATACAAAACTGCATGTTGTTCAGGGGTTCAATTAGAAATACAAAACTGTGTGTTATTATCCAGTACCGTAATTTTTTTTTGATTTTAAATGCAACAGTTGACAGTCATGCTTAGCATTCATTAGAACATGAAAAAAATTATCCACCATGGAATTTTTTCTTCTATGTTGTATCACTGTCAACCGTTGCATTTAAAAAAAAGAGAGATAAAATTAAAGTAATAGATAGCAACACATTATATTATTATTTGCACCGCTGAACAACACACAGTTTTGTATTACTACTTGCACCTGAAGATGATTTTCGAAGAAGATCGAAAGTACTTTGGGAATAAAATGGATTTTCGCAGTTATAGCACATTTCTCATTATTTAATTGCAATACACGGAAAGTTAATAATGAGTATGAATGGATAATGTTAAAAAGAAGCAAGCATAATGTCTGTAACTTATTTATTAAGACATGAAACTTGTATAGAAAGTTTCTGATGTGATGGTCGTGTTTTGCAAAAATCTCTATCGAAAAATATGTTGTGTTGATTTGTAAAAGACGTCGCAGGCGTTTCTTTTTAGGCAAATTTTATTCTAAACCACATTCTTTGACATCAACTATATTCTTGTGTACGAAAGGCAAGTGGCCCCTCCCTAGATTAAATTCTTTCCTTTAATGTCTGACCATTTGTTACAGCATGCTGATTATCTGGAAAATAATTTTCTCCGGGTCACAATTATTAAACTTACATTTTTTTTTAAATCCCGGCTGAACGTTTATTTGAACCGGTATGCTCTTTTTTACAAATAAGCAATTTCCCATCGGCATGTCTATTCCAGTCATCACTCATATTTGGTTTGAATAGAGCCGTTGAAATCAGGATGCCGACATGGTAAGTCTTCGGATACAATTAGGTAATTTAACGCACTTTGAGTCCAGCAAAGAAAGATAAACAGTAAAAAGATTAAATAAAGACAAACAAACAAACAAAAAACAATAAAAGAAAAGCGTAAAGAAATTCATACCAAGGGCAGATAACTCTTGAGAACACATTTCTTGTCGCCCGCCTTCTACATTCAGCGTTGAGTCTACCTGGGCACCGGTTCGCTTATTTTCTGGTTGAGTGCTTCTGTCTTCAAGCCACTCCAAGACTGTCAGGCAGAAACCTTTTAGCGAAGTAGGGAGCCAATTCCTGGTAAGAAATGAAAAATCAAATCAAATAAAGAAATAAAAAGAAAAGAACAACCAGTAAATTGCTTCCTTCTTAGAATGCAAAACGCCTGACTTTTTTGCTTTCTAAGAATTTACATAACATGGGCTTTTGTTTATGTCGCTTTAACCTTTTTTCAGGGGCGGTTTTTCTTTTTACGATCTTTAATTTGCTTATTTCGTAGGCTGTCATTTTATCTTTCCTTCTTTCTTTCTTTCTTTCTTTCTTTCACTATTCTGTGAAATGCAGATTTTTATTTCGTTTTTTCTTTCTTCTTTTTCCCCTTATATAAAAAGTTTCTTCTTTCTTTCTTTCTTTCTTTCTTTCTTTCTTTCTTTCTTTCTTTCTTTCTTTCTTAGCTTGCTCATTCTATCTGTCTATCTTAGCCTCTACTTTCTTTCTTTCTTTTTCTTTCTTTCTTTCTTTCTTTCTTTCTTTCTTTCTTTGTTCTGTCAAATGCAGATTTTTATTTCATTTTTTCTTTCTTCTTTTTCCCCTTATATAAAAAAGTTTTCATCTTCTTTCTTTCTTTCTTTCTTTCTTTCTTTCTTTCTTAGCTTGCTCCTTCCATCTATCTATCTTAGCCTCCACTTTCTTTCTTTCTTTCTTTCTTTCTTTCACTGTTCTGTCAAATGCAGATTTTTATTTCGCTTTTTTCTTTCTTCTTTCCCTTATATAAAAAGTTTCATCCTATTTTCTGTCTGTCTTTCTTTCTTTTCCTCAGTTATCATTCTCACTTCATTTGTCATTACTTACTTTCTTCTTTTTTCTCCTATTTTCATTTAATTTGTTTTCTACGAATGTTAGACTTATAAAGCTGCAAGACAAATTCTGGTCTGAAAGATTGTCTAACACGTTATACTGAACCAGCTTTCCTCGAAATATATTTAGCAATTTATTCGATATAATTGTTCCAATTCAGTTCTGTGGAAAACATTAGACAGGAAAGCGCTATGAGTTTTACTGTCATGGCGGCTACACATTCGACATGCTAATTGAAGTCACAAAAGCTTTTCTAAGTTTATTAGAAGATAAGAGTTTAGTTTAGAAGCTTGTTAATATTCTTTTCTTTTTTTTTCATTTTCTTGCATCAAATTTATCCTTTTTCTTTCTTTTCTTTCTTTTTGTCTATCAGCTACAGCGTTTCTTTCTTCTTTCTCTTTTACTTTATTTCATTTACTGTTTTATTTTTATCTTCATTCAAACTTATTTTAAAGTTCTCTTCTCTTTTGTTTCAATCATTACCATTTACTTTCTTTTCTCCTCTTTCTTTTCTTCGAAGAAATATAGCTTTTTCTTTTTCTTTCTTCCTTTTGTCTTTTTCTTTCGTCTTTTCTCTCTCACTGTTCCATTTCTTTCTTTCTTTCTTTCTTTCTTTCTTTCTTTCTTTCTTTCACTCTCCATGTTTTGTTCACCACTGCTGTGATTTGGTATTGAACTCACAACTCTAGTCACTGAATCTAATAAACGCCGTTATCCTTGAGGCATGGCACGTGGAACTAGGACAATCTACCCCCGGTGGACGAAATACAGGGTTCGGTTCGAAATCCCAATCCTTTCCTAATCTCAGAGATATAGACAGATAGTTTAGAGTTTTGTTAAAATTAACAATCTTGCTCCATTTGTTGCTCTAGTGAACAATAGATGGATCATTTTTTTAGATCAGCTGCCAGTTTGACTTTATTGAACCTATCAAACTTACCATTACGACAGGAGTAAATAACATCGATATCGAGTCGAGAACTGATCACATCGGGAGGGCCGTATATATTCGGGGCGTATAGGTTCGAGGATAAAACATTTGTGACACCCACATTTATATAGGAAATCTAAAAACAATTTGCCTTTCATTAAATTAGATTTCTTAACAGGTTTCGAGTGGCTCCTGAATCCATTTTCCTTGGTGCGGGAGGAAGGATTTCGGTGGTGCCAAACTTCTTCAAGATCAGAATAATATCTTATTAATAGGGGCTTAACATATTAGTTCGTTCCATTAACTTGTCATTTTTTGTTTGGTAAAGAACCGATTTAATTTTAACTTTGGCCTCCCCGTTGCAAGAGGGTATATACAGTTTGCGCTCTTATACATATTATAGTCCTCAAGTAGGGCACCTCCCGCTAGATCAGTTATGACTGAAAAGTGAGTTCGATCCTCACTAGGTGTCCCATACTTTCGGCCTTGTGCCACATCTAAGCCGGGCTTAGAAAATCACTATTATAGTCCTCAAGTGATTTGATTTCTGTTAGTTGCTATTCTTTTATTCGATAATGTAGCGTACAATGTTTGAAGAATAATGGTTTTGCTAAAACCTAGTCTGGTTCGATCCGCTCAAAATCATTTTAACCAATTATCTCATAAAGTGGTTGTGTAAAGCTGATAGTATTTCTGAACGAGTTCGCCGGCATGTGTTAAATTCATACGAAAGATGAGACTATTTAAAAAAATAACCCTCCTTTCTAGGTTAATGGTTTGTTTTTGTAGCAACTTATGGTGTTAGTCGAAACTACCTCTGTTTTCAAGTTCCCTATAATCAATACTAAGTTTATGAGTAGTCGATACACCGAGTGTGACGAAAGACATGACTTACCTCAGAATTCGAAACGAGCGCAAACGTGTCATGCCTGCAAAGTAATGACAAAAAGAAATATGGCCGCTATTGAAGACGCAATTTATGCGCGCCTATCTCGTCCAAAACGAGACGATATTTGCACACATGCAAATTTTGGCCGCATTGGAATAGCATAAAAAGCGGGGTGCCAGCATCACGACAGTGACGGGAAGCATTCGGCGGACTGCGTACAATAGAGCTGGACGAGAGGAAGTCGAAGTTGGCGCGGCTAAGTTGGTATCTATTTCACAACTTCCCTTGTGAAAATCATTCTCATATCAACTTTTCATATCTAGACCCTTATGCAAATTAATTGAAACAACCGCTTTAGTTTCCTTTCTTTCACCATACGGTCAGTTTTAGACCCACTGGAGTGACAGTGTGTAATCGATTTCTATTTTTTCCTCAGATTAGGTCATTTGCAGTGGTGTGCTGTAATATGAATCTATTTTCGGGGTGTATGATGAAATTTGTTTGGCTTTGAAAAAATTGCGTCATCCGTGATTGCATCAGATTTTCATCATGCCCAGACACTATTGTTTTGACGGTCAATTAGTTGTCCTACAGCCATTGTCTGCGATGGACGTTACTCCAAGGAAACGTGGGAGAATTGTAAAGCTGCATAAACACACTGGCAAGCCTTACCAGTGAACAATCAAAGTACTATGGACTGGACCGGAAACTATCCTGATTTAAAACCAATCGAGAATCTGTAGTCAATTTGGAAGGAATCACTTCGTGGAATGGATATACGAAGTAATAACGTGTGCAGTGGGTCATGTCTCATTTGAAAATTAAGAAAAAATAATAATAAATAAATAATAATATATATATATATAATAATAAATATAATAATATATTCGTTTTGTTTCAATTTGCACAATGGGGTATAATTAAAGAATTTTGTTATATAAATTTTTTTGCTTCGGTTTTTGAAACATGGTAATTCTTGTGTAGCGAAGAAATTATATGTTAAATTAGTTAATTTATAATATATATATATATATATGTATGTGTGTGTGTGTGTGTGTGTGTGTGTGTGTGTGTGTGTGTAGACGGTGGAGATATAAACCTAAATGTTGGTTATGAAGTTTTAGGAACATGGGGCAAATCTCAACTAATCTCATTCGATTTTCCAACGTTTGTGCTTTCTGTTGTTTTAAAATGTTCTACATTGTGACAACAGAAGAAATGTTAAGAATGTTAAGAATGTAAGAAAATTAAAGCAAATTTACCTTGGTAGATTCAGTAATCTGTGCCCTTTCTATATATTTTAACATTGGTAAATCACTTTCTCTTTTAATTAACACACCATCAGAAGATTATATACATATATATATGTTTTGAACAATAAAAATAATAAAAAAGTTAAATTTTCATAAAACACTGGACAGTATGTTAATATTTTTTTGTTTTATTATTTCAATTAGGTTCCCTCACTAGTTTTGGCCGGTATGGTCATCATCAGGAGGAAAAAAATAGGAGAAAAAATTCTGCTTGTTGGTAGCAGTGAACATCAGGAGTGAATGACTACTTCTGAAGAAAGTGAACTTCATCTGTAGTTTGTCATTTGTTTTTTATCGTTAATTTTGGTCAGACCTTGTGTTGGTTAAACGGCCTCTTTGAAATTGTTTTTATGACAGATGGTAGAAGATTCCTGACTAAGAATTCCTTCCTTGTTCATTTTGACACTTTTATTGGTTACTGGGAGTGGGATATGTGTGTTATCTTTTATTTCTTTGAGAGTCTGTGTGATGTATATATATCAGTGTGAGTTTGTCTATAAGTGGGAAACCACATAACCTCTGTAAGCATGTCTGTTTTTTGTGGGTAAGAAATATGGGTAGAGCTTGATTTATGGGGTTACATATTAATTCTATGTTGTTAAATTTCTGGTTAAGGCAGTCTGCACGAAGTGTTTTGAGACAGAAAATTCATGTCTTCATGTTCCTCTAGTATTTTTCTAACGTCATCCTTTCTGTCTATTTCTATTCTTTCAATCATACTGAATTATATATATATATATATATATATATATATATATATATATATATATATATATATATATATATATGTGTGTGTGTGTGTGTGTCATTCGTATACAGTACTGTTTCGCAGTATAACAGCTCTTTAGTGTGACTAGACAACCGAATGCCTCAAGCCTGGATTGAAACCCTACCGATTTGGTGTCAGTCAGAGTCTCTACGACTGAGCTATTTATGAATTTTTCCTTCCATCAAGGCGAAAAGTTTACTTCAAGCTCTGTTTTTTGTTAAAGGTTTTGTTAGCATAACACCGGAACAGATTGAGGTAATATTACATTGCCGTAAGTCTGTTTTGTTGCATGATGGAGAAGCATGAGCGAAGAAGTCCAGTGATGGCAGCTTTGATGTCCCCCAAGGTTCTTTCGATGGGGCTGAAGTTTTGGAATTGATGAGCATTTTCATTTTAAGTTAAGATTTTCTGCAGTGACAGTCACAGTATTTACCGGGAAGACTGGCTGATCGTTGTACCAGACAACAAAAGAGCTAATGATTCCATCAGGAAGTAACTTTTTAAACTATTCAAAGATTTTGACATTTCTCTCGAACAAGCAGAAAAAAGTTGTTCAATATTTAGATATTGAATTTGTTTTATTGATTGCTACGTTTTCGCAATACATGAAGCCAAACACTATATTGAAATACGGGAATACAAGCTTAATCCACCTGGCGAGTATAATTAAGCACATCACGATGGGCGTTGAGTGCAAGTTATCTAGGAATTGCTCGACAAAGGAAATATTTGAAGAAAAAACAGAATATATAGCAGCATTAAAGGAGGAGGGGCATACGATCGACGTGGTATTTAAACCTCAGGTAAATCCACGAATAATGAACAAAAACAAGAAAAAGTTATTTGGTTCACTCCCTCCACTCTTCATCATGCAGGTGAAAACTAATATTGGAAAGGGATTTTTTTGGCCTTTTAAGAAAACATTTTCCTAAATCCTCTAAATTGTCAAAGATCTTTAACAGAAACATTGTAAAATTAAGTTATAGCTGTACAGGTAATTTGACTAATACAGTGAAGAATCAAAATGCAACGAATTTGGATATAAACAAATAATGGATATAAAAAGAGTGTTAGTAATATACTATGTAACTGAAGGAACAAAAGAAATTGTCCTTTGAACGTAGTGTGCCGCACAGATAATGTGGTTTACCGAGCTGAGGTTAGTGATGACAGTGAAAGTTTACGGCGGATGTATCAAGAGTTTTGTCCATATTTCTGAGATGAGGTATTATGTACACTATTTACATTATTCGGACTATTGTCCTCATCTTTGTCGCCATATTTACTACAACGTAACTGGACCTTAACAGTTACGTTACTGATTCTATACATAATTTACAGGATATGGAAATCGGAGATTCGGCAGGGCAGAATTCGTCGAAGTGGGGAGACGGGAACGGATGGACGGCTACAGTCATGGGAAAAAAAGGCTTCCACCGCCTAGCTCAAACTACATACAGCAACACTGCTTTAACAGAACGTTTAAGAACATGGCAAAAACGACAGACATGAATAGCGTTAAGGGGACGTACATTAAATAACAGGGGCAGACGAAACCGACGGCCACTTCGCATGGGCACAGCCGGAGTCGGGTGACTACATCGTACCGTACTTCCTGACGACGTGGGTCACTTCAATACAGAGTGACAAAACAGGGGTTCAGGATAGACAACATTATAGCGGGAGAGTGGATGACCAGGAACAACGAGGAGGTGTTCGTCCCGAATCCGCTGCCGTACTTCGGACTCTACGTAGACAAGGGCAATTGCATAGGTTACGGTAACTTGCAAGGCATAACAGGCGTCCCCCGAACAAGAACTTTACTGAAATACGGCCGATGAGGGGTACGGACGCCGAACTACCGACTCTTACGGTTATCCGATACATTTGCTGAATATCATGTCAAACATCACGTCGCAGATTACTGCATCGAATTTACAGACAGAGATTCCGATGATAGTCTTACACGACACATTTTTTTTTTATTAAAAAACAGACAACCTTGAGGGTCCATAGATCATATTTTATTTCCGCATTAATGTGATTTTTTTCTTGGTTCCTCAAATCTATGGACATTTAAAGGTTGTCTGTTTTTTATTTAACTAATATTCGGTCTGTTTTTACATTGAGCTCTCTGGATTACATCCTCCTTGGGATTATCCACACAGCTTACCAAACATTTTATTACCTATATATGTGTGTGTAAATATATATATATTGTCATCTACAGACATACTGTTTCACAGACTGTATTACAGCTCATCAGTGTGGCTAGACGTCCGGTTGCCTCTAGCTAAGATCGAAACCCGACTGACTTGGTGTCAGTCGGGGATTGTACACCTAAGCCGTTGTCTCATGGCAGTGATGTAGGGGAATTTAAGCGCATTTATTTTTAGATAAACACACAGTGACTGAGAGAACTCGATTCGATTTACCGAAGAGTCTTGCCTTATTAGCCGTAATAGTCACTGTTTACAAACCCAAAATTCTTCCCCAGTGAGCTCAAACGAAATAAATCTTTCAGGAGCATATTGTCATCCACATACAGACTGGTTCCCTGTATCAAAGCTCATCAGTGTGGCTAGACGTCCGGTTAGCTAAGATCGAAACCCGACTGAATTGGTGTCAGTTGGCACACGCCAGGGATGAAGGTGAATATAAGCGTATTTATTTTTAGATAACAACTATATATATATATATATATCTGTATATATATATATATATATATATATATATATATATATATATATATATATATCCATTACATTCACTTACGTGCTAATACCCCCTTGGGAAAGGTATGAATCCTCTTCTTCTCCCTCCAGCTATGGGTAAAATAGCAGGATAGACTGGTTTCTATAGCCTTGGATCACAACTCGTCTAGGAGAAGGACAACTCTGAATTCAAAACCTGCGGAGGGTCGTTTGGGAACCTTGTGGCATGTAGTGCACCAGGTCTCTGTATTCGTCCCTCCAAAAAGTGTGGATGGTCCTGCACGAGGCCTTCACCACTATAATCAAATCTCATGTGCCGGTGTCAGGCTGTCGGTTTCCTGGAAACTGATCTGCTTGACCTTCATACGTCGAATCTCGACGGAAGAGTCGATCATATATATATATATATATATATATATATATATATATATATATATATATATATATATATATATATGCAGCGAATTTGGGGAACTTCAACTTTGTACTGGCGTCATTAGAAAAATAAATTTATTTCGTAAGAAGGAAATTCACATTAAGGGGATGAACGCATAACTTTAACGTTGTATAGATTTTATTGCTGATAACCGTCTTGTCCAAAAATGAGTTTGTTCGGAAACAAAAAAGTTTACATTCATTTCAAAAGGATTCATTTAAAAATTAAATACTTCACTTTCAGTTTGAAAAGCGAAAGTGAATTAAACTACTGTAATTATTTCTAAATAAGCAGAGGAAAATGTTCCTCTTGAAGTGTCGTGCGCTCAAATGTGATTTGCCATAGTAAACGATCGTGCCAAAGAATTCTGAATAGTTAATGAGATTTAAATTTAGAATAAGCAATATTTTAGGCGCACAAGTTGAAGCAAGAGTTTTCAACATTATATTTTCTCTTCCGTTTGTCTCAAGTTTCTTGATAAGATCCAGAGACGGATATGCAATATAATTGCCCGTCATCTGGCATCTCGTCTGCAGTCGCTCTCTCACAGACGTGCCGTCGCCTCTCTCTGTCTTTTTTTACAAATACTTTCAAGGTAACTGCTCCGATGAGCTGCTTTCGCTGGTTCCCAGACTTCATGAATTTAAGCGTTCAACTAGGCTGGCATCTCACTCATACCCCTTCACTGTCGAAACTGTTAAATGTAGCCGTCTCTTCTACCCCAATAACTTCATATCTCGCACCTCTCGCCTGTGAAACTTCCTTCCCTCTTCCTGTTCCCCTGATAGCTATAATCTCCAACTATTCAAAAGTAATGTCAATCGACGTCTCCAGATGCCTTGATCTATCCCCTATCATTCTCTTCATCCATTCCTCTATCACTCCTATTTGCTCTCACTCCAACTCTCTTTAACCCCTTACGTGCTAGTGGCTTCCCTCCTTGCTTGGATGAAACGCTTAAAAAAAATCTTACATATATCTATGAAGTTTATCCAGTCTTTTACTGTCATGTCAATTTAAGATGTAGGCGATCATGGCTCGCAACAATTTCTTGCTCTTTATTATCTACAAACTGCCATGAATTCATCGAAACAAAAAGTTACCGATCACGGCTTCCATAACTTTATGGGGAACTCGTTCTCCGAGCTGCTGATTTTTTTCTAGACCTTATAAATATCGCTATACAGTACAGGTTGATTGATGTGCAGGTGGCGTAAAGCTCAGTGGCAATGAAAGCGAGTGGAGTTCAAATTTCAGCCTTGTCTATTACGTTCATTTTTTACATTAAATTATCTTGACAGAGGCTCGAGGCATTAAACAAAATAACTGAAATGTTGCTGTCTTTGAACATTTTTATTGTTTGAGAAGCCAGAGGTCTCATTGTCGGCAGCCAAGTGTTTTGTTTGTAAGATCTTTTGGACACATGTATTTATCAATATTTTAAGAAAGTTTAGAAATAATTTTAACTGAATAATAAACATCATTTTGGCGCCCTTCAAATAAGTTCATGGTAAACATCATCCAGGTTCCATTCATCATCTCAATTCAGTTAGGAAAAAATTGGATTGAAGTTGGGGATTTAGTTATGAACGTTTTAATGTTTTTATGAAGTTACCCACTGATTTATCCCCTACAATGGCCCCTCAGCCTATTAACAGCCACACCCTTATGCAAATTAATAAAACAAAACGAATAATTCTGTTATATTTTTTCGTATTTTTCCAATGAAACATGACCCAGTGCACATGTTAGTACTTCGTATGTCCATTCCACGAAGTCGTTCCTTGCAGATTGATTACAGATTCTCGACTGGATTTAAATCAGGAAAGTTTCCGAACCAGTCTGTTAGTACTTCGATTTGCTCATTGGTAAGGCTTGACAGTGTGTTCGTGCAGCGTTAGAATTTTCGTATGCTTCCTTGGAGTAACGTCCATCGCAGACAATTTTCGTAGGAGAACTAATCGACAGTCGAGACAATAATCTGGCTGTGATGAAAATCTAATTTAATCGAGGATGACGCAATATGTTTCAAGGACAAGCAAATTTCATCATACAACCCAAAAATGGATTAAATTTACTGCACATCACTGCAAATAACCTAATTTGAGGAAAGATAGAAATCGATTACACCCTGTCAATCCAGTGGGTCTAAAACTGACCGTATGGTGAAAGAAACGAACCCCCACCCCCCAAAAAAACCGTTGTTTCAATTAATTTGCACAAGGGTGTACTTTCATTAATTATACTTAATATTTTTAAAAATATATCAATTCTTCCTTTAATGTTCTGTGAATACTATTTCCAAAATAAAACTTTATATTACGCCCCACGGTAAAAAAAATTAGCAGTGCATTCTGGAAGAATGACTACTCTGATCTCGAAATCGTGGATATGCTGCTTCATTATCTTTCCCAAGATGTCATGACAGTTCACATATAATAAAGAAAGGGAGCTTGTGGAGAGCCATAATTGTCTACGTCTTGAAGAGATATTGCATAAAAATGTACTGGGTAAACTTCACAGACATTTATAAGATTTCTTTAACATTACGAAAAATATAATGTTGAAACCTTTTGCATCAGTTGCGTGCCTAAAAATTGTTTATTCAACAATTAAATCTCATTAACTCGACAGAATTCTTTGTCACGAACGGTTATCATGGCAAATCGCATTTGAGCACACGACATTTCAAGAATAACGTTTTGGTCCGCTTATTTAGAAATAATTTCAGTAGTTTAATTCACTTTCGCTTTTCAAACTGAAATTGAATTTTTGAAAATTGAATCCTTTTGAAATAAATATTAACTTTAATGTCAATGACTTTGAGAAGACTCAAGAAGAATCCAACATTGTTTAATGATCAAATCTCTTTGTACATTTATGCAAAGTGTCTCTAACATTCGAAAGAGTTATTAACATATACAATATTGGCGTAGGAACCTCCAGGTGGTGTAATGGTTAACTAGCTTGTCTTGTTAGAAAAATTATGACTGAATAGTGAGTTCGATCCTCACTGGTCGCCCCATAATTTCGGCCTTGTTCCACAACTAAGCTACACTTGGAAAATCACTATGCAACATTAGCGTTCAAAAATAATGATTTACTAAGCGTAGCTTAGATGTGGTACGAGATGGAAAGTATGGGGCACCCAGTGAGGAGCGAACTCACGATTCAATCGTAACTTGTCCAGCGAATCAAGTTTGCTAACCAATACAACACGTCCAACTTTGGAGTCGTAAGGATTGTTTAGATGTTCAAATAAGTTCTATTTCATTCCTTGTTATTAGCTCAGCGTTTCAGCCGATTACATCTTCAGCTTTTTTCACGTGTAATCGTTGGAAAAAAACGCAACTTACGGTTATAAAATGGCAAACAGGAAATAGTAATTGTTCGTTAATACGAAAATAAATGGTCATCTGTATCTGTCTATATTTCTGAGATGAGGTATTATGTACACTATTTACATTATTCGGACTATTGTCCTCGTCTTTGTTGCCATATTTATTACAAGGTTTCGGCCTTTCAGTATCTGTCTATATTTCTGAGATGAGGTATTATGTACACTATTTACATTATTCGGTCTATTGTCCTCATCTTTGTCGCCATATTTATCACAACGTTTAGGCCGTTGTACGCTCCGGCCTTCTTCACGTGGTTGGAATGTCGAACTGAACCCTTTATTTCTGTTCTAGTTCCACGTGCCATGTTTAATGGTTGTCAATTATCTTTTGTTAATTTCCCTCTGAAAGTTATTCACTGCCTTCACCAGGTATTGAACTCACAACTTTTTGGATCCTGTCACTATATCTAAGCAACGCCTTTATCCACTGTGCCATGTGCCCTTAAGGAAAAATGCCGTCTGTTTCTTTTCTTGGTTTGTCTAACGGATTTTCCCTGTGAAATGCTGAATATCTGATTGGGTTAAGAACAATCGAAAATGTCGCTTAGATATGTTTTAATGCAATAAAAAATTGAATTCTGCCGAGATTTTTAGGATGAGATGTTATTATTTGCATTATTTCTTTGCGGGCTATTTTCCTCATCTCTGTTGTTCGTCGGCCTTCAACACGTGCTTAATGATCCTTCCTTGCATTTCGAATTGAACCTTCTATTTAATCGATGTGTAGACTTGATTTTCTGTTAATTTTCTTCTTATTAGCGTATTGAATTTTAACTTTGATTCCAAACAGCACATGCTTCTTATCTTAGGAAGCAAAATCGATCCTCAATACATCGTCTGGCTCACAGTGAGCAGAACATCATTAAGCTATCTATCAACATGACCTTGTGTCAGACTTGTTTAGAAAATAATGATTGAACGTGTTGCCTTAGTGTGACCCTGTGTGTGTTCATCTGAAAGGAAGTTTATCTCGTTTTGGCGCTACTTCGACAGGTGAATTTAGACACAGCTTCGCCACACTATGCTGCTATGGTTTCTGTAGGCTTCTATGAGGTGGATTTGCCAGCATCGAGCCCAGGCTGATCTGTTATTTAACCCATAACTCGGGAGAGAAGAGATGGATTCATACAATTCCAAAGTGTATTTTTGCGAGAAGGAATGCAACAAACTCGGCCGCGGTTTGAACTCGCCACGTGTGTGGATTCCAATTTCAGTGTCGATGGCCGCTACGCCAATCAAGTTTTTCATTCAATGCGGAAAAGACTCGCTGATATCATTCAGTATCTCCAAATCTAAATTCGTAATATTTTGTCGCCACCGTCCATAAACATGCACAAATTCTGAAGAGTGTTCATAATCTCCAAAGAGGCTCCCTCTCTCGGACGACTTCTTAGGCTAGTGCTCGTTCCCGATTTGAAATCCTATACGTAAACTCTTGTGCAAATTAATAAAACGAATAATTCCGTTATTATTTTTTTTTCGTATTTTTCCAATGAAACATGACCCAGTGCACATGTTAGTACTTCGTATGTCCATTCCACAAAGTCTTTCCTTGCAGATTGACAACAGGTTCTCGATTGGATTTTAATCAGGAGAGTTTCCGGGCCAGTCTATAGTACTTTGATTTGTTCACTGGTAAGGCTTGATCGTGTTTTCGTGCAGCGTTACAATTTTCGTACGCTTCCTCTGAGTAACATTTATTGGAGACAATGGCCGTAGGACGACTAATCGAGAGTCGAGATAATAGTTTCTGGTCGTGATGAAAATCTGATGCAATCACAGATGACGCAATATTTTTTAAGACCAAACAAATTTCATCATACACCCCGAAAATAGATTCATATTACTGCACACCACTGGAAATGACCTAATCTAAGGAAAAAATAGAAATCGATTACACCCGGTCACTCCACTCCACTGACCGATTAGTGAAAGAAAAGAAAACTAAAGCGGTTGTTTCAATTAATTTGCACAAGGTTGTATCTGAGTCTGTCTATATTTCTGAGATGAGGTATTATGCGGACTATTGTCTTCATCTTTGTCGCCATATTTGTCACAACGTTTCGGCCGTTGTACGCTCCGGCCTTCTTCAGGTGGTTGGAATTTCGAACTGAACCCTTTATTTCGATCCCTGGGGTAGCCTGTTCTAGTTCCACGTTTGATGGATGTCAGTTATCAATTATCTCCTGCTAATTTTCTCTCTGAAAGTTCTCCACTGCCTTAAGCGGGTATTGAACTCACACTCTTTGGGTCTGTCACTGGATCTAAACAACGCCTTTATCCACTGTGCCATGACATCTGGGTATGAATTTCTGGGTATGAATTTCTGGGTATTATAAACCTAATGTTTTCAGCAACCATTTTTACCAGTGCTCATATTGCAATTTTGCTGTTATCATTACATGTTTTTACCAGAGCTCATACTGCAACTTTGTTATCATTGCTTTTTTCTGGCACTCCTTATTACTGGTTCCCATATTGTATTTATTTCTATGCTTGGTCGGCTCAGGAGATTTTTGTGGCCTAGCATATGTGCTGATTCCTTAAGTTTACGAATTTTCCAATGGTGTTCCCTATCTATGATCTCAACATGATCTCACAGGGGACGGTGATCTCCCTTCTCTTTCCATATGTGGTCAGCCACGCCTGATTTTTCTATTTCCCTTCGCGTTACAGCTTTCTGGTGTTCTTGAAGCCTTACCTTGAGGGGGCGGCCTGTCTCTCCTTTATATTCCTTTCCGCAGCTGCACGGGATAGCGTACATACAGTCTTTAGTCATGTTTTCCTGTATGGGGGGTCTCACTCGAGGGAGATATCTGCGTAGTGTTGTCAAGCTCTTGACGGTTGTCCTGATGTTACATGGGCCGCAGATCCTTTGTATTTTCTCTGATAACCCCTTCACATAAGGCAGGCGGACTGTTTTCTGAGTGTTGTTGTCCTCATCCTCCTCCTCCTCTTGTACCCGCCTATCCTAGTTTTGGGGGGCTGCTGCCATGTACCCAGGGTAGTTGTTACGTTGTAGGGTACTACTTATACTGACCAATTCTTTATCTAACATCTCATTACAACGTTTCGGCCCTTCAGTATCTGTCTATATTCCTGAGATGACGTATTATACACATTATTTACATTATTCTGATTTCCCTAGCAAACATGATATCTGCTGGTGATAATGTTGATGATGTCGCATTATTTGGCATTATTCTATATACCTGTAAGAATTGCTGTAATGCTTTCTCCGTAGGCACATCGTACGCTTTTCGTAATGCTCTTTTGAGAGTATCCACGAATCTCTCACCTTGTCCATTTGATCTTGTATGGTAAGGCAGGGACTTTATATGTTTTACTTGATAGATTTAGCAAAACCCTTGGAAATCTGCTGACGTGAATTGCGTTCCGTTATCTGTTACTAAACAGTCCACTACGCCAAACCGAGCGAATAGCTCGTGGAGGAAATTCATGGTCGTTTCTGTAGTAGGATTTTTGCACCGAAACACCTCCGGCCATTTACTGTAGCTATCAACTATGATTAAATAGTAGAACCCGTCAATTTGTCCTGCATAATCTGCGTGTATTCTTGACCATGGACGATCAGTTTCAAGCCAAGGCTTACGTATGATTGGTGGTGCTTTAGCTGCTAAATTACAACCCTTGCACATTTCCACCATTTGAGAAATATCCTGGTCCATATTCTTCCAGTATACATAGCTTCGCATTAGCGACTTCATTCTATTTTTACCCGGGTGTCCTCTGTGGACATCCTTTAGTATCCGTTTTTGTAAAGTTTTGGGGATTACAACCCTTTCGTTGTGAAGTAGAACATTATCGAATAGAGAAAACCTGTCCGAAATTTTCTCATTTTTTCTGCTATTTTTGCTTTTGTTTCATTAATGAATTCGTCATTTTTGGCTTCATTTTTTATGTCTTGCAATGTGACTGGGAGGTTTCTGACTGTACAACATAGTACTGTTCTTATGTCTTCTTCCTTTTTAAGGGCTGCGATTACCGTATCTTCCAATGGCTCTGTCTTTGTTGGTATAAGTCTCGACAGACCACCCGCGTGCCCGATTCTTTTCGTTGGTAAATATTCCAATCTGAAATTATAGTTCAGAAGAATCGTTCCCCATCTAAGTAGCCTATTTGCCGTGTACACCGTGTAGACCTTTTTTTGAACCCAAAATTTTTATTAACGGTTTGTGATCTGTCTGCAGAGTAAAGTGTCTACCATAGACATATATAAGGAATCTTGTTACTGCGAAGATAATTGCTAGAGCTTCCTTCTCAATTTGTGAATAGATTTTCTCCGTTGGTAGTAGGGTTCGAGAAGCATGTGCGATAGGTTTTATTGTCCCATCTGGCATTTTATGTAATATACCCGCTCCGACACCGTAGGCGCTCGCATCACTTGCTACAATAATCTCTAGTTTAGGATCATAGTGTGCCAAAAATAAATCCGATGCTAATGTCTTGATTATTTTTTCAAATGTTTCCTGGCATTGATCTGTCCACTGACAAACTTTTTCTTTCTTTAGCAGTTCGTTCAGTGGTGCGCGAAGTTTATGCATTTGATGTATGAATTCCTGGTAGTTATTCACTAATCCAAGAAAACTTTGTAGTTCTGTTATGTTCTTAGGAACTGGCATCTTTTTTTATTGCTGCAGACTTTTCAGGGTCTGGACGTCTACCTTCTTGGTCTGTTATATGGCCAAGATATTTAATTTCCTTCATGAAAAAAATCACACTTATTTTCTTTCATTTTGAATCCGTAGCTTTGAATTCTCTTAAACACTTCTTGTACATGTTGCCAGTGTTGTTCAACGCTTTCGCTATTAATCAATATGTCATCCAGATATGCTATTGTGTATTCTAGTCCTGCCAGCATCGTATCCATTGTCTGTTGGAAAATAGCCGGCGCTACTTTAATTCCAAATGGTAGTCTTTGGCATCTGTACAATCGCTTGTGTGTGTTTATGCATAATAGATTTGAACTTTCTTCATCGACTGGAATTTGCAGGTTGGCCTCAGATCAATTTTTGAAAAATATTTTCCGCCATTTAATTTAGTGAATACTTCTTCAGGACTAGGTAGCGGATAGTGGTAGTCCTTTATTACTGTGTTCAAACCTGTAGAAAAATCAGCACAAACTCGAATTTCTCCTGATTTCTTCTTAACGTAGACCGTCGGTGCGGCCCATTTGCTGTACTCTACTTTTTTCAATATACCCGTATTTTCGAGTCTAGATAATTCTTGGTCAATCTTTTCTATTGGCGCAAACGGTACACTCCTTTTTTTCTTGAAAATAGGTTGAACGTTATCCTTTATTTTGATATTAGCTGCCATTTTCTTGCATCTTCCGAGACCTGCCGAAAATACTTCGGGGAAACTCGTTTTTAGTTTTCCTTTTAATTTGTCTGCCTCGGTTGATATGCTTTTTACATTTTGGCAGTACGTACCAATAGGTAAATCCCACAATTCGAATTCTTGCATCCAGTCTGTCCCGAATAGGTTTTCGGTATTTCTTAAAACGTACATTTTTAGTTTTTTCGTCATTCCGTTAAATGTTACGTTTGTGATTATTTCACCCTCGAATTTTATCTTTCTCCCCGTAACTGATCTCGCAATTTTATCCGTTTTTAACATGACAAGTTTGTTCAGTTTTCTCCATGTTTGTAGATTTATGATAGTTAAGTCTGGGCCAGAATCCAGCTGTAACCTAACTTTTCTGTTTTGCATTTCAATTTGTACATATTTTCTTATATTAGTGTCATCTGTTTGGTCAGTCCTCGTAAAGTTTATTTTTCTTTAAGGGTTTTCCAGATCGCCACTTGTTATGCGTGACGTATAGCAAAAAAATAAGTCCTCCGTGTATAGAGTTCGTATTTCATTTTTTAGGTGTTTCTTGGTTGTCACTTGTTATGTTGACGAGAGAGGATTTTGTTGTTTGTTCATCACGTGAGAGTTCGAATCTTCGTCGCCACTGCATAACATAATTTTTTTTTCTCTTCCACCGAATGAGTCCTAATCGCTGGTCGCCACTGTTATGGTCGGGTTCCTTGTACCACGGTGATAGTCCAAGGTAGAACCGATAAAGAACTCGAATACGGATATGGAATAACACATATTACAAACAGGATGTATACAGAGAGGTAGAAAATGTTAATACAAAAATCAGGTTTAGTAGTACTTATCTGAACGCGACTCTGTTTCGGACTGCCTCTGACTCGACTGACTGACTCCAGACTGAACAGTATTTAGTCACCACCCACCAAGAGAGCATCATGTGGCACAAGGTCGGTTTAACGTGGGATCTCCAAGCCCGTGGGATCGGCCAAAAATATGCCCTTTGAACTCGTATAAACGGGTTCAGGGTCGGTTTACCTCCCCGAAAGAGTCTCCGCCCTTCGGCGTAGCCTCGTTCCGGTTCCTCCCCGCCAAAACGCAGAGAGTTCAACCGATCAACCGATCAGCCGGTCGTCCGACTTCGGACTGAACGGTATTTAGTCATCCCCCCACCAAGAGGGCATCATGTAGTACAAGGCCGGTTTAACGTGGGATCTCCGATCGTCAAAAGTACTCCTTTTTTTTTTTTACTTTTCTATTAAGTAATAATTTATTGCCGAAGATCTTGGAACTAGAACGTAGAACCCCGTGAAGGCGGTTGAAGCTTTCTTGAGACATCATGAATAAATTAGGAAGATTTACTGAAGAGAGTGTTGGAATAATGAGAATTGTCACCACGACATCCCAAGTGAGACCAAGAGGAGAAATCAAATCGAATTCCATCGTGTCTTTGAGACTCTGTGATTTCCGAAAATTCATTCCAACATCCAATACGCACTTAGTCGACATTTGAAGCGAAAAGGAATTTCATGTC